>LN874556.1:724218-1002607 GCA_900006135.1 Debaryomyces tyrocola
AGATTAGCAGCCTGGCTAGCTCAATCGGTAGAGCGTTTGACTCTTATTCAAGAGAAGCGATCAAAAGGTTGCGGGTTCGATCCCCGCGTCGGGTTTCTACTTTCTTTTTTGATTTCCATAATTGATTTCAGTCTTCTTGTTACGCTTATCATATATTTATTTTAAAATTCATATAATTTAACTTTAGATGCATGATGATATAATTTTCATAGTTCTTATTCTATTTTGGCTAATATTTAACCTCCACCTGGTCACTGGGGGTCTATAAATTGAATCTCTTGTTTTTTTTTACGTCCCCTTCTTTGTTGAAATATCGTACTCCTTGTTTGATGTCAATAATTTCTATTATTAGAACCATAATTACAGGTCTTGATAGGTCCTTGTCTGTTCGTCTTGCGGCTCAAACTCAGCCCTGAACTTTGGACTGCCTCCTCTATGTTTTCAATTGCACCAATACATATGGTCAACAATCATAACTCAAAAGTTTAAACTTTTTATTGAAGACTAAATCATTATATATTTCTTCACATGTTGCTTAATGATGAAGTGAACACGATAAATATATAGCTCTTGAGGTTTCTTGTGAAACTGCAAATCAAATTAGCAGCCTGGCTAGCTCAATCGGTAGAGCGTTTGACTCTTAATCAAGAGAAGCGATCAAAAGGTTGCGGGTTCGATCCCCGCGTCGGGTTACTAATTTTTTTTAATTCTCCATTACGTCTATAGTCGACATAAGTTGACATAGTTGATATACAGAGTGGTCATCCTAATATAGTGAATAGGTATTGAAAGTTCTATTAATTACCATATAAATAACCATCTTCTAATAACCACTTTATTAACCAAGAAGATGGTACCGTTCGCTTTATACATATTATAACCAGCTGTAACATGTTAGTCGATCACAAAGCATATTACAATTGGCCTGGGCAAGACCATTTCATTTTCTGAAGACTTAAATACAATATCACAGACAACGTTGCTATCATTATTAATAATATGATACTCAATCTTTCTAGGAAGTTATCTGGGAGCTTGAATAGGCACTCTTGTTTCTTGGGTATATCCTCTTTCTTTTGAGTATTGTTTGAAAAATTCATGTTGGACGATGGATTTCTCGAAGCACTATATTTTCGACAATATGCTGGTGCTAAGTCACCTATAAAATAAGGCTTTAGCATTTGAAATGCATCATCCGAATGTGCAACATCTTCAAAAGCCTCTGTAGCATCCACTCCACCACAATCAAGAAGGATTTCAGCACTTCCGGGATGCTTGGATGCAAAACTCGTAACATCATATACCTTATTATATATTACCATCCATAAGTCATCGGAACTATCATGACTTTTGATTTCGTCTAGCGTAAATGTTTGGTGAGGTTTGCCCATCTCCTGGCCTTTTTCCTGATACCTTCGACCTGCCATATCATCTGCCTTCCCTTTCCATCAATTTTAATAAAACAAAATTGTCAAAAACTCCCTATTCGTCGCAATAACTAGAAATACTTTAGCCGTATATCATCTAATTTAAAGAAACGACTGAAATTGAAAAATAGTCACGTCACGTGCAATATTGGTAACTTTTCACCAGAACAGGATTCTGAACAGGATCAACAACAGTCCTTAAGGTATCCAATAGTGGTTTCAACGTATACTATATCAAACGAGACACGAGAGAAATGAGTTATTATAATAGGAACTCATCGTCATCGTCTTCGATTTTGCCATCTTCAAGGAAGACGCATTCAGAGAAACACAAACAAATCTTAAAGCAATTATTGAAAGAGCACGCAAATAAGACTTGTGTTGATTGTAAGACAGCCACACATCCTAGATGGGCGTCGTGGAGTCTCGGGTGTTTTATGTGTATAAGATGTTCAGGCATTCACAGAAGCATGGGCACACATATTTCCAAGGTGAAATCAGTTGATTTGGATGCGTGGACGGACGAGCAGGTTGAGCTGATGGTCAAATGGGGAAATGAAAAATGTAACATATACTGGGAATCGAAATTGCCGGATGGATATGTCCCAGACCAACTGAAAATTGATAATTTTATTCGTACCAAGTATGATTTGAAGAAATGGACTTCGTCGACGACGATTCCCAATCCATTATCTATTAAGGCGTCTGGCGGTCAAAATGCTGGATTGATTACTTCGCAACACACCAGTGAATCACATAAATCGAAGCATTCTGATTTGGGGTCTGCAGATCTCTTATCTGGTCATAGTTCTAAAACTGAGCCTCACGGATCATTATTGGATGATGATTTTGGCTCTTTCACTTCTTCCCCGTCGCCCAAGGCAAGTACTCCAGTAACGTCTACGAGAAACACAAACGCTTTGAAATCAAATCAGCAGAGGAGCAACTCGACTACGCAACAGAAATTGCCGACCCAGAATACAAACGATGTCCCAGGAATCCAATCAGCACAATCTACTGGAGGATCCTTTTCAAATACTAGACCGGATTTGAAAAAGTCCATTTTATCATTATACTCCTCTCCGAAATCATCTAGTTCGAGTTTCATTCAGCCACAGCATAATCAACAAACTCAGCCTAACATGCAAGCATCTGTAAACTCATTATCTAATTCATTAAGCGGGCTTGATTTTAATAATTCAAATACATCAACAAATTTCAATACTGTATCATCAATTCCGTCAAGAACATCACTGGCTTCTCAATCAACTTCTCAACAATCATATGCTAGACCGGAAGCACAAACTAGTAACTGGAATAACGAATGGACAGATTCTAATGGATCCACTGCCAGTTTGAACAATCAATGGCCAAATAGCGGTTCTTCTGGTACCTATGGAGCTCCAGCTAAAACCACCTCGCTAAATAGTACTAATTTAGACGATGATTTATTCAAGAACGTTTGGAGTTGAAATAAGCTTACAGTAAGTCAATTGGAATGAATATGTTATATAAAGTATATATACTACTTCTACATAGATAAGACTAGCAAGATTAATGTCCACCAGTAGTAGGTAAACCAACATAAACCTTGAAAGAATCGTAGATAAGCCATTGGAAACCAGTCAATGTACCAATCATTACAATTCTGACAGGCAAACCGTTCCAGACACCTGCAAACCCTATCTTGTTATAAATTCTACCTAAGGCTTGTCCAACACTTTCAGTTGGCTTCTTGTCAGCGTTGATCTTAGAAACCATCACATCAGCAGGGTGGGATATGACAGCACAAAAAATACCAGCGATGTAACCCCCTAAGAATGAGACACCAGTTTGTTGTACTGGAGTATAATCAGAAGGCTTTTTGCCCAAATACTTGTATATTTGTTCAACTGTCTTTTCAAAACTTGCAAACTTAACCATGGTGTACGGAATCTGTCTAAACCATAAAGGAATCAAACCCTTGTATAACCCTCCGATACCTTCTGTAGCGGTGATCTTTGACCATCCATCCCAAACTGATGAAGCATATGGTGGAATAGTGGTTTGAGTCTTAACCTTGATAGTTTCCCATGGACATAAAGCTATATCAGCTAAGAATTCTGCAGAGAATGAAGCTGCTAAAAATACTCCCGTCTTGTACTTGCTGTAAAAGTCAGGTCCTACAATATCACCGTAGGTTTTCTTGAAATATTCATAAAACCCGTACTTACCGGCACCTTGTAATGAGTAACCAATGAAAGTAGCACCGATACCAGTAAATATCGAATCCCCTTTCGTTTTTAAAATAGTTCTCCAACCTTGCATGTTCGATTTGTATATTGAAGAATCAACTTGACGACGACATTTCACTAAATCTAACGGTGTGACCGCCGAATGTGTTGGACCACATGCAATAATACCACCAGCTGTACAAGCAGCATAGTATTCTTTGGAGAATAACTCGATTCCTCCTTTCTTGCCAGATTCTGCCCCACTTCCTGAACCTCCTATTTTGTGAGAAAGTTCCGTAAGCTTATCAGTTGCTGGCTGGACGATTGCTTCAGCTAAATTATCACTACCCATTTTATAGATATTCGTATTGCTATGTTTGAATTAACCACTTGAAATAGCTCTTGAAAAAAAGGCAGATTCACCTGGGATTTTATATTTCAATCGGCACTGATAAAGTTGCTACCAGTGCGGATCTGTCGCTTAGCAAATCTACTAAAGACGCAAATATGCAACATTCTTGGGTCCAACTAATAAACTACTGGCGTATTGGGCTTTACTGACAATTGTTATACTAAATAAAATACGTATTTTTACATATTCTTGGGAAATAGCTGTTAAAATTGTAAACTCAAATTTGCTCTTACAGCCCTTGTTGCAACCTACTTGTTCACAAGCATTGTAGGTTATAATTTTGCTTTTTTATGGAAATGTTCCTTAGGTACTGACTAAGTCGGTAGTTAGATGCATATGCTTTTCAATTATCATTTGTCTACGAGAGATTATTCTTGTTGATGGTGTAATTCAATTGTACATAATACTGCATTTTTCCAGCAGTTCCCATTTGACAGGATATTTTGACTTAGCTTGTTTTCTCAGAATATAGCACACGTTACAGAATGGGCAAATATTTGAATATATAAGTCTATAATAATAGCATACGTGGATACAAAAGATGTTCATCTATAAGGTTATTTACAAAAGGAAGTCACAGGCACGAAGGCATCAGTCACATAAGTCCGCTCGCACCGTCGGTCAATTTTTCCCATCCCGACATATCAAGCCGAATGAGCCATATACCGTTTTGACCCGTTTTGACCCGTTTTGACCTGCAACTTGTAATACTACTACACGTAAAATAACAACAATGAACATATATTGCAAAGCTATACAAGGCGATAATTGGGACGTGGCATGATTCAAGAACGAGCTACTTCCCATTTGACGTCGATGATGCTGACTTCGGCATTGGCCTTCTCGTCGTAGTCGTACCATTCACCCTCACTCAAGTCAACATCATCGAAACGTGTAGTGGTTTCAGCACCACGGCATTCGAACTGACCATCAGGGATAAACTCGACAAATTCGACTCCTCTGGCATCGATTTCCAATATTGGTACGAACTTACCGGTTTTCTCTATGGTCACTGTCTCCTTAGTTCTAGTAATCGAAGCCGAATGTTCGCCTTTACATTCACGACACCTGAAAACAAAACTAGCCTCCCCTCTGGATCCGTCCATTTCGTGTTTTTCAAACCTGTTGATTGTCACTGGCTTTCCGTGAACTTGTCTACACGAAGTGCATTGAATGTGAAATGTGTATTCAAATGGATTCTCTGTCGTGTCTATTGGCTGCAAGTCGGTAACATTATCCAATTCTGCTGATGCTTTCAAAAAATACTTGACCATGATGTATATTCATAAACAATTGTCGTTATCACAGGCATTTATTGAGTATCTAGTTCTACATTATGGAAATCTATTTGTGCGAAGATCGAAATTTCACCGATTATCATTGCTCTAACTCATCGCAGATCTAATGTATATGTACGCCTATACATATTATATACTTCTGATATGATATAACATGGGAGTATCGTGCTACATCAGTATATTAATTTCTTGCTAGCCCTATGTGACTTCGTGATTTTTTTTTATTCCCCTATTTTCAGATCTGTCAATTTGCTTGATTCAGGCGTAGACTAAAGCTTTCTGAGTCATATATGGCCAATTATAAAAATTGACGCCGATAAAAAGAACAGTAGGGGCCTCCAACAAAACTTTATCAACACAGAGTTCCAGTCTACTATAACGGACCCCGTTTGAGCCCAATTCTTCGTTATATAAGGATTCGGTGCCGTTGTATTGCAACTTGCAACACGCACGACCTGTCTATACTTCAAAATTGCGAAGAAGGTTTTATTCAGTGAAATCTGACGTTTCTGATCAACAATTAGACATTTAAAGGTTAGTTATTGAGTTATCAACATAGAGTACCAAGTACTTCATTCAAGAATTTCTAGCGGTTGAAAGATTTGTTGAATTAAACAGCAAAAAATAGACGTTGAACCCTTTCTATAGGGACTTGTATACAAATTAATAATACGCATGGTTAACAGGAATCCTCGAGATTTGGAGGAGTTATCGCTCACTCCAATAGAAAGGGACTTTTCAGATCGAGTGCAAGGTGAAGACTTGGAGTTTCGGGCATCGGATGACGGCACATATCAAATAATGCATAAGGAACACCAGCGTAAAGCAATCCTGCCATCCAAGATATTATCTAAGTTCACGGCAAACCAGTTGGTGACAATGTCGGGGGCAGCGTCGGGATTTTTAGCGGGAGTGGTGGTATGTCCGTTGGATGTTGTTAAAACGCGGTTTCAGGCCCATGGGGCGTTAGCTCAAAGCACAGGTAGTTTGGTAAGCAAGGAATATAGAGGCTTTCTAGGCGCCTTCAAAACGATATTACGAGAAGAAGGCCCTCGAGGGTTGTACAGAGGGTTAGTTCCTATAACGATTGGATATTTGCCTACATGGACTATTTACTTTACTGTGTACGAGCGGGCTAAGTTGTTCTATCCAGATTTTTTGAGGTCTCATTTCAACTTAGATATTCATGCATTAAACCATTTCTGTTCGGCCTTGACGGCGGGAATGACATCTTCAATAGCGGTTAATCCAATTTGGGTTGTGAAAACTAGATTGATGATCCAGACAGGCTCCGGTAGTACAATTTATAACAAAAACGCTGAAAACAAATCCGCTGCACAACCAAAGGTCGAAAGAACGTACTACAAAGGCACATTAGATGCAATTAGAACCATGTATAAAGAAGAAGGGATCAGAGTCTTCTATAGTGGGCTCATTCCATCTTTATTTGGCTTGTTACATGTTGGTATTCATTTTCCAGTGTATGAAAAGCTAAAATTGTGGCTCGAGTGTGATTTGAAATCCGCTTCAGCTGATCAACAAAAAAGTACCTTGGGGAGATTGATAGCAGCATCGTCAGTTTCCAAAATGATAGCAAGTACTATCACCTACCCCCATGAGATCCTCAGAACAAGAATGCAGATACAGTCTTCTAACAAGCAAAAAGGAAAGTTAATTAGTTCAATAATAAAAATATACCAGAAAGAGGGTTATAAAGGCTTTTACGCGGGCTATGGTATAAATTTAGTTAGAACGGTACCTGCGAGTGCAGTCACATTGGTTAGTTTCGAATACTTTAAAACTTATTTATTAGAGGTTAGTGGGAAACTATAGACATATAGCATTTTATTCAATATTATTAGCATCATTACCAACTTGTTATCTATTTAGAAGTTTTTATTTATTTTAAATTGTATATTAACTGTACATTATGTATTCGCTTATCACACTCCAACAAAGTGCGCGATCACAGACATAAACTTGAAAATTCTTGGATCATAAACATTACCACTTCTTCCAGATTACGGCCTAGCTATGAAGTTATCTTTTGTTAGAGCTGCTCTTTTTTTCACCCTATTACCGTCAGCTTTAGGGAAACCAGCTGTTATAGGAAAAAGTGGATCACTTGAGCTGGTAGTTGATAGATTAGAAATAGAGAAGGACGTTGTACCAGATATTGATGTTGCCGTGGAAAACAAGAAACCAATTAAGGAAGTAGAAGAGGAAACAAGCACAGACTTGGAAAGTAAAAAGATAAAAGAGGGTGTTACTTCAGAAGAAGAAGGGGAAGCGGATGTCGAACAAAAGGTAGAGGTTTCAGATGTAGAATTACCTGAAGAATTAAAATTAGCTGATTTTGCTCAATCTTCTAGTGGCCAACTTTCCTTTGTTGAATTTTATTCACCTTACTGCTCTCATTGTAAGCAATTAGCGCCAGTATGGGAAGCTACATATAAGGAGTTTTATCCTGAGATGAAAGAATTAAATATTCAAATGAGACAAGTTAATTGTATCGAGAGTGGTGACTTATGTGACAAGGAAAATGTTGATTCTTTTCCAAGTTTAAGATTATACGTTCCAGATACCGATAAGGTTACAGGAGAACCAATTCCAGACAAACTGAGATTTGTTGGTTCATTTCCCAGGTCACTAATGAGAACGTCTGACAATTTTAAGAAATATATGAAGAATGCTGTCGCTGAATATGATTCGGGTGCGATAAATTTGCCTAGTTCATCACATTTATTAACTGTAGATGAATTATTAAGGGTTGTTGCTGGCGATATCGAACAAGCTCATTTTGTAGCGTTCTTCCCTTCAAATGATAAACAATGGAAAGAGAGTGATGATCAAAGTAAAAATTTATTTCCATCCACATGTATCGATTGTTACGAATACAAGCAAATCTGGGGTAGATTATCAAATCAAATATTGAGTACGGTTAAGTCAGCCCATGTTAATTGTCGTTCTAACCCAAATATTTGTGAAAAATTAGGTTTCAAGGATTTGACTACTGGATCTGGAAGACCAAGACCCCCTAAATTTGCGATGTTTTTGCCAGAGAAGACTGGGATAATTAGATTTGATTACGATGGGGCCTATACACTATCGGACTTGAAAGCTTTTGCAAGTCGGTTATACGAGAGCTCTCAATACGAAAAAATATCTGCTGCCACGTTATCGGAGGTAATGGAGTATAGAAATAACTTACCCTTTGCACCATTGAAATCTTATTATCCTTTAAATAATAAGATATCGGTAGTCTTTTATTACGAAGAAGAAACGGTAACAGAAGAGGATAGGGCTATTTTACCATATTTATTGGAATATATAATGAAGTCACCTTTTAATGTTTACCTATACACAGCAAAAAACAAAAAGTTTGAGAAGAATGTTGTAACCCAGGCAGAAAATCTAGTAGAGTTTATAAATTATGATGACGATGCACCGCCAAAAAAATTCAACAAGGCAATGCATCTTGCTACTACCCTAACAGCTAAACCAACTATATTGGTTTACAGAGACAATACGTTATTCACGAGTATATACCAAAACTTTGCACCTGAGGATATGAGAAATTATAATAAGATCGATGAATTTATTAAGAAGAATCAGTTCCCATTATACCAGGAATTGACTCCCGAATTAATGGAACATTATTTCAATTCTAAGGCAGAAGAGGCGGCTGCCGATAAGGTAGTAGTTACGTTTATTAATTCTGAGGACGCTAGAAGTACAAACGAAGCACTCTACAACATGTCGTTAATTGCCCATGATTACTATTATTTGAAAAAAGAATACTATTTCAATGACATGACGAAGCGTAGAGAAACCAAGGCTGAAAATGCAGCTCGTTTGCAACAAAAAAATGCTGATAGTATCAAGGTTATTAAAGAAATGAGAAGGAAAGTTCCTCATTTCTTCGACTCACACGAAGTTGTCTTCACATTTATCGATGTCTCCAATCATCCGAACTTGGCTAAAACACAAGGATGGGACATTAGTAAGGCCAGTTACAAACCCGGCGATGCAATTATCGTGACCAAAGATGATAGAAAGTACTGGGACACTAACATTTTTGGTAAAAAGTTGACCAATGACCCATTTCAATTGAAACCAGTATTGCAATATTTATTAGACCCAGAATTATTATTCGGCAAAGTGCATGAAAGAGATGTCAGATTAACTTCCAAATTGGTCGGCAGTCCATATGGTGATAAATTGAGGTTTATGGATGGGGTTCACAGACACGGATTCTTTGGGTATCTTTTCTTAGTTATTGCTGTATACTCATTAGTTACTGGTTTCAGAAAATATCTTGCCATGAAAAGAAAATCTGCCACCAGGACAACAACTGGCTTGGGAATATTAGGCAACCTCGATAAGAAAGACTAAGATATACACATGTTATGTACATTATGCTATCCTAGAACTTGTAACTCTCGCGCTTCTATTTCAATCAATTTTTTATAACTATTACTTAGATCTTTAATGCAAAAGTCAATACCAGGAACCCCACTCACGTCACTAAATGGTGGTATAACCATTTTGGGCGGTATTATAGTCCCTCTACGAATCAAACAACAATCATAAACTATCGACAAGTTCCCCAAAGTGCACTCCGCTTCCACCAATACCCTGCTTCCGATATTGGCCAGCCTCACCACCGAATTCTTACCGATTATGGTATACCCTCCGATCAGCAATGGCCCATGTATTGATTCTTCCTCCTCATGTTTTAGAACCGGCGGTGTGATCTTGGCACCGGTCCCCAAGTAGCAGCATTTACCAATCTGAATTGTTGATTGTTGTTTACCAGCTATTTTGACATCTCCTTGTAACAAAACCTCATCATTGATAGTACAATTACCGTTGATTAAAATACTATTTGACCCAAATATTTTCGATCTCTTTGAGATCCTATTCCCACTAGTGGTTTCTATCCAATCCATGGGTCACTATTACGGATATGTTTCGTTATACGGTCAATCTAATGAATAACAGAACATATAATAACAGTTACGTAATCATGAAAAAGTCCGAAATTGTTCAACGCGTGTTTTCTTCGTACTTAAATAGACAACGTTTCCATATTCATTATACTTTGACTTGATATTTAGTAGTGATAATAGTTATAATGTCAGATAAATTGTTCAAAATCGATTGTGGTTACCAAAATTACGATTGGGGTAAGGTTGGATCCAGTTCCGCCGTTGCCCAATTTGCATCCAGTGCTAACCCTAGTGTTAAGGTTGATGAATCAAAACCATATGCCGAATTATGGATGGGTACTCATCCTTCTGTTCCCTCAGTTGCTGTGGATGCTGGTAAATACTCTGGTAAGACTTTGAGAGATTTGGTCGGAGAAGAACCGGAAAAGTACTTACATAAATCTATTATAGACAAGTTTGGATCTTCTAAGGAATTACCGTTCTTATTTAAGGTTTTATCTATCGAGAAGGTGTTGTCTATACAAGCACACCCAGATAAGAAATTGGGAGCACAATTACACGCTGCTGATCCTAAGAACTACCCAGATGACAACCACAAGCCAGAGATGGCTATTGCAGTCACTGATTTCGAAGGATTCTGTGGGTTCAAGCCATTAGCAGAGTTGGCTAAGACGTTACAAACTATCCCTGAACTTAAGGAAGTGATTGGAGACGAAATATTCTCTGAATTTGTTGAGGGAATCAAGCCAGAAGCTGAATTAGGTTCGCAAGAAGATTCGGCCAACAGAAAGTTGTTACAAAAGGTTTTTGGTCAATTGATGAACACCGACGAAGCCATTATCGCCAAGAAGGCTGAATCTTTGGTTGAGAGAACCAAGTCCGAGCCAGAATTATTTGGTGTCATCTCGCCTAAATTGTCGGAATTAATACAACGCTTGAATAAACAATTTCCTAATGACATTGGGTTGTTTTGTGGATGCTTGTTGTTGAACCACGTTTGTTTGGCTGCTGGTGAAGCTATGTTTTTGCAAGCCAAGGATCCTCATGCGTACATCAATGGGGACATTATGGAATGTATGGCTGCCTCTGATAATGTCGTCAGGGCAGGATTCACCCCAAAGTTCAAAGATGTCAAGAACTTGGTTGAAATGTTGACCTACTCATACGAATCAGTCGACAAGCAAAAGATGCCTTTGCTTCCATTCAAGAAGTCCAGAGGAGATGCTGTCAAGTCTGTCTTATATGATCCACCAATCGCTGAATTTGCTGTTTTACAGACCATCTTCGACAAAAAGGCTGGCGCAACCCAACATTTCGATGCATTTGATGGTCCATCTATTTTCATCTGTATTAATGGTAATGGTTCTGTAAAGATTAAGGGTGAAAGTGATGCTAAACAGGTTAATATCGGTGATGTCTACTTTGTTGCCCCAGGTGTCGAAATCGATTTGGTTTCTGCTTCCCTGGATGAACAATTCACTACATACAGAGCTTTTGTCGAAGCAGAATAACTGCTTTGATAGTTGCCTTTAGTACTACATATGTAGCAGTTATAGAAACATAATATTGTTTTAATTCGTATGATCTACGTATCTGCCAATTTTCCCCGTGTCATTTTTATTAAGCGAAAGCCTTCGGATACATTGTGAGGTTAGACCCTAGTTTTATAAGAATAGTATTTCTGAATTGTATCTGAATTGATATCAGTCTCGAAGTATAAATAGTTTATAAGACGAAGATATACTTAGATCAATTGAATAATTCAAGAAGAAGGAAAGTTACGAAGGAATTGAACACGAAAAATCAATATGAGTGAAATAGCCGAACCACAACCACAACCACAGCTAGATGTAACAATTCCAGAACAACAACCGGAACAACAACCGGAGCAGGAACTAACAAGGAGACCACAGGAGACAGAGGAAGAACGTGCCGAGAGGTTGGCGAAACAAGAAGAGATCGATAGTCGCTCGGTGTACGTGGGAAATGTTGATTATCAATCGACTCCTGAGCAATTGGAATCATTTTTCAAAGCTGTCGGAGTAATTGAAAGGATAACTATCTTGTTTGATAAATATTCTGGGTTGCCGAAAGGATATGCTTACGTGGAGTTTGAGACAACTGAAAGCGTGGAGAAGGCAATTGAAGAATTACACGGCAAGGAGTTCAGAGGCAGGGACTTGAGAGTTACTCCTAAGAGAACCAATTTGCCTGGGTTCAAAAAGAGAGGTGGATTTAGAGGAAGAGGACGTGGAAGAGGACGTGGTAGCTTCAGAAGTAGAGGACGTGGCGGATTTCGTGGTAGGGGTCGTGGTGACTCTGGAGACGAAAACGAAAAAAACTTCGAAGAAAATACAGAACAAGCTCCTAAGGAAGAGTAGATATAACCTTATTGGGGAACCAAACCTACCAATACTTTCCATGTGAAGTGTTTATGGGAGTCGGGTCTTACACTGAGTTGATAGGACCTGTTAATATTATTATTCTATTTTTTATATGTTTTTATTCTTTCACTTTCCCTTTCTTTTTGACAATCTCCCATATGATACACCTGATGATTATGTGTGTATGCTAGTCTTAATTTACATACTATTGCATGTTAAGGATGCCTGTTGTAGACTATGTATATATTAAATCGAGTCTGCATATAAATAATCACCAAATTTTTTTTTTTTTTTTCAGTACTAAAAAAAATATGTCCTACTCATCTCAAGCACATAAGAGTGTATTGCTTATTATTTATAAGAGATAGTATATAATATAGACCGAAATGGTATCTGTAAGAAAGAGAAAGATGAATCGTTCATCGGTTCGTAAGAATACGAGAAGAGTCAAGGATAAAAAGAAGAATATTAATATTCATTCGAACCCAATCATTGCTGCTAATTGGGATAAATCATTGACTTTACAACAAAATTATAAAAAGCTTGGTTTGAGAGCAAAGTTGGGAACATTGGCCGGGGGGAAAGAACAAGATGTTAAGACTTTGTCTGAAATAAAGGCCGCAGAGGCAACTTCAAAGCCATCACTTGCTGACATCGAGCAAACAACTGACCCAGCCAAGATACCGGAAGGTGAAGCTCGTATAATCAGAGATCCTGAAACTAATGAAGTGACCAATGTTATTTACGGTACAATGAAAGTGGGTCCAAAGGCTGAAACGAAAGGGGAGAGTTCTTCTGTGATTAAACAGTTAGAAGAATATGCTCAAAAGCACGCACAGGTTAAAAAAGAGAGAAAGCCTTCTGCCAGAGAAAATGAATGGTTAGAACAGTTATACGAGAAACATGGCGATGATTATGATAAGATGATGTGGGACAAGAAGTTGAATATATACCAACAAAGTGCTGGTGACTTAAGAAGAAGAATCACTAAATGGAAAAAAGCCCATAATGTTGAGTAAATCGGTACTATACCTTATATATTTGCATAAATCTTTTCTTAATTTTAATAGTGTATATTAATTCCATCGTTCCTGTTTCAGGAAGAACTTCATTACTTTCATTTTAAATATATACAAAAAATGCCAATTAAAACCTTGCCGGGTGCTGTTGTTCTAATACTTTATCGACAATACCTTCCATAATTCCCTTTAATTCACAGTCATCATACAATTCAATCAACTTTTTCTTTCCATCATTCTGTTCATTGTCTTGCATTTCCACCATTTCCACAAAACTTGGGTCTATTGGAATATTACCAAGAAATTTCAAGTCCAATTTCTCGCTTAGTTCTTTCCCGCCACCGCTCAGGAAGATATTCGTGCATTCAGAGCAATGGGGACATATGAAACCGCTCATATTCTCCACAACACCGAGTACATCAAAATTGACCTTCTTACAAAAATTGATCTCTTTACGGACATCAGCTGTTGCAACCTGCTGCGGCGTTGTAACAATAATAGCCCCATCTGGATTTGCCCACCGTAACTCTTCTGCTATTGCTATATGTTCATCCGACGTTCCTGGTGGTGTATCAATCAACAAGTAATCTAATGGAACATTATTTTCCCCACCGTTCCACACAACGTCTTTGAGAAACTGCCTTATCATCGCCGTCTTCTTAGGACCTCTCCACACCACAGAACTATTCCTATTTCCTATCAAGAATCCTAGCGACATTAATGATAGGTTTCCCCTCTTATTTTGTTCATTTTTTTCCTGTGCTTGTCCGTTATTATACACTGATACTGGAACCCATCCTGCTGACGACTGATGCACCTGCTTGGTCTCCACCCCAAACATCCGGGGTAAAGATGGACCAGTTAAGTCTATATCCAAAACTCCAGTGTTAAACCCCTTATTCACAAGCGTCAATGCTGTTTGCGTAGTAACAGATGATTTTCCAACTCCTCCTTTACCTGATAATATTAATATTATATGCTTGACATTCAGTAACGATTTTGGACTCTCTTGAGACTCCGATGTATCCATCTTCTATTAGTTTATTCTAAACTAGCCTTCGATTCTTTATAGCTTTCAACTGGTTTCAACTGTCTGCAAATCTTGAAAAGAAGTCCTTTTTGTCTTACTAATCTTCTAATCTGATATTGAATTTTTTTTGGAGCCCATTTTGAATACGCGGTGTTCAAAATGATACTTCAATAATCACTTGTTAATCTGTTTTTGAAGATAATCTAGGATTCTAAAGGCAACATGAGTTCAAGATACTCCAATAATGGTGGAGCACATCAGAGAGACTTAAGGACACAATTATTTGCTACGCCACAAAGAAGTCCTGCTAATAATACACCAATTTCAAGGTCAGATTCTCCATATGATAAAGCCCCAGCCGCATCAGCAAAGTACAACGAATCTTATTTACTGTCGCTTGAATCACAGAATAATGATGAGGTCGATACGATGAGTCAAAAGGTTAATTTGTTGAAAAATTTGGGAGTTAGAATGGGTACAGAAATCAATAAATCTGTTAAATTAAACGATGAAATAACCAATACCATGGAAAAGGGGAAAATAACATTAAAGAATACCTGGAATAAAATGATTGTAATGAGTCAGAGGGCGGGTATAAGCTGGAGGATGTGGTTATTGGTGTTTGGTGTGATAACGATATGGTTTTTCTGGGTATGGCTATTTTAGGAATGCCCTACATTGCATGGTGAATCTGTGGCTCTGTAAACGACATATAATTCAATTGGTTCCGTGTTCATATAGTCATAGGATATAAATCTATACGGTTCTATATAACCTAGTTTCATTTTAATAAAAGACGTTAAGATATTTATAAAAAGCCCTTTAATCTGGATATTGATTTTAGACTCATAACGTCGGCATTGTCGTCATGGGGTTCCTGAGGGAGACCGTTCCACAGAACGACTTCATTCTCGTCATTATCATTGCTACTCGATTCGCCAGAATTTGGCCTGGCAAGAAGCATTGTACCAGTCACTGTAAAATCATTGATACTATTTGAGCCAGCAGTAGGCCGAGCATTGATATTAATGTTCTTGATCTCTGGTGTATTCAATGCATAGCGGACATTTTTAGTGTTGCTTTTTACTGCATCTGTCTTTCGTATTCTAGCATGCGAAGGAACATGTGAGTTTGATTGCACTTTCATTGTAGGCGGCAACTTCAATATGGATCTTTTGGGCTTTAAAGAGTGATGCGATGGTTTATGCTTTGGTGTAGGCGACATATCTTTTCGTTGGTACATACGACGCTTGTGAATCTGTTGGGTTCTTTCTAGGTGTAGTCTCTTCTTTTTCTTTTTCTTCAAATCAGCTTTGAGTAATGAGTAGTATTGGTCGGCATACATGTTGGTTTTGTTATCGCTTGATTCGCTACTCAATGAATCAAAATCTGAAGACTCTGAGGTTATAGCGGGCTCGCTTTCTATATCATTGTCTTCAGGCTCAGTATTTAATCCTGACGTATCGTCACTACTTACATGAAAGTTCTCCAAAGCCACTAGCGAATCAGTTAATGCTCTCTTTGCCATAGAATCCTCACTTATATCACTGAAATGCGATAAATGATCATCATCTTCGTGATTATTGCATTCACAGGATGGTCTCTCCTTCATTTTCAGGAACGTTTCAGAAGTAATTGGGGATCCATTGATTCTTAGTTTTTTGAAATGTGACGTTTGAAAAGTTGGTTTAACAGTTGCTGGGGATTTTACATTCATGGTAATTTCGCCTAATGACGGACGAACTGCCAATCTTTGGCCATTTGATTTTGGATCTTTAATTATGGATGAATATAATAAGCTCAACGGGTTACCTGATTTGAAGGTAGACAAGCTTACAGAGGGATCAATAGTACTTCGATCATTCTCATCGAAAAATTCATTGTTATTGAATTCATAGTTCTTGCTGTGTGCTGGGTTCATAAATATATCAAGGTCGCTATACTTATTCAGCTGAAGTTCCCTATATTTGGTTATAGAAGAAGACATGAATAGCTCAAATTGCTCTGCATTCATTTCTTCGTCTTCCAAAATTGGTGTGCCATACGTATTTGGTTCATTCTTTGAGGTTTTTATGGATGGCTGTTCTTTACTTTTTACATCTGGTTTCGCAGTGAAAGACATTGGTTCCCTTTCAGTCAAATTTCCGCCCGAAACTTTATTAACGGATGGTATTACTTTAATATCTGGCTTTCTTTCTTTGCCAGCAAGCATTTTATGTATATACGGATATTCTTGTTTTCTCCGGGAGTTCGGTTGTCCTAGTATTTCATCCGATTTCATCTTATTCACTCTGTGGTCTATTTTTGAAAGTCTCTGGGTCAATCCCCGAATCTTACCAGATGCCTTTGCTGATAACTCCAATAGCATTTCTATTTCGTCATCAATGGTACTTTCCGTGCCTAACAGAAGTAAACTCGCCGAATTATTATGCACACTATTTGCATTACCATTATTACTTATAGCCTTTCTTAATTTTTTATTCCTTAATGTAATATTCTTTTTCAATGAATGTGCTATCTTTGCAATTTCAATGTTTTTGAACTGGATCTTTTGTTCAATGGAGAGTTTTCTCCGAATTTCACTCTTCAAATCATTCTGGTAACTCGACGCCACTTTTATCATTGAATCCACAACTTCCTGTGATTCTTCCTTCAAATCATCACAGATAATACGATCTAACTTGAAATCCTCAATTGAAGGTAGTTTTGGCATATCTTTTGGAAAATTTGGCTTATACCTCCTATCCGCTTTTTTTACTCCATACTCGTCGATATTTCGTTTATTCGGTATTTCGTTGTCATAATTTGAAGACATTATTAGACATTCAATAATTGTACTTTATCCACAACCAATTCATCCAGTTGAAGATATCTTCAGTGGTATAATCTATTTTTAGGATACTATGTTTGGAGTATTTAGAAAGCATGAAATAAATATTGCAGATCAATTCGCATAATTTTTATCTTCGATTGAAACAAAGAGAATGTCAGATATGGATAACAGAAAGACGCTGCTAAGAGGTGGAACTTTCTATTTCTCATATAAAGTAAACTGTAACCGTAATTCATAATACGCTTTAAAATTGGATTTATAATGAGTGTGTTTCTGTATACCGATACTGGGCAGTTTGGAGTAATTCAATTGGAAGGTTTTTTTTGACGATTACTAGAAAATATGTAGACAATATTAAAGGGACAATGTTCAATTTAAATTCTTGTAACTAAAAACGCAGACAGAATCGCCTACACGATGTATGATAAAGTAATAGGTTTATCTATTTAGAATCGATTTCGCAATCTATTCGAGTGAGATTGGTTATTAGCTTATGATATCAACCGTCTAAAAACCTAGAGTTATAAAACATGTAGATGGAGGTGGCCGAAGGGTCCTGCGGAACTAAAGTGTGCTTTTCTATCGTATATAAAAAAAGAATCGGTTGAAAACAGATCAACCAGAACCAACATTTTTCAGTTCATACTTCATTCCTATCACCAAAGGGGTCACTGGAAACACTAGCATTAGTTTCAACTTTGGCGAGATTTCTGTTTGTATAACCGGTTGGCTTTGATTTAGGTATTGGAGGTGGAGACTTTTTATCTTGTAATGCACTGGACGGGCCTTCCTCTGCTAAATTTACATTGGATAAGTCACCTGTGACCTGCTCAGTATCTGAGCTTGATGATTCATCAGTATAATAGCTCTCGTATCCTTCACTATCGACATCGTCGTCATCATAGTTTGGTGCTGGATTTTCTGCAGTATAACCACAAGCCTTGTCAAAATTTTTGAAAGCATCCACCAATTGTTCATTGGCGACAATTAAGCTCCCTAAAAACTCTTCATCCATAGCTAGGACTTCAGCATTCTTTGTCGTTGCATCTCCTGCACCCACATATTGCAAGTATCTCAAGACTTTCCGTCTTATAGAGCGACACTTGTCGAACTCGCTCGAGCACTTCTCATCATCCAATGGTGACACTCCTGATGGGAATGACATTAAATGATTATTTAACGTAGTTGTATGCGTATGACAATCTGCAATGACACTTCTAATTCTAGGTGCCTCAACATTATAGTTAATTTGAGGGATTTGATATTCTTCATCAGCATAACGTACACCTCCAGTCTTTCTTCTTCTCTTCTTCTTCTTACCTTTGGTATTTTTAGGTTTCTCGTCTGCGACCGAATATGGTGATGATTTGGCTGGACGGGGTGGCGGAACCTTCTTGTGACTCGAAGGCCTTGGTGATTTTGGCTGGTCATCGATTTCAGACCCAAATACATTTTCACTAGTACTTCTAGAATGTGTTCTGCCATGTTTAACCCCAGGAATCGCTTTCCATAATGTCGCCAATGGTTTATAATCACTCATATCTGCTAATTCAGATTTCCATCCTCTGGCTAATCCTCTAACCTTGCGCTGGACATCAACATGATAACTTGCTCCTGAACCTGTCTTACCGTTACCATTGATTATACCTTTTAATACATCGTGTAACTTGTCATCTCTAGCTATCGTGGGTCCGATTTTCGGCCCTGAGTTTAAAACCAACAACTCGAGAACACTTAGAGCCTTTAATTGTACCTTAACAGATTCTCCATATTTTATCTTCTTTCTAATGGCCCTGGCAGATTCAGATGCCCCAGTGGTAGGCTGGATCTGGATTAAATGTATCAAGTCCGATAAATAAAGTTCAACTGGCTTATCAGAGTCATCCTCCTGTGGGGTTGATAATTGATTAACTTTAATGGTAATGGACGTAATATTACGCTCTCCGAAAACTGGCATTGGAATTTAATTTAGATTATAGCAATATCCTTCCACGTAACAATTGATTATATCGTATACATAAAATATTAAGTGCTTCTTTGACAAAGTAAATTATCATACTAATTCTGTGCTAAAACCTCACTCACTGATGTTGCACTATTCGCAAAAAACATCGAATCTTTTCTCTTGCTATATTGTTTTCATTTTTTAATAAATATTAGGTGCGAGATTGTTTGAATGAACAAATACGATGTCTAATGATTCAAACACAGTGAAAGATGTCATATATAGACCTAACAAACGGTTATTGAGGATATTTATTGTGCTTTGCATCCTTCTGCTTCTTTTTATCGGTCAGCACTTAGTTTTCGGAAGTCGTCAAGATCTAGTATCTGAAGTTCAAAATAATAAAGTTTTTAGATTTATTAACGAAGCAGACGATAAGGATACTTTGAATAATGTGAATTTCTATGGAACATCCGTACAAACACACTCGGCGCAGAAGCAAGAAGAAGAACAGGATGTGAACGGAGGTCAATCAGCAAACGGGATTAATGAAGCTTCCAACTCGGCGGGTGATACGGAAACTGGGGAAATGGAAAATATGGTGGAAGAACAGGAAAACGAGAAAGAGAGGGCGGCTATGGTGATTTTAGTGCAGAATAAAGCTGATATTCCGCAAGTGATGCCAACAATAAGAAGCTACCAACAGAAGTTTAACGAAAAATACAATTACGACTGGGTTATAATATCACACAGGGCGATGTTGTCTCTGCTTCAGCAAGATATAACGGCTTTGACGAAGCCCGGATCCAATGTAAAATTTATGGATATGAAGTATCTGTCACAACTTATAGTATATCCCCCGGGAATTGACAAACAAAAGGTAAGACAAACAAGACGGGATACAAATTTCCCGAAATTGTTGAGATCCAAGAATATGTTACAAGCGAGACACTTTGCAAGATTCTCGACGGGCCATTTTTATAATTTGGATAACATTTGGAAAGATTATGATTATTACTGGAAAGTGCCGCTAGGTTCGCAATTGAATTGCGAAGTCAATTATGATGTATTCAAATACATGAAACAAAATAATATTAAGTATGGATGGCTGTTGATGCGACAAGACTATCCTCATCTCCATCCTAGCTTGTTCAATGCCGTAAAAAAGTATATTCTCGATCCAAACAACGATTTTATGACTGAATCGGGACCCACCCGCAACAACTTTCATTTCCTTCTTGGTGACGGTATGGATCCTAAAGCATTGCAGGATCCAAACGCGGATTGGAAGATAAATTCGTGTTCTATTGATACAGAATTCGAATTAGTGGATTTGTCGTTCTTCAAATCCACCCAATACCAGCATTTCTTCAATTACATAGACGCGTTCAACGGCTTCTACTACGAAAGCTGGAGCGAACCGGTGATCAAGACCATAGCCACTTCACTTTTCCTCAACACAAACCAAGTCCACTTCTTCGATAATTTGGCAGTACTGATTCGGACCCAAGCCTTAGGACTTTGCCCATTAAACACAGATTTTTATATTAAGAACAAATGCACTTGCAATCCGCAAGAACACGGCAAGAAGATTGGTGTGGGTAAATTTCCTGGAGAAGAATTTCAATTAATGCATAAGAGTACATGTTTGGCTAAATGGTTGCAATCTTCAGGCCAAGGCACACCTCAAGCTTTTGAAGCTGAAGACGACCCACTTTTCCAAACTTTTCTTGAAAACGACAAACCTCCATCGGACTAGATGAACGCCATTCTACGAGTCCTATAGCACATCTACATTAGAGATATTTGTATATATATATAGAAGCATAATGAATGTACGAATATTGTTATAAACCGACCATATCTACACGTGCAAAAAGACCGGTTCTTCGCAGTATGAAAATTTTTTTGAAAATTTAGATTGATACTATAGAAGATCAATAGTTTTTAGGCTTTCGTTTGATTTAGAAGAAAGTAATTGCAAACTGAGCAGAATGTCTGACGATCAACAGTACAATCAAGACAAGTTGTCTCAAGATTTCCAAAACACCTCAATTGGAAGTGGTGAACAACAGCAACAATCGTACCAACAGTATCAACAACAACCACAGCAGAACTATTTCAATGCTAATAGCGCTCCAACTTTTACACCGAGTGGACAACAAGGAGGTTACCAGGGAGGCTACCAAGGCGGATATCAAGGAGGATACCAAGGAGGATACCAGAATTATTCTCAAGGAGGATACCAAAATTATAACCAAGGATATCAAAACTACAACCAGGGATACCAGAATAACAACAGAGGTGGATACAATAACTACAACAACAGAGGTGGATACAACAACTATAATAATTACAACCAACAAGACCAACAACCAGTGCAAAACCAGGGCATGTCATTGGCCGATTTCCAAAAGCAGCAGAATGCGCAAGCTAATTTAAATAAGCCTAAGAAGACTTTGAAGTTGGCTTCTTCTTCTGGTATTAAGTTAGCCAATGCTAAGAAGGCTCCAGAAACCGAATCTAAGGAGACCACTCCTGTTGCCACCGAAAAGGAAGCCACTCCTGTTGCTACCGAAAAGGAAGCCACTCCGGCTGCTTCAGAAAAGGAAGCTACCCCAGCTGCAACTGAAAAGGAAACTACCCCAGCTGCCACCGAAAAGGAAACTACCCCGGCTCCAGCCAAGAAGGAGGCTACACCAGCTTCAGTTAAATCTGAATCTAAGGCTGCTTCTAAGTCTACTTCTAAAGCCGCCACTAAGGAGTCAACTCCGGTTATTACTGCTGATAAGGTGATCCAAGAACAAGTTGATGAAGTTGATGAAGAAGTTGTCAAAGATATGTTTGGTGGTAAGGACCACGTTTCTATCATTTTCATGGGTCATGTTGATGCAGGTAAGTCGACAATGGGTGGTAACATTTTATATTTAACTGGCTCTGTTGATAAGAGAACAGTCGACAAATATGAAAGAGAAGCTAAAGATGCCGGTAGACAAGGTTGGTATTTATCATGGGTTATGGATACCAACAAAGAAGAAAGAAGTGACGGTAAGACTATCGAAGTCGGTAAGGCTTATTTTGAAACCGAGAAGAGAAGATACACCATCTTAGATGCTCCAGGCCATAAAATGTACGTTTCTGAAATGATTGGTGGTGCATCTCAAGCAGATGTTGGTATTTTAGTCATTTCTGCCAGAAAGGGTGAATATGAAACCGGTTTCGAAAAGGGTGGTCAAACAAGAGAACACGCTTTGTTAGCTAAAACTCAAGGTGTTAACAAGATTATTGTTGTTGTTAACAAGATGGATGATCCAACTGTTGGTTGGGCGGAAGATCGTTATAAGGATTGTATCACTAAATTAGGGACATTCTTAAAGGGTATCGGATACGCCAAAGATGATATAATCTTCATGCCTGTTTCAGGATATACTGGTGCTGGTATCAAGGACAGAGTTGATCCAAAGGACTGTCCATGGTACTCTGGTCCATCATTATTGGAATTTTTAGATAACATGAAAACCATGCAACGTCATATCAACGGTCCATTTATGTTGCCAATTAGTGGTAAGATGAAGGATATGGGTACTATCATTGAAGGTAAGATTGAAAGTGGTCATATTAAGAAAGGTGGAAATTTATTATTAATGCCTAATAAAGCATCTATTGAAGTTGTCACAATTTTCAATGAAACTGAACAAGAATGTGATGCAGCATATTGTGGTGAACAAGTTAGATTAAAGATCAAGGGTGTAGAAGAAGAAGATTTAGCTCCAGGTTACGTCTTGACCTCTCTATTAAAGCCAATCAAGACTATTACTAGATTCGAAGCTCAAATTGCTATCGTTGAATTAAAGTCTATTTTATCTAATGGTTTCTCATGTGTCATGCATTTACATACTGCCATTGAAGAAGTCACCTTTATCGAATTAAAGCATAAGTTAGAGAAGGGTACTAATAGAAAATCCAAGAAACCACCTGCATTTGCTAAGAAAGGTATGAAGGTCATTGCTGTCTTAGAAACTAGCGAAAGTGTCTGCGCGGAGACATATGCTGATTACCCACAATTAGGTAGATTTACTTTGAGAGATCAAGGTACCACCATTGCTATCGGTAAAATTACTAAAGTGTTATAAGGTCAATAAATAACTGTACTTTTTATTCTATATTTTATATAATTTAATCTAGTTTCCTGTTTTAGATAGCAGATATGCAGACGGTTTTCTTACACTATAGAAAATAAAGCTTCGTTGTTACATTCATTTCATAATTGTTAATTATAATTATATTCTACATAACACTTGTAGGATTAACATCCATGCACTAAAATTTATCCCAAGTCCACAACTTGCTGTCTGGATTGATCAATTCATTATCATTTTCCCTAAATGCTAGACCTTTATCAACACCTTGGAAAAGTATGACACTAGAATAATACAAGAAGTCAGCAGGTTTGTAACTCTGAGAATACTTAGTCTGGGCGGTCTTTAATGCTTCTTCAGCAGATTCGACTTTAACGGCAAGCTTTGCATTGTGGGTTTTTTCGTATCTTTCAACAACTTGACGAGGTGTTATTTCTCCAGACTGTACTCTAATTTTGTCAGGTAATTTTGAAAAATCAATGGCCGCAACTGCCGCAATAGATCTACCGACATCGTTAATACTGGTAAAGGAAGCCTTGGTATCAGGATCTCCTCTGTAAGTAACAGTCTTTGATTCTGCGTCAATGCCCACTTGTCCCATTATCTCGTATGGGAAAGGTCCTGGGGGACCAAATAACGAGGTCATAACATCGACCACCTTGATCCCTGCATCCCTAATAGCATTAGAGTGCTTCGTCTTAAAATCCTGAAATCCAGGGAAAAGTTTATCAGATTTGTCAATTTCTGTTCCAAATTGCGAAGGAATAAATAACTTAGGTTTAACTTGTTTAACCAAAGTCTCAACTGGCCCGTACACCAGTAAACTAGATAATTCAATTATGACATCGACACCCTTAAATGCATCGACAACTTTATTGATTCCTTCATTCAAATCACCTTGGACGTATTCGATTTTATCAGTCGATGTCTTGGCTGATCTGGATAATGCTTTAATGGGGAATTGAAATTTGTCTGCAAAAACTGAACTTTGAAAAGCGTTCAACGTAGACTTACCTAAAAAGCCAGAAGTACCGATAATAGCGACAGTTGGCTTGAGCATTTTATTAATATTCTGAATTTAATTTGATTGGTCTATATAGGCAACGGTAGTATATAGATACTAAAATCGCGAAGGCTGCAATAATTCGACTATATACGTTTTAATGCTTACTAAACGCAGATCATTATGTAATTAGAAATATATTGAATTTACTAATATAGATTTCGCAATAAGTGTTTATAAGGTCGTTCAGAGGATTATAAAATAACACGACCCTGTATTAGTAAGTACTAAGGGTAGTTCAAGATCTTATTACGGACCTATATTATAATATAGAAATTATATAATGTGCACTCTCACAGAATTAAATCCTATTTAAACAATTAAACATATTCTGGATAACCTAAAACAGAAACAATTAGATAATTTAGCCTTCACTTGACTTATGAAATGTCTGTAAATAAAGAGAATAAACAGCTTGGGAACCTGAATTTTGCTGATGAATCGGGGGCTTTTAAGAAACAACCATCTACATTCCGTAGTTTCATTTCTAGTGCGGAAAGTGCCAAATTTAAACCTGAATTAAACCGTTATCATTTGTATGTGTCAATGGCCTGTCCATGGGCCCACAGAACATTAGTAACTAGAGTATTGAAAGGATTGACACAAATTATTTCAGTTTCGGTTGTCCACTGGCACATGGATGATGGTGGATGGAGATTTATTAACAAGGAAGAAGCTAGCAAGAGGTCATCACAAGGTGATATTCTGAACGGTACTGAAGACCATTTGTACAGATTTGAAAGACTCAAGCAATTATACTTCAAGGCAGATCCACAGTATTCAGGCAGATTCACTGTTCCGGTTTTATGGGATAGGAAGTTGGAAACTATTGTGAGCAACGAATCGAGTGAAATCATGCGGATGCTTCATAGTGAATTCAACTCATTTTTGTCATCTAAGTATGCTGAATTAGATTTATACCCACAAGAATTGAGAGAGACTATCGATGACATCACTTCGTGGATTCAATTTAATATCAACAGTGGTGTTTATAAGACAGGTTTCGCGACTAAACAAGAAGTTTACGACAAGGAAGTGACGAATGTTTTCCATCATCTTGACAAGGTTGAAAATATTTTGGCCAAGAATTACGAAGGTCCTAATAAGAGCGAATTTTTAGTAGGCAACAAGCTTACCGAGGCCGATATTAGATTATACACCACGATTGTTAGATTCGATGCCGTATATTATCAACATTTCAAGTGTAATTTAGGGATGATCAGACATAATTACCCTAATATCCATAGATGGTTGAGGTTTTTATACTGGAAGGTTCCAGGTTTCGAGGAAACAACCGATTTCGATCATATCAAATACCATTACACTAAGTCTCATCCCGGTATCAATCCCAACGGTATTACACCTTTGGGGCCGGTCCCCAATATTTTAAATATTACTTAGATCATAACCAAATGATACATTGCAAAATTACTTTGATCAACATGTAAGACTTAATAATGAATACTGAAGTAGTAGTTTAGTTACTCGTCACCCGAAACAAGGCAATGTTTTAGACACACAGTAAAGATCTCTATTATTTGACCAATGCAAACGCATACACTTGTTTGGGACAGTTCCTATCTTTCAATATCGATTATTCTAAGCTAATACAATGTTCTGAATATATATTGTATACTGCGTAAAATACTTGTTTATTTGATTGATTTTCATATAAATTCGTAAATACCTTGCTGACATCTACTTACTCAAATTTAGGAGGATTCTTAGTAAAATACTCTTTCAATGTCGTAACATTGCCCCTAGCTTGTTTGACGCCTGATTCAACTAAATCTTTCATTTGAGGGCCAAAATAACCATTGTCGTTAATATGTCTGAACATTCCAACAAGATCATCAGCTGCTTGAGGTGGTAAGAAACCACGGAAGACTTCTTCAGTTACTTGATTATATTTAACTGTCTTTCCACTGACTTCGCTTATATTTTGGGCAACTTCATTCATCGTGTAAAGATTTGCTGCCCCAGAAATAACCTTCCCTTCATACCTATCAGGGTTTGCAAGAATTGCACCAACGAATTTCCCAGCGTCGCCAGCAATATCAATAAAAGCAATTTTTCTGTCTGGGTTAATGATATTGAAGATTCCATAGGTACCATCGCCGAGAGGACTTGGACTAAAATCAGCATTAAAGTTTTGCATGAACATTGCTGGAGAGAAAAAAGCACTCTTTATAGGTTTACTACGGAGATACTCCTCAACCTCAGCTTTTTCATCGAAATGCAGGACTCCAAGTATCTTACCTTCCGAAATCTTCTCAACATGTGGAAGTGTACTCCAAATGAAATACTTCACTTTTTCTTCAACAGCAGCATCCACTAAACGCTTTCCCTGGGTTCTCTCTTGTTTGGAAATCAGTTCATATGTTGCACTTGTCATAGCAAACACAGTATCCGCACCTTTCAATGCACGCTTGACAGACTCCTTGTCGGCCATATCTGCATTAACTAATTCCACTCCTTTCTGCTGAAGAGCCTGGGCAGATGGCTTGGATGAATCACGAGTGATACCTCTAACCTTGTAAATATTCGATAATTCGGGATCATTGATCACATACTTCGCAACAGAACCACCTTGTTGACCGGTCACACCAAAAATAACTAAAAGCTTACTCATATTAATTAAAAAATAATATTCTAAAGACCAAAACTAAAACCATGTTGAAAGAGAGAATTGATGCAAATTAAATACTTCCAATTCTTGCGCATATTCTTGCGCATAGTCCCGCATCATTTCTTTAAACAGATAGGCATTTGTTAATATTGAAACCTACACTACCTTTCATTACTAAATTTTCACCATCTCTCATTACTAATTTATGTTAGTAACGAGATAATTGGTTTTTGCACGCCTTAAACCTAACGTGCGAAATGATTACTGCAGTGAAATTATTAATCGTTTTCGGTTACCTTTTGAGTCAAAACCCACAAGCCACTCAAAATGCAACTTTAGACTATCATATAGCGTAATCTTATTAATTACAATTTTGAAAGTAACATATTCAGAAAACACCATAGTATTTTTAATAATAGATATGAATCGGAAGTATTTAAATTGAAACTATATCCGTTTGTAAAGTTAGCTAATGTAGAATATCAATATATTCAATATATTTAATATTAACATATTTAATATTTAAAGTTAAACGATGAGTGCCTTAAAACTTTATTCTTGTACAACACCTAATGGATATAAATGTTCTATATTGTTGGAATTGTTAGGTATCAAATATGATTGCCAGTATATGGATATTTTTAAAAATGAAACAAAGGAAGAATGGTTCCTTGAATTGAATCCGAACGGAAGGGTTCCAACTTTGGTTGATTCGAGTGCGGGGGTTACGATCAGCGAGTCTGGGGCAATTTTGCAATATCTTGTTGATACTTATGATAAGGAGCATAAATTTTCCTATGAGGTAGGCACAAAACATTACTATCATCAGTTAGAAACTTTGTATTTTCAAATGGCTGGAGTTGGGCCAATGCAAGGGCAAGTAAACCATTTTCTTTTGTATGCACCCGAGAAAATTGAATATAGTATTAAAAGGTTTAATGATGAAACTAAGAGACTATTTTCTGTAATAGAAGAATACTTGCACAGAAATAAAGAAAATGGCCCGTATCTTGTCGCTAATCATTACTGTATCTCTGACATTGCAGTATATGGTTGGGCAAAGTTTTTAGGTCGTATAAACATTGACATCAAGCAATGGCCATTGACCAATGAATGGTTTGAAACGTTGGATGATTTACCAGAAGTTCAAAGAGGCTTAATGATTCAAAAACCTTTTGAGAAAAAAGAATAAGAGAATCTTTATAAAGAGTTATGGGTTTTTATATTTCATGGTTAATAATACGCATACAAGATATACATGTAGTACATTGTAAAATGACATTGATATGGGCTTAAGCCGTCGAACTCCTTGGCGATCACTGGGATGCTTGACAAGTTTGGAGATGATGAAGTTGTCTTGGAGGTCAATTTCCACGATTATCACAAGTTGACTGGCTACTCCCAGTTTATCAGGACGCTGAGCGCACGCGGATCTTGAACCAGGCAATTACTGAGTCATCACCTTGGGATATCGGTCTGCTTGAGCATTGTTTTCGACGAAAACGGTGCAGTTTCGGAGGAACAACAGCAAGCAGATACAACCAATTACATTGTCGTCTGAATAATTATAACCAATTTAAAACCTGAAAAAAGGTGGTTTATATATTAGTTCAAAGCTTTATTTTATAAACATAAACATAATCTCTTCAATATTTCTCGATATTCTCTAAAATGCAATCAAGAAGGGACATCAATACTTTAATTACTTTCCAGAATACCATAAACAAATAAATGATTATTCCTAATTCTATGGTATCTAATAAAAAAAGATAAATACGCCACACAGAGAAGCAGTATTTTCCTCAAAGTAGAGAATATTGAATTGTGATTGTAACTTTTCTTCTGATTGTTTGTAATTTTAAGTCATAAGCTTCACCTTTAAGCGAGTTAGTCAATTTTGCTTTGAACTGTTATATTCTCGAATCCACATAGTGAAATAGACACGAACTTCTTTTTTTACATGACTACAAGACGCTTTGCTCATACTTAATCATTTATTGGTGAATAAATATGAAAAAAAAGACTATCAAATATGCAAGCAACTGCTAAAGACTGTCCTTTTCACCATCCTATGGGATGAAAACAGACTCAGTAACTTTATGATCATCAAGAACTCTTCGAGTTCCTTACGAGTAAGGATGCAATGTTAATGGCTTCAATATGAGTAGCAACTATTTTTGCGTTAGGTATAGCATGTGCACGAAGAATATTATCCTTACCCATAACAATATTACCAGAGGTAATAAGTTGAGCAAAACCAGCATTGAGGACAACAATATCTGGGTTGTGTGTAGATAATACATCCTCTACCTCCGCGTTCCAGATTGTATCACCAGTAATATAGAGTGTTTTTTCCATGGGAGGTTTGCAAACAACACCACAAGCATCATCAAGTTCGGCTATTATTTACATTTATCCAATATCACTTCAAATATTGTGATTAGGTTTTCGACACCCACTATAATATTTTCATCATAGCCCTTTCCTTTAGTGTATTTGGCATGTGCAAAATCAATAAAATTAAGACTACTTAACGGAGATGCGTCAATATTAGCCACCTGTTTGCTTTGCACTTCGCCTGGCTCTTCATCGTCGTCATCGTCGTCGTCATCGATAAAATCTGATCGTATTAAGGAATCTCGTGCTTCATATAATTCGTCGTTATTAACGACGGGTTCCCACTTGTGCATATCGTTTTCAACTATGAACAAAAGTGAGCCTGAGATGATCCGCACCTCAGTATCTAACAAGCAATTGTACAAGAGTTGAAGCCGCTTGATAAACGTTTCGAGAAGCTTTCGTCTTATGAAGGCATTCTCAAATTGGCCGAAGAACAATGCTAAGCCATCGATGACGTTATCCTTCGATAATGACCTACCAAAATATTTGTCGAATTCTATGTAGTTGGCATCTTCATCATCTGTAATTAGTCTCATTGTCTCTCCCATACCTTCAAACACGACTGCGGGCATTTGTGTCAGGTTTCTATTGTATAACTTCATGCCACAAATACGGAAGTTCAACGACCCACTGGTGGTTGAATCGCTCACTTTGCCCAACCGTTCTGCCTTCTCGGCCGTCGTATTCTCATCGTACAACTTGGACCCCAATTTTATGTCCAAGATACTCGGACTCACGTACCCTCCATACAAATTCTGTAAGACAATGTACTGCTTATCGTCCACCTCGTCTGAAATTTTACCATCTCCCTCCAATTTCTGTTCCACCCTCTTTTTGTCCTCCTTTAGTACTGGCATAACCACCGAATTAGGGTCATGTTTAGTAATATCGCTCTGAGTCAACGTTCCCATGAAAACCGGCATCCAATCAGCCAATTTACTGCCCAATAGCTGATCTTCATCGTCTTGTGATAATCTTTGTGTCTCATTGTAAAAGTCTATTTCTTGTTGATTTGTTAGCTTAGCAAATATAGAATTATCCCCAAGTGAAATCAAACATCCATCGTGACCGGCTGCTTGATGTTTTGACGGGATAAATGTATTATCCATGATATAAGGAGGGTTAATTTGGGTGTATCAGTACTAAATGATGCATTTTTGATCTTCCATACCAGCCCTGTATATACGAACTCAGCCAATTTTCGTCACTTTCTTTTTTTGTACACCTGTTTGATAAAACACAAATTGACTGAAAAATTTTCTAATTCTTTCTAGGAATCTAACTAGTTTGTTGTAAAGGAGTATCAATAAGTGATTGAATTGAAGAAAAGGATTTGTTCATTTCTAAGTTGTTTAATTAAAAAGGATATCTCGAGAAAATACAGGAAATAAGATACGCAGGGAAAATGAGCAATCCATACGGCAACAACTCATATGAAATGAGTAATTATAACAAATACTCGTCCGGATCAGGTACCGGGTCGAACGAGGATGACTTTGTTACATATATGAACGAAATTAATGATATAAACAATTCATTGGATCAGTATTCCAACTTGGTCAATTTAGTGTCGAATAAACAAAGAAACTTTGTACAAGAGTTGGATTTGAACGAAGAAGATGCGGATTACAACTCGAAACAGATTGATGCGTTAGTATCGGAGTCCCAATCGTTGCAAAATGATTTAAAGAATCGTATTAAGAATGTGCAGACGCAAGCTGCGCAGTCGAAGGACCAGCACAAGATGGACCAGGCGGAAAGCTGTAGAAAGAGATTTTTGGAGATTATTCAAGAATACAGAGTCGTGGAGTCTAATAACAGAGAGCAGACGAAGGTCCAAGCTGAAAGACAGTATAGAATTATAAAACCGGACGCGTCTGATGACGAGGTTCGTGCTGCAGTCGAAGACGGAAATAGTCAACAGTACTTCCAACAAGCTTTAATGCAATCGAACAGAAGAGGTGAAGCTAGAACTGTGTTGAATGAGGTCCAAGTGAGACACCGTGAATTATTGAAATTAGAAAAGACTATGGCTGAGTTAACTCAGTTGTTCCATGACATGGAAGAGATGATCATTGAACAAGACCAACCAATCCAACAAATCGATGAACAAATTCACACTGCGCAACATGACATTGAACAAGGGGTTGGACATACCAACAAGGCTGTCACCAGTGCCAAGAAAGCTAGAAAGAAGAAGATCTGGTGTCTTGTTATCTGTTTGATCATTATTGCCATCCTTGCCATTGTTCTTGGTTCTGTCTTTGGTACAAAGTAAGTCAAGATGTACGATTAGCCTATAATTAATTTACCTTTTTTTAAATGGGCCTGTTTTATTAATGTTTAGAACGCCGGTCAATAAATGTAACTATATTCTGAAATTATTATGGAATGAAATCCCTTTGTAGCATTGTAGCGTCCTTAGTAGTTTAATCAACCTTTATACAGATCGGTATTCATATATTTGGGTGCCACATGCACATACTTGTAGCCCCAGCTGTAATATACTTTTTTGGCACTTCGAAGAATCTGTCAATAAAAATCTAAATCTCAAGAATTTTTTCATCGGTACTTTATATGATCACTAGAAAGAATGGTTAAAAGACCACTAGAACAGCTTATAGGGAGCTTCTATGTTATAACCATAATATGCATATTGCTTATTAAGTATATTAAGACTCTAAACTGTCTACTTAAGTATGGAAAAAATTATGAAAACCCTCAATCAAAATCCATCATAATAAATTATCTAACGTCCATCACCGTGCCCAAAAGATGGTTCCTTCATTTTTATATCGTATATTTCGGATGCTGTGTTAGTACCGGTTGCTTTCTTGAGCTACTCCAAAGGGACTCGAGGCTTAATTCAGTCATAGTTACATTTATTACGTCATGGCTGCCTGCCTCTTTGGAATCGGCACCTGCTAACTACAAACACTACAAGCTTATATTCTGTTTATTATGCTTTCAGTCGTTCCGTAGATTGCTCGAAAGCTTGTACATCACAAAATTTTCTTCAAAGGCGAAAATCAACGTCTTTCATTATATTATGGGGCTAGCCTTCTATACCACCATCTCATTGAATTGTTTCCTCAGTTTACTTCCATACTATTTGAATACCGCGATTATTCCTGCTAATGGTGCTTTTGATCTCACTGATAAGATTTTAATTACGTTATTTATATTGCTATCTATTGACCAGTTCCAGAATCATTACCACCTATCAACCCTATTAAAATATTCCGTACCTAACTTTGGAATGTTTCAAATAGTTGGATCTGCTCATTATCTTGACGAGATAATTATATACTTAATAGTTGCAATCATCGGTAACCTACACGAAGAATTGTCGATTATTGATATAAACTACATCCTAGGTTGGGCATTTGTTGCAGTTAACCTATCCATTAGCTCATTAGAGTCATATGCATATTACAAAGCGAAATTTCCTGAGTTTACTGTGAAGTATAGTATTATTCCTGGCATTTTATAAATTCCTTCAGTACATAATATTTATGTCCCATCCTGTATAAAAATAATAGCTTATATTTTATTCTGACAAGTAAATAAAGAAGATCTCCATACCTTATCAACAAATAGGTAAGTATGTCACCGCCTAAGACAGTATCACCAGTGATAGCAAGCCTAAGAGCATCAAGTACAAGCGTTGTATGTGGGTGTCCCGGTGTTCCAAGAAGTATACCCCGTATTGAAACTGTTATTGAGTTACGGCCATTTAATGGCACTCCATTCATGATTCGGTCGGTAGGAATAGAATTGAGAACCACACAAAGAGTGATCGTGCCATCGACACTAGGGTCAAATGATACGGTTAGAGAATACAAAATATACGAAAATCCGTTTGTTTTCAGGCCCACAGCAGGAGAATTTTCAGAGAGATTACTAGGTATAGATATACCCGTGTTGATACCGTTGCCGAAAGATATTATTTCCAGCGGACAATACCCACAATGGAATGCAATGACGACACACAGTCTTGTGGTGAAGGTTTCGTGTGGTGATACATACAATACTGAGACCAACTATAGTGAAGCGTTTCCCATTCCAATCAAATTGTACGACACGCTACCGATTTACAGACAGTTCAATGAGCCAATAGCGGAAGTGATGAACTCAAACTGCAAACAGGTGCTTGTGGAACTATCATTGCCAGTGTCGTCAATAGGACCCAGAGATGACATTATTTTGTTCGTCAAAACCATGACGGATCCGTTATGCAACAAAATTAGTAAGGATTTGCGATTAAAGTTCATAACATTTCAAATTAAAGAGATATTGGAATGCCATGAAGGTGGGCTTCCATTGAAGAAAGAGCATAAGATATACACAGAAACAAAGAGTTTTTTGAATGATGAGTCTATTCTAAGCACACAGGGCGTCTCCCATCAATTTCGCTTAGAATTTCCCTTTGATAATGAGTATTTGCAGATGTATTGCAATAAAAACTATATTGATAATAATTTGAGAGATAATAAGCATATTGTATCGACATACACAAATGATAAGAAAAATAGCAAAGTGGTTGAAGGAATTCCACTTACACACACACAGGGTTTTACCACTCTAGGTAGACTATTTTCCATACGATATGAAGCAATAATTAAGGTGAAGCTAGTACATGGTAAAGACATGGAAATACAGTTGCCAATAACCATTAGTCCATTCAATCGAGAAAGCAGCGAATATCTATTGTCATGGATAATAAATCAGTGTGATGTGGCAAGAAATAAATTTGGCAAAGACCTAGTCAACAGATTAGTAAATGCAAGATATGATGAAACTGACACCGTACTTCACAGGTTTAATCCGCCACCGATAGTGTATAAATATACTAAATGGGATTGGGTGCGATTAGGATTTAATGGTGAAGCATTTGGGCCGAATCAATTGGGGAAAAATTTGGTACAATACATTGATTAGCTACACTTCATCAAGTTAAGCATGTAACGAATAAAGAGTAAATTATAGAGAAGATTCAGGAGGAATTTAGAACATTTAGATCAGTATATTTATATGGTTAATTTATCTGCAGTGCGATTATAGAAGTTATATAAATTGGGTACAATAATATGTAGTTAGCTTGTATAATTAGCTCCAAAAATGTCAGGACTAAACTCTCCACCATCATATGCGCCTACATCTACTAGTTCATATACTCCCAGTAATGCCAATCATATCAAATATCATAGGGAGATTGATAAATCAGCAGTGATCAAATCTCCATTGCATAAAAACATATATGATTCGCTTGCAGAAATATACTCTATAGTGACGGTAATGGAAATGATAGAGAAGTCATTTCTAAAAGATTATATTACTGACAAAGATAAATACACATCTACCACATTAAGATTAATAAATCAATACCAAATAATTATCAAGGGATTTCAAGAAGATCAGTCAAAGCAAACTATCTTGGCAGATATAATACCAGGAGCTTCAGTAGATAGCGATGATTTTTCTGAGAAACTAGCCAATACATATAACTTGCATGCCCCGTTAGCTATAAAGAGGCTACAAACTGGTGTACCCGTAACAATCGAACATCTTGGTACTCAAGTTGAAAGTTCGAGCCATCCAACGCATAATATCAGTAATGCGAATACGTCTACGAAAGCAAGTGGCAGATTAGTTGCTGAAGTAACAGGCAACTTCATAACATGTATGGATGCGTTGAAATTAAATTACAAAACAAAAGACCAATTGCATCCTTTATTGTCAGATTTAGTGGTAAGTCTAAATGATTTGGTGACAATGAATGATTCAAACGATGAAAACAATGGTAAGACGATTGAGTTCTCGGGCAAATCAAAATTGATATCGTGGTTAATTAAATTGAATAATTTGGAGGACCAGGAATTAGTCCAATCCGACATTGATACGTTTTTGAACGATTTGGATCTGGCCTACAAGAATTTTTATACGTCATTAGAATAATTTATATTATAAGTAATCATCTAAACTGTTATTTATACGATGGACTCGATTTGCTCTGCGTAGTTCAATACATTATTAATGACAGCCGTCGAATTATCACCGCTTGTCTCATCTTTACCCTTAGAATGGAAGAAAATGGTACCATCCTTAAAGGTCCAGGTTTCAATTTCCAAATCCCTTTCACAAAACTGCTGGAACACAGAATCGGATTGTTCCTGTGGAAAGTATAGCAAGTTCTTACAATTGCTAACAGGCAAGGATTCGTAGGTTCTTTCTAAAGACTTTGCGATCTCAAATCTTAATGCAGTAATTAATGTATCAATGAAATGCTTGTACTCCTTGCATGGGAGCTTATTATCTGACTCATTCAACAACTTCCAGATCTTATTATAGTTACCCTCCATTAAGTTTCTTTCCAAGTTAATTGGGAATTGCAAGTACGAATCCTTTTCAATATTATATTGGCGTTTGTTGAAGATATATTCCAATTCAACGTGAAACTTGGAAATTAACCCCTGTGATAACAAATATAACAAATATAACGAGATAATCTTGGTGCAGTCAGTATTTATCTCCAACTTGCTGTGGAGCTTTTCGTTACTATAAAATGGCTTCAATTGCGCAAAATAGTTCTCGAATCCCTGGTAATCATTACTTAACAATGATGCTAAGGATCCAATCTCCAAAATCCGTTCCGCAATCTTCAAGTCATTTAACTGATCTTTATTTCCACTATTTGACGCCAATGGCACTAATAAATTGTGTTTAATCAATTCAATCTTGATTGGCGTCAAGATCTTCTGACATTGCGTGTATTTTTCTGATTCGAACAATTGATATAATTCTCCAGTTAGCTTCTGTAATGACATCCCTGTTACTATTTATTATGTTCTACCGATAAGTTATGGATGATCTCCTTTAATGTACTAGTCTAATCTTATGGTATTGCCACCGGTCTAGTATACCGCTACTGTTTTCTCACAATCGGAGTCTGGCGTGCACAAATCGAAAAAGTTCAGAAACGAACATACATACACCTAATTTAACAAAATCCAAACACCAGATTAATTCGCACCCTAATCTGTTAGATGAGATGACTCTTGATGTGATGTATACCATTTAAATTTCATTCGTCAACTTCTATTGTTCGGTATTCAAAATGATCTCGGGGAGCATATATAATGTGCTATACTACAAGAACGTATATGTGGAAATTTGAAAGCGTGAGAGTTTTTGGATATGTTACTATTGGGGCCGGGGTAAAGGTTTATGGGCGACTCATCATTTTAGAGCGGCTAACACAACAGGAAATGCGGTTGCAATTGTAACAAAGAATATTATCCATATTTTATCAGCTATTATTGGGCGGGATGTCGCAATATTCTTAGCGTAAATAATAAGCATATAATACAAACAATGATAAAGCTAAGCTGTTGAGTCATAGTAATGGGGGAATCATCCGTGAGGCGATAAACGGAAACTGGCAAAAAGGTGCGGACCGGAAATCAAGCGAATGTCGCAATATGAGATGCGACCCGAGGGTGAAAATAATTAGTCACTAGTCGACGAAAATAAATTTTTCACATATAAAACATTAAAACGACGCTTATATCGTTGAAAAGGACTTAATATCGACACGCTACTATTAGACCTAGTATAGAATAGAACTATGTGTGGTATTTTTGCAGCTTTTAGACAACCAGAGGTTGAACAGTTTAAATCAAAGGCTTTACAGTATTCCAAGAGAATCCGTCACCGTGGTCCAGATTGGTCAGGTAACGTTATTCAAAACTCCACCATCTTATGTCACGAAAGATTGGCTATTGTCGGTTTAGACTCCGGTGCCCAACCAATTACATCTGAAGACGGTAACTACACCTTAGCAGTTAACGGTGAAATTTATAACCATATCCACTTGAGAGATGAGTTCCCATCATACCCATATAAATCCTTATCTGATTGTGAACCAATTATTCCATTATTTGAAAAATACGACGTCGAAGCGCCAAAGTATTTGGACGGTATGTTCGCATGGGTATTGTATGACAAGAAGAACGACCGTATTGTCGCCAGTAGAGATCCTATCGGTATCACCACTTTGTACATGGGTAAGAGTTCCAAGAACCCAAAAACTCGTTACTTTGCATCTGAATTAAAATGTCTTACTGACGAATGTGATGAAATTTTTGCGTTCCCACCAGGTCACGTCTACGATTCTAACACCGATGAAATCACCAGATACTTCACTCCTTCATGGTGGGAAGAATCGTCGGTTCCACCTAAGAGAGTCGACTACAAGGAAGTCAGAGAAACCTTGGAATTAGCTGTTAGAAAGAGATTAATGGCCGAGGTTCCATATGGTGTCTTGTTATCGGGTGGTTTGGATTCTTCCTTGATTGCATCCATTGCTGCTAGAGAAACTCAAAAGGTTGCAGCAGGCATCAGCAAGGATGGTATTGATGCCAACAAAGAATTATCCGGTGTTGATGACAAGGGTTCTTTACACTCCAATGGATGGACTCAGTTACACTCCTTTGCTATCGGTCTTCCTGGTGCTCCAGACTTAATCGCTGCCGAAAAGGTTGCTCATTTTATTGGTACTATTCACCATTCCCACACCTTTACTTTAGACGAAGGTTTAGATGCTTTGGATGATGTCATTTACAATTTGGAAACTTACGATGTTACTACTATCAGAGCTTCCACTCCTATGTACTTATTATCGAGAAAGATCAAGGCCCAAGGTGTGAAGATGGTTTTGTCAGGTGAAGGTTCTGATGAGATTTTCGGAGGTTACTTATACTTCGCTAATGCTCCAAGTCCAAAGGACTTCCACGAAGAATGTGTTAAGAGAGTTAAAAACTTGCATTATGCTGACTGTTTAAGAGCTAACAAGTCGACTATGGCCTGGGGATTAGAAGCCAGAGTTCCATTCTTAGACAAGCAATTTTTGGAAGTTTGTATGAACATTAACCCAGAAGATAAATTAATCAAGCCAACTGAGGGCAAGATTGAAAAATACATTTTGAGAAAGGCGTTTGACACTTCTGATGACCCAAGCGCCAAGCCATACTTACCACAAGAAATTTTATGGAGACAAAAGGAACAATTTTCCGATGGTGTCGGTTACTCATGGATCGATGGCTTAAAGGATGCTGCTGAAGCAACTATTTCCGACGAACAATTCGCTAACCCTAAGCCAGAATGGGGTACTGATGTTCCAACAACTAAGGAAGCTTACTGGTACAGATGTAAATTCGATGAAATCTTCCAGTCTAAGGCTGCTGCTTCAACTGTTATGAGATGGGTTCCAAAGGCTGAATGGGGTTGTCATGCTGATCCATCCGGTAGATTCGCTACTATCCATGAACAGAAAGTCGACCAAGATTAATTAATAATGTTCAATTAGTAAATACCTGGTTCTATTATGTATTTTAAATATTATTTATAGATGTGAAGACCACTTTTTAATTGTATTAATATTAAAGAACTGTAATAATATGTATATACATATACTAATTTATATAACCATTAGCTTGCAACCATTCCTTGACTTCATTTAAGTCTCTCTCAACCCATGAGGAATTGATAAGAATATTATCTAAAACCTGTTTATATGATCGTTCAAAACCATGAACATCCTTCTGGCTGAAAAAATTCTTTATCTCGTTATACATTGCCATAGATTGATATCTACCCAAAGTAAGCTTGATGAATCTATCTAAGACAACCATGTTCGTTGACATCAATTTATAAAATTCATCATAATTTGCTTTGAAAAACTTCCAAAATTCATCTTTTGTAGTGGCATTCGTTGATAACGAACGTCCTAAAAAGTGTGAATCCATGGTTGGAACTATATCCGGATTTATCAAATATCCTATTAATTTTTGCGATAATTCTTTATCATTAATATGACCTAACGACTCTAGTGCTATTTCTCGTGAATCCAAAGAAGTGGGGTGTGTTACCTCTTGTAAAATTAATCCAAACTTTTCGCCATCAATTAACCGTTTAGAGGAGACAATAGTCGAGAAAACAAAAGCTCTCAATGATGGATGAATAGGCTTTCCTGATTTCCATTGGTTAAATAACCTCAAAGCATAATCTTCACTTTCAGTAATTGAGAGCAAACCTGACTTGCCCAAGATTTCTGCTCTTAATTTGGTCCTCAAGAATTGAGAATCGTCTATTTTATTCTCTTCTAATTCATTTAAGAACTTGATAGACACTTTTTCATAAACTGATCTTACGAAGGATTTCAAGCCTATTGATACATGCTCATCCATGCCAGTGAAGGAAACTAAAATATGGTCCAATCTTTTACCTAATTCTAACCAAACAACGTATTCATCACCGATAGAATCAGAATCTATCACTGACTTAATTAATTTCAATAACGTGGTTGTTGAAGTAAACTCGTCACCAGAGATAGCGATAGATGCCACATCCGCAATAATACCGACTTTATCCTTACCAGATAATTTATTGAAAAATGGTAAAATATTATGCTCCATTACCTGTGGCGAATAGTTCACACGATAAACACCCGCCGTGTCTTTATTCAATTTGAAGAAATCATTAGCCAATTGGAAATCGTTTATTGTAATGTTAGCAGAACCAGGAGAAATTTCGTTTGGATCTAATGATAGCTTATCGCCAACAGAAGGTCCATTTGAAATATTTAAAGGAATCCACCATTTGGTAAGGTTTTCTTCATCTTTTAAATCTCCACTATTCAAAAATCTTGATTGGTTGATAGTCAATTGTTTAGTAGCGGATTTCAAATCTACATTAACAATCGGGAACCCAATTTTCTTGATCCATGATTCCATCATTTCGTTAACTGGTCTACCAGAAACTTCACTAATAGAAGACCATAAATCACGGGAAGTAGCATTGCTGTATTTGTTCTTATTTAAGTAGTTTGCGACACCCTTTAAAAATATTTCCGTTCCAAGAGAATTTGAAATCATCAATATAGTTGAAGCACCTTTTAAATAAGAAATCGCATCAAAAACTTGATCAATATCTAAAGCATCCACAACAGGCACTTCAATTGGGTGTGAATTTCTTAAACCATCTAAATTAAGAGCTTGTTGTAAGGATTCAGAAACAAATCCGCTAAATATATCCCACTCAGGGAATAAATAATCAACAGCTGCAAATCCTACCCAAGTGGCAAAACCTTCATTAAGCCATAATTCATCCCACCATTTCATCGTAACCAAATTACCGAACCATTGATGTGCTAACTCGTGAGCAACAACGTAAGCAACCTTTTGCTTATAGGATGGATCAGATTTAGTGTTAGAATATAATAATGCGGTACTACGGTAAGTAACTAAACCCCAGTTCTCCATAGCATTATGAGAAAAGGAATGAACAGCAATTAAGTCAAGTTTTGGTAAAGGATATTTGATTTCGAAGATTTTCGAGAAGTAATCTATGATCTTAGGAGCTATCTCCGAGGCAAGCTTAGCTTCTTCCTTATAACCTTTCGTAGTATAAATACGAACAGGCAATGGCTTATCATTTTGATAAACACCATCCGTAAATGATTCAATGTACTCGAATTCACCACAAGCCCATGCCAACAAGTAAGTAGACATTATTGGTGTTTTCTCAAACTTTACCGTTTTCAAGTTCGAACCAATTGATTTTTCTTCCAATATTGGCATATTTCCTAAAGTTGTCCATTCTTGTGAAACCAATAAATCAACGCTGAACGTAGCTTTTAATGCAGGCTCATCAAGACATGGGAAAGCCCTTCGGGCATCAGTAGCTTCAAATTGAGTAGACAACATAATTTTTTCAATTCCATTTTCTTTATAACCAGACTTATAAAAACCCGCCATATTGGTCTGAATTATAGCATCATAATTTAACGTGAGGATCAACTTGGAATTATTCATTGGCTTTACTGTTTCATCAAATTTGATTATAAAATACTCTTTCTCCTTAAATTCTTCAATTGAAGTAGCACGAATACCCTTCGTAGAATCATTGTATTGCATAACAATATCAATTTTATCTTGTGACACTGACAAATCTCTATAGTTTAAATGTAATTCGTTTGTTTCTTCCACAATTGTGAAGTAAATTACCACTTTTCCTTTAAATGTCTCCTTCTCAACATTGATATCACTGATTGATACATCATAGTGATAAGGCTTTAAAGAAATAGGTAACGCTTCATAATAAGGCTTGTTATTAGAATTACACATAGTTGTTGGCCAAAGAAACTAAAAAAGTAATAGTTTGAAGATAAGACTATATTAAGACTATTTATGATCTCGAATTTTTATGCCTCGTTCTCAACGGCTCTACAAAGAACGGCTACATATAGCGAATTCCACACGGCAAAAACATATGATTCCAATTTGTATGTTAATTTATTAAGGTATATGTTACAAGTATAATATATATGAGGAATATATCTTTATGGACGAGCATTGCATATCTTGAAAATCAGTTAGTGTTTGGTAATGCTAATAAATTAACAACCCTCCAAAAATTAAGGTATAATCCGTTTACATTTTTTTAAGCTGAATTCTATGACAATCTCATGATACTATTTGAAAAAAGAATGTATATGTCTGTATTATAGTATACTTAGGTGTGGATGATACATCTTAGTCCTTTAAGTCGTTTTAAGGTTTGGTTGACAGTGAAAAAACTTTCTCTGCGTCTCTCAGTCTACTATATATAGAGTGAATCCTAGAGATATTGTAAAATCAAGAGAATAGATCACATATAAGATATACGAATCTGATGACCAAACGGTAGAGAATAAATCCTATTGAAATGACATGAAAGATACGAGTGAAAGATTTTCGTGCAGTTGTAATAAGCCGACGTTATTGTACTGTTGACATCGGAATGCATGAACCCTTTTGGGCCAATATTTTAGTACGAGCGCTTTCGTCAAAGAAGTATAAATAGCTTTGGTCTCGCTAATATCGATAGAGTCTATAGAGCTCCTTAAAAATGTTCCTCGTATTCGTTCTATCCTTAAGTGGCATTTTATTTAATACTTTAGTATTAGCTGATGTTCAAAGGCTGGCGTTGGACGCACATTCCTTTGGGGTTTCTTGCCTTCCTATAATGAATGAACCAGAAGCTACGTTACTAGGTGGAATCAAGATTTTCTTGGACGAATTGAAATTAAATAACGGACAAGAGCCAACAGATTTAAAGATACCGGTGTTGCTATTTCGTTATGAAGATATTCTTAACTTCACCACCCTTCCCTCGTGGGAGGAATACGACAAGGGATATGCATCTAACTATAGCTCTAGCAACTTGAATTGGGATAATTATTTCTTAAAAAATTCGGTAGACTTTGAAGAAAATAAGTTCATATTAGATTTGTATGAAGGGTACAATGAAATTGATGAAAAGCGAATTTATAATGGATTCTTAGATGTGTCAAAAGAGGATGGTCATGCTGAAGCTTTATTACCAGCCTACCAGTCTGGAATTTATTGCGCATATGTTGCACCACCTATTAACAGGGACATCAAAACGATGAATATATCGCTTGCCCTTCAGTATTCTAAATTTTATTCGACTAATATGTCGTATGTCGACTACTGCCAGGTAAGATATATTATCGGTACTGGCTTATTGTTAGCAATATACTTGATAAATAATATTTTGCAATTTAAAAAAGATAAACAATTGGACATCAAGAATATGCCAATTATTTCAAAGACAGTTATATTTTATGTCTTGATACCATTATTATCACTCATGTCACTTGAGTGGTTTGTTGTATTTATCGAAATTCACTGCAATTTGAGTAGTCGAAAAATAATATGCTTTGAATATTTCCGTCTAATAATAGAATTGATACAACCTAATTGGAGGATATTGCTCAGGTTTTATGTTTTACTCTTTACTATGGGATATGGTGTCATTTATTACCATAGAGGAGCCTCTCGCACATTCAGTAAAATGCCAAAGAGGACGATGAACGTAGCCTTTTCACTCTTTGTCACAGATTTAATTTTGTCTAATATAGAAAATGCATATTCTAAATTTGAAAAATATTTGATAGCAGACCACACTTGGGCCTTATATGAAGATGTGAAGGAATTTATATGTACCATATGTTTCCTTGGTTCGTACGTATTTCCTTTCGTCTTATATTTTGCATCATTTATCTATTATTTTAAGACAAAGAATATTATTAAGAAATTACCACCTATGTCGAGTGACATAGAAGGAATCGATGCCAATACCAGAATCATGAAAGCATTTAAACAATCTAGTCTTGTCATCTTTATATCACCAATTATTTCGGGAATTTTATGGTTAAGTTCATTTGCACGTACTGCCATCAAAGCTTTTTTCTCAATGATGAATGAAATTTCTTCGGACTTGGACGTAAGTGTCGAAGATCCATCAAGAGGATTGCTCATAGATCTGGTAAAAAAGACAAACCATCTAATGCTGTTTAGTCAGAACACTATGATGGCTTCTTTTGATAAGTGGCCAAGGGCTATCAAGATATATCTAACTATTGCATTATTATACGTGATTTGGATAAGAAATAACAATGCGTTAATCGTTGAAGATGAAAAAGGGGACCTCAAAGAGTAGTCTTGGCTTTTGATAATTCATAGTTAAGAAATATTGGGATTATGATAAAGGTCGTGTAAATACCTGAAATATATAGGGAAGAATACTTATGTATTAGTATTTTAGATATACTGGTCTTATATATCAATACTGGTTACTTATAGAAGTAGTTAAGTGATCGATCTACCTATCGATGACTTTTTAGGATGGTCTTAATTAAGTATATTCTGCTTAATTACTATTCGTTCATTAGAAAAAATCATCTTCTCCTTGAAGATTCATTCCTAATTTATATTCTTGTTTCGTTTCAACTNATTAAGATTATTCCCNTATCCTTTGATGACTATCAGTATCACTAGCATAACTATTTATGGTTCTTACAATGATTTGTTTCAGAATCTTTATAGATTCTGATAGTGACACAAAACCAACAAGAAATCTTAATCACATGATTGCAGCACAAGCCGCATATTTGACATTTTAAATAGAAAACAGCTTGTAAATATCCAAATTGATAATACTGCAAGTTATTGGTTTGTGTATAGAATAAGAGATTAGTCTTAATCATTACGCAATAAACTTTGTAGATAAAGTAAAAAAGAAACATGCTTAGAAATGAAATAGCTCTCAATAAAGCCTATACTTTTTGGGAGACCGAACAAATAGAAATAAGGAATAAGGAAATCTGAGGACGTACTATGACAGAACAAAAGTTGTGGAATGCGAAAAGGTACATAATCAAAGTTGCTGAAATGGATTTTGCACTAGGAATATTTTTAACAATAGTATTATTTGTATGGGTAAATAATAGGCTTTTCTAAAGTATGAGAGAAGGTGGCAACTAAAAAGGACGCTGTATGAACCCTTGATATTTATTGAATTATGGTATAGATCTTCTGAAGAATGCTTTCTATGCGCTTTGATTAAAAACAACGAAATGGTAAAATGGGTAAGAGTAGAATTTGATAATTACCCGCATGTATCAGATATCCAATATGTATGATGATGAGCACAATTTGTGAGCAAGATCTGTCGAGAATTTCCCTTCTGGAATGTTTACATATAGAGCATCATGACATAATCAAATAAAGTTTGATATGGGCAAGCTTTGCGTACTTAAGAAATCACTAGTTTGAATGACAAAAAAAAAGTATTCACCGCAACGTGGCTTCAAATTAAATTCAAGCAAAATACGAATAAAAGTTACATTTTTTATTTTATGTAGATATCGTAAATTCTACAGGCATTGTGAAATCCAGAGAGTATATTATTTATAAGTTTATGAATCTTAAGTGCAAAAGGTGCAGATAAATGCACCGACACGACATGAAGGGACGATTGAAAACATTCGTGTAATTGTAATTCTGCGACATAGTATTGTTGACATCAGAATGCATGAACCCTTTTTGGTCCAAATAGTCCTACGAGCGCCATCGCCAAAAACATATAAATAGCCTTCGGCTCGCTAATATCAATAAAATTTATAATGCTCTTTAAGAATGTTTCTCATATTCGTTCTATTTTTGAGTGGAATTTTATTTAACGGACTAGGACTGGCTGATGTCAGCGTAGGCGTATCATCGCTGGCCATTAACCAACTACACACATCATTACTGACCGGTATCCACCGACTAGTGTTGGACGCAAATTCTCTGGGAGTTTCTTGTTTTCCTATAATAAGTGAACCGGAGGCTAGTAGGCAAGGCAGAATTAAGGTGTTGTTGGACGAATTGGAGTTGTACGATGGTGGAAAGCCAGACGATTTAAAAGTACCGGTTTTGTTATTCCGTTATGAAGATATTTTAAACTTCACTACACTTCCATCATATGAGGAATATGACATAGGGTATGCATCCAATTATAGCTCTAACCAATTGAATTGGGAAAGCTATTTCTTGAAGAACACGGTAGACTTTGAACGAAATAAGTTCATATTGGATTTGTATGAAGGGTACAATGAAATTGATGAAAAGCGAATTTATAATGGATTTTTAGATGCATCAAAAGAGAATGGTAATAATGAAGCAGTACTACCAGTCAATGAGTCTGGAATGTATTGCGTTTATATTGCTCCACCTATTGACAAAAATATTAAGATAATGAGCGCACCTGTGGACATAGGATATTCAAAATTGTATTCGAGTAGCATGTTTTATGCTCATTACTGTGAAACAAAATATATTATTGGAATTGGCCTATTGCTAGCAGCATACTTAGTACATGATACTTTAAAATTTACCAAGGATAAACAATTGAGCATTACGCATATGCCAATTATTTCCAAGGCAGTTATATTTTATGTCTTGGTACCATTATTATCATTCGTTTCTCTTGAGTGGCTCATTATATTCATAGAAACACACTGCAATTTAACTAGTCGCAGAATATGCTTCTTTAAATATTTCCGTCTAACGAATGAATGGATTCAACCTAATTGGAAGACGTTACTCAGGTTTTATGTTTTACAATTAACTATGGGGTATGGGGTAATTTATTACCATAGAGGAGCCTCTCGCACATTCAGTAAAATGCCAAAGAGGACCAAGAACGTGGCATGGGCACTTTTTATCACCAATATCGTTTTGAGTAACGCTCAAAAAGCATACGATAAGTATGATACTGGTTTGATGGCCTACCCTATTAGAATCATATGTACCGTATGTTCTTTTGGCTCATTCGCCTTTCCTTTCATTTGGTACTTCGTATCATTCATCTATTATTTCAAAACGCGGAATATTATTAAGAAATTGCCACCTACGTCGACAGTCACAGAAGGAATTGATGCCAATACCAGAATCATGAAAGCATTTAAACAATCTAGTCTTATAATCTTTATATCACCAACTATTTCGGGGTTGGCATGGTTTAGCTCATTTGCACGTATGGCTGTCAAAGTCTTTTACTCAGCGATAAATGACATTTCTTCGGATTTGGACGTAAGTGAGAAAGTATCATCAAGAGAATCGTTAATAGTACTGGTAAAATTATCGAACCATGTAATGCTGTATACCGAAGATAGCGTCAAGTCTATAAATGAAAAATGGCCTGGGGCTATCAAGATATATCTAACTATTGCATTATTATACGTGATTTGGATAAGAAATAGCAATGTATTAGTCCTTGAAGATGAAAAGGGGGACCTCAAAGAGTAGTTTGCTATTGACTACTCGAAGGAGTCTTTAGAATTCTAGTTGCATAATTGCAACATCAGCCACATCATTTAAAATTTGAGTTACAAAACGTGATTATCATAATTTATTGGGATTATGATAAAGGTCGTGTAAATACCTGAAATATATAGGGAAGAATACTTATGTATTAGTATTTTAGATATAGGTCTTATATATCAATATTAGTTACTATAGAAGTAGTTAAGTGATCGATCTACCTATCGATGACTTTTTAGGATGGTCTTAATTAAGTATATTCTGCTTAATTACTATTCGTTGATTAGAAAAAATCATCTTCTCCTTGAAGATGCATTCCTAATTTATATTCTTGTTTCGTTTCAACTNATTAAGATTATTCCCATATCCTTTGATGACTATCAGTATCACTAGCATAACTATTTATGGTTCTTACAACGATTTGTTTCAGAATCTTTATAGATTCTGATAATGACACAAAACCAACATAGTTCAGGAGCCGCTTTAAAAAATAAATTTGATCTCTTATTTTCAGTGAAAATTTAGAATATTATATCAATGCTCCTCTTATTCGTTCTACTCTTGAGTGGAATTTTATATAACACTGGAATAGTGACTGATGCCAGTCTCAACGTGTTAGATAATTCCATGCGTGATGTTTGCATTCCCATAATAAGTGAACCAGAGGCTAGCATACAAGCTGCAATTCTGATCAAGTTAAGGGGTGTAGTGCCAAGTCGTTTAAAGGTGCCAGTGTTGTTATTTCGTTATGAAGATATTTTAAATTTCACCACACTTCCCTCTAGGGAGGAATATGAAAAGGGATATACATCTAACTATAGCTCTAGCAACTTGAATTGGGATAATTATTTCTTAAAAAATTCGGTAGACTTTGAAGAAAATAAGTTTATATTGGATTTGTATGAAGGGTACAATGAAATTGATGAAAAACGAATCTACAATGGATTTTTGGATAGATATACTGAAGCAGTGCTACCGGTCTATGAGTCTGGGATGTATTGCGTTTATCTTGCACCACCTATTGAACAAAATTTTGACGTACGCTTTTATCTGAAAGTACAAAATTCAAAATTTTATTCGAGTGACATGCGTTATACCAATTATCGTCAGACAATATATATTATTGTAGCTGGTTTATTATTAACTGTATTTTTGATTAACGATATCTTGAAATTTAGCACAGATAAACGGTTGAAAATTAGGAATGTGCCAATTATTTCAAAGGTAGTTCTATTTTATATCTTAATACCGGTCGTACTATTTGTGTCCCTCGAGTGGCTAGTTGTGTTTATCGAACTTCACTGCAATTTAAGTAATCGCAAAATACGCTACTTTAAATATTTCCATTTGGCAATAGAATGGATACAAACAAATTGGAATATTTTGCTCCAATTCTATATTTTACTCTTTACTATGGGGTACGGTGTAATTTATTATCACAAAGGAGCTTCTCGAACATTCAGTAAAATGCCAAAGAGGAATAAGAACCTAGCATTGTCTCTTTTCATCACCAATATAATTTTGAGTAACACCCAAAAACAATGTCTTGCATGTGTTAGGTATTTGATGTCGTTTCCAACATTGGCTTTATATAAAGATATGATTAGATTCATAAGCATGGTATGGTTATATGGCCAGTTGGTATTTCCATTTATATGGTACTTTGTATCATTTATCTATTATCTTAAGACAAGAAGTATTATTAAGAAACTACCACGAACTTTGACTAGAACGGAGGAAATTGATGCAATTACTAGGATAGTGAGAGCGTTTAAGCAATCTATTCTTGTCGTCTTTATATCTCCAACAATCTCTCCATTGGCAAGGCTCATAGCATATGGTCCGCTGTCGATTAAATCTTCTCGTTCGGCGCAGAATGATTTTACTTTGCAGCTCAGTTTAATTGACAATGATCTACTAAGAGAATCACTCATATCGCTGGTGAAGTCTATAAATGATAAGTTTATGAGGACTAAACTTCATGAGATGTCTTTAGACAGAGCATGGCCAGGAGCACTTGAAATATACTTGACTATTGGTCTACTATATGTGATTTGGATTAGAAATAACAATGCGTTAGTTGTTGAAGATGAAAAAGAGGATCTCAAAGAATAGCCTGGCGTTGATTATATGGAATTCTAGTCACATGGTTGCTGCACAAGCCGCATATTTATTATTTGCATTAGCTTTATTTATACCATCATTAATTTATATTATAGATGGACATTTAATTAGGAAATAGCCTGCAAATGCCCAATATTAATTATATAAGCCAGCTATTATTTGTGTATAAACAACAGATGACTGATGTTATTATCAGTCAGTAGTTTGAGGTAAATAACGGAGTATACTTAAAAATGTGAGGCAAATAAAGTACATGGTTATGTGATTGGCGAAACAAATAGAATTAATGAAATGTAATATGTGATAAAATAAATTGTTGTAGAATGCGAAACTGTACAAGAACAAACATAATGACAATAGATTTTATTGCATAATATACTTCACGAATGCTTTCAAATATGTCATGCTTTTACTGCTTGATGTAATATGTTGCGTTTCACGAATATTAGCAAAACGGATGGTGGCAATTAGAGAAGAACCTGTATTTACTTTTGGGATTTATTAATTTGTGTTATAGATTTACAGAATGCCTTCCATGCTTTGATTGCAAATTAGTCTCTTTAGGGTTCAATTCCCTCAACGTTCTCTTCGATCTCGAGTTTATTTTTTATCTTGGATATTATTTTAAATATATTTTTGATTCTGATATGTCTTTATCTCGGTTTACTACAGATTGTTGCGTAATCGATTAAGAACAATGAAAAGATAAAATGGGAAAGAATAGGACATACAATTACTAATGAATTCTTTGTTAATTACCCCGTATTTGTCATATGATACTCCCTCTAGTATGTATGTGTGATGCATATAGAGAAGCACCAATTGTGGCCAATAGAATTCTATACCGAAGTCTGTTTTCCTACTAGAATAGGTTTTTACATATATGATTTCATCATGACATAATCAAAAAGGATGCTGAAAAATAGGAACCCTTTTCGTCAATTATTGGATGGACGAGCCTCTATCAGAGTATATAAATATCATAATTCAGCTCGCAAGTTTTGGATCATGTGTATAACACTCAATAATGCTTTTTGTATTCATCCTTGTATTGGGAGGTATTTTATTTAACACGTGTGTAGTTGCCTTTGAAGAAGATTCCGTGTTGGACGCAAATTCTTTGGGGGTTTCTTGCTTTCCTGTATTAAGTGAATCAAAAGCTAGTATTCAAGGTGGAATTAAGATATTCTTGGAGGATTTAGAGGTAGAGGATGGGGTAGTACCAAGTGATTTAAAAGTGCCAGTGTTACTATTTCGTTATGAAGATATTTTAAATTTCACCACACTTCCCTCATGGGAAGAATATCGTGAGGCATATGCGTCTAACTACAGCTCTAAAAATTTGGACTTAGAAAGTTATTTCTTAAAAAACTCGGTAGACTTTGAACAAAATAAGTTTATATTAGATTTGTATGAAGGGTACAATGAAATTGATGAAAAACGAATTTATAATGGATTTTTAGATGCATCAAAAGAGAATGGTAATAATGAAGCACTACTACCCGTCTATGAGTCTGGGATGTATTGCGTTTATATTGCACCTCCTATTGACAAAAATATCAAGATAATGAGGGTACCTGTGGAAATACAATATTCAAGATTGTATTCGAGTAACATGATGTATGCCAATTATTCTAAGACAAAATATATTATTGGCTTTGGTCTATTGTTAGCAGCATACTTGATACATGATGTTTTGAAATTTAGTACGGATAAGCGGTTGAATATTAAAAATATGCCTATTATTTCAAAGGTTGTTATATTTTATGTTTTGATGCCGCTATTAGCATTCGCTTCTCTTGAGTGGTTTGTAGTATTTATTGAACTTCACAGCAATTTAAGTAATCACAAAAAAAGCTGCTTTAAATACTTCCGTCTAGCAATGGAATGGATTCAACCTAATTGGAAGATCTTATTCAGGTTTTATGCTTTACTATTCACTATGGGGTACGGAGTAATTTATTATCATAGAGGCGCTTCTCGAACATTCAGAAAAATGCCAAAGAGAACTAAGAATGTGGCATGGACACTTTTTATTACAGATTTAACTTTGAATAATACGGAACACGTATATTATTCAATTGAGAAATATTTGATGACATGCAATACTTTGGCATTATATAAAGATACGATGGAATCCATATGTACCATATGTTTTTTTGGTTCGTTCGTATTTCCTTTCGTCTTATATTTTGTATCATTTATCTATTATTTCAAGACAAGGAATATTATTAAGAAACTACCACCCACTTCTACCGTGAGCGAGGGAATTGATGTTAATACCAGAATAATGAAAGCGTTTAAACAATCTGGTTTTCTCATTCTTATTTCGCCGTCCATATCCGGGTTGGCATGGGTCATAGCGTATGGACGCGTGGCAATTGAAGCTTACTACTCGATGATGTATGATATGATGTTAGACTCGGAACCAACAAGCAAGGTACCGTCAAGAGAATCACTCATGTTGCTGGTAAGGTGGTTGAATTATATGCTTCTCTTTACTGAAGATACAACCATGTCGTTGATTCAATCATGGCCTCTGGCGATCAAGATATATCTAACTATCACCTTATTATATGTGATTTGGATCCGAAATAACAATGTATTAGTCGTTGAAGATGAAAAGGGGGACTTCAACGAGTGATGCTTTGGTAAAAAGTTTAATTAAACAACCACAGCAACATCCGTATAGAGATTTAAATTTTAGATAGCACTAGAAATAGTTTGTAAATAGATACAACCTTCTAAGATATAATCTCATCAAGTTTCGATGTTACCTATAAAGTGGCGTACAAGTCTTCTACCATAACATAATCATATAATATTTTTTAAATAAAAACCTATTTTAAAAGCTTGTCTAAAGCTTCACCTACGTCACCAATATCATATTCTTCTTTATTTAAATATTTCAAATCTTCCACTGGTCTTTCAGCTTGTGGTGTAATTCTGAATGCGTGTCTTGAAACTGGCGTCTCCCAATCAATGATGGCAGAATGGACAACTCTTCTGTTATCCCAGACAACAACCGTATTAGGTTCCCAATTAGCTCTTAATTGTAAGTCATGGGCCGATTCGATATGTTGGAATAAGAAGTTAATCAAGTAGTCAGATTCATCCTGTTTCAATTCAACGATTCTCCTGGAGAATGGACGATTTAAATAGATAAATTTGTCACCAGTTGCTGGATGTTGTCTGATTAACGGGTGAATGTTAGAGACAGGCTTTCTTCTTTCAATGCCTCCTTGAACACGAGAGTTGGAAGCCTGATCTTCCGAAGTATGCAAGACATGTAATCCTTCTAGTCTCTTTTGAAATTCGGGAGATAAACGATTATAGGCCTCCACTACATCGGCAAAAATGGTGTCCCCACCGGCATCAGGACCTTGAAGAACGGCGAAAAAAGTAGTTCCTGGAGGTTGCAACTCGTACGAAACATCAGAATGCCAAGAAGTAGAGTTCGACCTCTGCGAAAAGACACGGTCAAACTCCCCTTTATCAGCACGACGGTAAGTAATATGTAATTCTGGATGGCCTCTTGGAGCACCAGACGTTGGATGGATGTGTAAACGTCCGAAGTGTCGACCGTAATCAGTTGCGAATTTTGGGCCTTTGGTTGCAAGATCTTGATCTCTGAAGACTACCACACCTCTCTGGGCAACATATAATGCTAATTCATCCTTAGCATTATCATTCAATTGCGACAATTGGACTCCAGTAACTTCGGTACCGAGTTTTGGTGTTATTCTCTTTTGAACAAATTGGGCATCCTTAGGAAACAAATTCGATAACGATTTGTCAGCTCTAGCACCTGGATCCAAATGTTTGAAAAACTTCAATGGCGGATACTTTTGCTTTGGATCCCATGTTGGAAGAAAGTCTGGGTATTCCAGTTGTTTTCTGTTTAACTTATTGATAACTAAAGTTCCATCAGCATCGATTTCATCTGTGCCTGCAACGTAGTGCGTATCGTAGTTTCCTGATGCTTTTGACATCTATAATTTCTTATATGCTTTAAATTCCTTTTGTAGTGTGCTTTTAGTTAACCTTTAGACCACCTTTTTGAATTACCTATTTTGTCAATGGGTTTTCAACGTAATAAGCAAATTTCACCTAACTATTGTAGTGCTTTGATGGAATAGATATGTATTCACCACAGTAAATGGCTGCCACCACCATACTTATATAATAATTCTCCTCTTAGAAGCCACATCCATAATTTGTCTTGATCATCTGTTATAGTCCAATATTCCTCTATGAAAGCCTTTCGCATCCACAGTTTGTCAGCTACCGATTGGAGTATGGTCGCAAATTTTCGCAGTTTTCCGTTACGCTTGTGGGGTGATTACTAACAGCCACAGTTTATTGCACCATTCCTGGGGTTAATAGGTAACAGAAGCAAGCATTTAATACGTTTGTAATACTTAATTAAAAGAAGCCATAGCCTTCTAAGGGGGCGTGCATTATCTGATGTTTATACGAAATACCATTTATAATCATTTCTAGGCATAACCATGAAAACAACCTGACTGATCGCTGATAACGTCAGGAGCCACGAATACATGCGGGTATTTGGGTTCTACAATACATTTGATTATCGTTAAGGAAAGGACGCCTTCAGACTGATTGCATTTTTAGGTTCTCTTATAGCTTAGATTGAAAGAAAATAACCTTGAACCAAAATCGTAATAAGAAACAATACAATTGTAACATCAGCCAACGAAACGTAGTAAAGTCCGACAAGTACATCATAAATTTTCTCTATCCATATTATATGAGATGATAAACAATAGTAGAGGCTCCATATATGGTGGTGTTCCTACTTCTTGCTACTGAAGCTGAATATTTAGCATTGACAGAAGCTACCAAGACTCTGAATAACCCAACTATTTAAACAATTGAATATACCATTGTCACTCCTAATTCCTATTCATGAGGATAATAACTTGTTCATTTTTTTAGACGAACATCTAGTGTACCATCAACGCACAAAACACATTTGTATTCGTTATTATAATATTAGGGAGCACATTGTTCTAAATGAAATTAAATTGTGCCAAATTGATAGAAACAATCAGGTTGCAGATATGCTAGCCAAATTATTGAAAGGAGTGAAGTTTACCGATCTACGTTCGTTAGCTGATATGCCGAGTATTAGGATTAAGAGGAAATGTTGAAATATTGATGAGCATGAATATATAGTTTAAGAAAAAAAATTGGTTGCAAAATTAAATAAGAGTTTGAAAAACTCTTTTTTTAGGGCAACTAAGATGATTGCTCTTTAAATATATCTAGTTGAAGATAAAGTGGGTTAATAATACCTCATAGACCACTTCTTGAAATTATTATTAAATTATCTCGAATGGATGAGGCATACTTAAGTAATCCTAACATTCTACCATAAAAGGAGATCAATTGACTTGATAAATATATGTGATACTTAGACATAAAGTAAATTATATATTTTAATGCTGACTTAACTATTGATTAATTGATACACTATCAACAGACCGTCGGCTCCACCCTCGGCTTGTATATACGCTTCTTCCACGATCACAGAGTCTATCGACACCCCCCTGAGAGACAGAGTTATTATTACCCCGTAACATTGTTCCAGAGTATATGACTGTATCTGTTGGACGTCCTCTACTTTCTGAACTGCCCGTAGTTGCTAGCTGCACGCTTGAATTCACCCCAGTTTTCCCAGTCAGCATCATACCCTAGGTTCGTGCCTCCATCGTCGCACCGTCTGCTCGCTTAACCGTCTAGTTAGAATTTGATTTTATCTGATGAGCAATAAGTTGCACGTTGACACCTACCCAATGTAATTATACCGTCTTTATTTCCGTTTAAGTCGGCTGCTATTGATACATTGTAGGTGTCCATGTGAAAATAAAATTGATGCACTATCATTTCGAACGTTCCATTTTTATTTATACTGGGCCCCTTGGATATGACTATGAGTGAGTACTTAACAATCCTAATGTTTCTGGGTGTATGTCGCGTTGCTCAGAGCGTAATGACCTAGCACGTACGTGTGACGATCTAACATATAATCGATCTTTTTGTCCGCCCCGCTACTGTTGATTAGAGGTTGAAAATCTACTTTATCTAAGGCAACAAGATTGATTTTTCTTTAGATATTTAGAAATACTTTATGACAAAATGGGTTAATAATACCTCAAAGACTATCTAGAGATGTTGCTGAAAGGGCATAGTATGCGTTACGGAGCGGACATGAATATTTTTATGGTAGCGAAAAAGCAGAATATGAAGGTGATGTGATGTATTAAATAAAGTTCAAAGTGAGCTGCAAAAAGCTCAGAGACATAGGATTGTTTCCGAAGCTAAGAAGTGATCTATTAAGGAGTGAAAAACTTTTGTGTTTTTTACTAAGATTTATAGAAGAATTAATGAATATCCTTTTATTGATGATCAAAGGGAGAAGAAATATGTAATATACCTCTTCGATAACTGTTTAGTCCATCTTATTTGGATATATATTACCAAGAGTGCACATGCCACATGAAATTAAATTACGACCAATGGATAAGAGCTATTTAAGTAATCCTAATATTCCACTATAAAAGGATACTAATCTACATGGTAATTAAACTGTTTTATTTAGAATAACTGAGAATATAAGTACATATATATTTGTATATTATATATATTGGAATAAATTATAGAAGTAGCGTAATCTTCCCCTGCAAATGAACCGTTTGAGTCTGAAATATAACAATTTCATAAGTCAGAATTAATTGATAAATTATATAGAGAATTAACGGGCTTCCAAAATTTTGTACACAAATTGGTAATAGTTACTGAAATGATGTAAGGACTCAATAGGAGAAGAGATTTTTTTTCAGAGTGCATCAGCGGACAGGAGAGATTGCATTGAAATGACACATCCCAATGCAGTTGAGATAAGTGCATGCTCGAGATATGACGTCGCATAGGCCAATAAGAGTGTGTATCTATTTAGGCGAGTATTTGATATTTAATCAGATCAGGTGGTTAAGGGATCTAATATGGCCAAGATGAGAAAAAGGATATTTTAAAAATAGAAGTATTTAGAGTTGGAATCCTTTTTTCTTCAATACACTGTACTGACAATATGATGTTCAATACATTGTTCACGTTGATAGTGGGATTGTTGCTTAATGTAACTAATGTCCTTGGCTATATTCCGGGCCATGTTGGTAATGCAATTGAGTTAAATTCGAAAGATTATGGTGCATCATGTTCGCCTATCAAATATACGCCAAATAGCAAAATGCAGGCTTCAATTGAGTTACACATCGAACAGTTGGAATCGGATGATAGATCTACGTTGAAGGACTTGAAGATTCCTGTGTTATTATTTCGTTATACTGATATTTTAAATTTCACTTCTATCCCTCCGATTGAGAATTATTTTTATGATTACTCTTATGTTTTGAATGATGGAACGTTGGAAGAACAGAAAGAGTTTTTTAAAGATGTGGTTGATCTTAAGCAAAACAAATTCAGGTTAAATTTAGATAAGAACTACAAGCTTCATAAGGATAGAATTTACAATGACTATTTGACAACTGATTCTAAAGACGAAAAACATACGAAAGCTGTTTTACCAGTATATGAGTCAGGAATATATTGTGCTTATGTTGCTCCACCAATAAATTCTGGTATCAAGAAATTGTCGATTCCAGTCAATTATCAGAATTCATATGGTTATTTGCCATATATTCAATATACGTTTTATACGCAGTATAAGTATATAATTGCTATTGGTTTATTATTGGCAGCCTATTTGTTCCATTACATTATCAAATTTAAAGTTGGAAAGGATTTCAAAAATATGAATTCTATTTCAATTATTTCAAAGGCTGTGATATTCTATTTATTAGTCCCTGTTATATTACTCTCTTGTGGTGATTGGTTTATCGCCTTTATTCAAAATAACTACATTTCAAGTGGAAGTCATGCGGTCGTTTTTAAATTTATGAAGGTGACCATGACTTGGATAGATTATAATTTTGGTATTGTTTTCAGATTCCTTATTTTGCTTTTCGCTATGGGTTATGGTGTGATTTATTATCATAATGATACAAATCAAAATTATAGGGAAATGCCTGGAAGACTACTCAATAAAGCGGTAATTTTGTTAGTTACTAATATTTGCTTGTTTGGTGTGAGGGAAAGTTTTGAATATTTGGGAGGCAGTACCCAATCCCCAATATATGGAGATGCAGGTTCGAATGGAATGCAAATGATTAATCCTCATTCCAATTTTACTACCATTTTCATCATTCGTCAACTCATTAATTTTGCGTGTGAAATATTTCCATTGATATGGTTTGTATTATCGTTGGTTCACTACTTCAAAACGAAGAAGACAATTGCAAAATTTCCACCTGTATCACCCGTATCAGAGGGATCTATAGATGCAAATGAGAGGATTGTAAAATCATTTAGACAATCAATTCTTATTTTATTCGTATTGCCTGTTTTTCTCATGTCCATATTTCTTGCATTTATTGTGTACCATATCATCCATTCAAATGAATATTCTTTAGATATCCCTAAGACAGGTAGGGAGGATCTTATTGAACTGGTCTTAACAATTAGAATGTTAGAAATTCAGACATTTGATAGATCAACCATATTGCCTGCCCTTTGGAGTGCCGTTTTGAACGTTTACTTGACAATCATATTGATTTATGCCATTTGGATCAGAAATGATAATGAATTAGTTATGGAAGCGTACAATAATGAAATATCTGGGTCAATGAACCTGGCATATGACAGTGATTCTTATGAGAATACTGATCATTAATCCTCAATCTACTCTAGGTCAAATTGCATACTAGATTTAATCATACTAGTACATTAATTTTTAAATTAGGGATTGTCTTTGTTGAATTACATAAATACACCTATAAATCAATATTTAATCTACAGTAGATAATTACAATTGTTTTTAATTTGAATGAAAAAAGGTCAATATAGTTTAGTTTCTACGTCTATTTTTGAAGTTGGGCTTAAAGTTTTTCTTGTTCTTAAAGTTTTTCTTGAAATGTTTCTTGTGACCATTTGGTAAGCTTTTATCCGCAAGACCGATCTCTCTAGCCAAAGCAGTACCTAATTCTACTCCGAATTTTTCAACTCTAGCTAAGTCTTTTCTAGCGGCCTCTGCTGCAGTTTCATCACCGAACTTCTCTGCTCTTTGAATCTTTTTGTTTATCAATTCAACGGCTAACTGTTTTCTTTCTTCTGGTGTCAAAACTGGAGGCTTCTGCTTAGCTTCTTCCTCATTCGTAGCTTCTTCATTTTTTTCTGTTGGTTGAATTACCTTCAAAGTTGCTTCTGCATCATTGTTAGATTCTGGTTCTTTTTCAGCTACTGGCTCTTCTACTGAAGTAGCAGTAGTTTCATTTTGTTGTGTTTCTTCCGGTTGTGGTCCACTAGATTGCGCATCGTTGTCAACTAAACGTTGAACCAAATCAGCCTTTTTACCGTCTGTTGGCAAACTTTTTGAAGTTAGCAATTCTTTTAATTGAACAACTGTTTGAGATGAGTAGTCTGACATGTTATTTGTGATAAATTATATTAATTATGGCTTATTTTGATACCCATCTAAAGTATTATGTGTTGATAATTTAACTACGCGCTGAAATTGCATGTGTGCCAAAACCGTAACTACATAAACTAATAGTACTGATTACTGAATTAAATATACCATAATAAAGATTGTTTAGCCACCCGATAGTGTAGTTTAGTTTTGATAGGCTTGTAAACATACTGATAATTCAAACTTCTACTATATATTACTATATGTCTCTTGAAAACATACATTGCAAGTCGTTCATCTCTGATATAATCCTATGACCTAATTGTAGGTCGATTTGACCTATATTTACTACTCCGGTATACTTTATTTCAGAGTCTTCTTAGTAGCCTGATCATTTAGACCTCTTTTTATATGGCGTCTCAATGATTTCAATCTGTATTTACTACCTCTAATTCCAGAATGACCACATGTACTCAACGAGATGATGCAAGGTTGTATAACTCATAAATATCTATGATAACCAATAATTAGCTTGAATGTAACTGAATTTTATATTTAGAACAAATATGTCCCCAGTTTGACTGAAACCTGTCTAAAAACAATAAGTTTGTATGCAAAATTATCGATGGTGAGTTATTTCTTCTCGAAAGTGATAGGACTAATATCCCCAATATATACTACTGAGTTACCTTTATGTTTAAAATCAAGAGTAATATGAGTATGACAAGATTAATTATTAGTAATACAATGACTGTTATTCTTGTGGCAGGATAAAATTCTCTTGTTAGCATCATCTGCACTTGATAATATCTGTAAACACCAAAAAGTAACGTTATAGCAGCTAGTGCAAAACTTAATGTACCCAATGGTTTACCTAGTTGTTTAAACGTTCCATGTATTCGATCTTCAGGAATTTCGAATCTCATATCATTCGCAGCAGCAGCAGCAGTCCTTTGCTCAAGACGATAGAATTGAGTGAAACCAACACCAACCAAAATGAATGCCAGAGCGGTTCTTGTCCAAGCCAAAAAGGTTCTTTCATTTGCTAGCTATATTTGTTTGTCAGTATTTATCGAATTTACGGGTAATTAAAGCATAATTTACTTACATGATCTCTGGCTACGGAACCTTTGTTTTCCAACATTAATGACGTATAGTTAGCATACTTCAAATATGGATTATCAATTGGATCGGGCCGCTTTTCGTCATTTTCGATATCTTGGTTTCTGTTTGAATCTATGTCATTGACAGAGTGTAGTGGTTCTGGTGTACTGAAGTTAGTAATATCTTCTGACGGATCTTCTGACGGATCTTCTGACGGTGGATCTTCTTTCCTATTTGATGTTTGTCTAGAAGTATTCGATTGATTCCTTGTATTTCGATGATCATAAGAACGGCTTCTATTCCGTAGTAAGGGATTGTCAATTATTGGGGCATCTTGATTCATTCTTACCTATAAAACAATATATCAATTATATTGCTATGTATTTGGCTGAAATTCATATCGCACTCTGGAACACATGGCTGAAAATACTATATACTTTGAAAATAGGTCTAACAGAACTTTCATTAATTGAATTTATTAAATATATATTGAATTATTATCTTACAAATATAATTACAAAACCTGAAGGGAATGACACAGAATTAGAATTAGAATAATTTACAGATTAGGAGAGAACATCATAACAGAACAAATACTAATATTCCATTTCATCGTCTTCATCTTCACCACCACCAATGAACATCAAGGTCTCGCCGTTGTCAATTTTTTGCCAGACACCAATATGATCATATTCTAATATACAATCATCAAACTGCTGTGCAGTATAACCCTTTGCAATAACTCTTTGTCTCAACTCTTGCAATGGTAAAGTATGAGATAATCTGGAACCGTCTCCAATAGCAATATTTCTAATGATTTGATAAATCTTAGAAGTTGAAGATTCGTCTTCTCTGATTTGATCATCATTTGTGTATAATGACGATTTCGACGTTTGAAGCAATCTCAATGCCTCATCAACATCTTCATTGGTAACAACATTGTCAAATCTAATTCTTGCCAATGCTTGTGACATTCTCAAGATACCTAACAAGGTTCTTGGAGTGATATGGGAAAATTTCTTCACTGATCCTTCATTCCTATGAGATTCTTTTCTCATATTGATGTATGATTGTACCACATAGTCACCAACTTCTTTAGGAACAGTTGGTCTATAAGTTCTAGCAATAGATATATACTGTCTAATTGTTGACGAATCTATAGGTTCAAAATCCATTTCTGGTTGTTTGTTATGCATATGAACATAGGCGACGTGGTGGGCTAATTTTTCGTCAGTTTCTCTTGAAGGTTGATCTAAAATCAAAAACATAATATCAAATCTAGATAACAAAGCTGCTGGCAAGTTAATATTCTCATGAGGCGATAGTCTTGGGTTGTATCTACCGTACAAAGGATTAGCGGCCGCTAAGATTGAAGTTCTTGCATTTAAAGACGTAGTAATACCGGCCTTCGAGATAGAAATGGTTTGCTGTTCCATAACTTCATGAATTGCAGTTCTATCTGATTCGTCCATTTTATCAAATTCATCAATACAACAAATACCGTTATCTGCCAAAACTAACGCACCGCCTTCTAATACCATTTCATCCGTGATTGGATCTCTCATAACAGCTGCTGTTAACCCAACACCAGAAGAACCTCTACCAGTTGTATAGACTGATCTTGGAGCAATTTTACCGATTGCCTTCAACAATTGTGATTTAGCTACCCCAGGATCACCCATAAGACACACATTTATATCACCACGAATTTTCAAACCATCACCAATCTCTTTAGTGACACCACCGCATAATAATAACAATAAGATTTTTTTAATATCTAAATGACCATAAATTTCTGGTGCAATTGACTTTGCTAATCTATTGTATACGCCACCTTGATTGAATAAATCTTGAATTTCGGCTTTAATTTCTGGTGTAATCTCTAATGATTCATATTGTTTCTTGTGTTGATTGACGTACTGGGCTTCCAAATAAGTTTCAGTTAACAAACCTGCTTTCAATGCTCTAAATCCCGTGTAAGGTGATGGCATAAATACACCAGAAATATCAGCCACATCACCTGGGTTCAAAGACCTTACCAAATCTCCATTAACATGTATAGTCATGGACCTTGGAATATGTCCAACTGGCACCTGATTTGACATTTCTTGAATCTTCACTTCTTGGAAAGACGAGAACTTAGAAGCTCTGGTGGACATGAATAATTGACCCTTATTGTTATCGGTCTTACAGGTGGTCGAAGTACACTCACTTAAAGGTGTGAAAACCTTAGATGAAACTTCTTGGAAAATTTCGAAACCGCATTTGTCACAAGTATAAGCATTAACCAAAACGGAAGGTTTAACATCACTGACTCTAGTGACAATACCCCTGACCGTAATAAATTGACCAACGTGGGCACCTTTGACCTCTCTCACGGCAAGAGGTTTCCCAGTACCTCTGAACGAATCAGTCAAAGGCTTGAAGTATAAGTAGTAACGACGAGTTAACTTTGACGGAAACATATTGTCCGCTTGCTGATCCTCTTGGGTCATATGTTGGTTTTCGTTATTATCGTCGAAATTATCTCTCAAATTATTGAACTCTTCATGGTTTTCCTGCTGTAACCTTAAATTTCTCAATTTTCTTTGATGTAAGATAACATCCAACACATCATCTTTGTACGAAATGTCCTTCGTTGGTTCTGGCATTAACTCATCCACAACAGTACTGAACATTTCGATAAATCTATACGTATTCTTGGTGATTTGGTTAATCAAAGAACTGGGCGAAATGACTGATTGCGATTGTGATTGCACATATTGATTTTCCTGGTATGACTTCAAGTCATCTAATTCAATGTACAATGTAGTTATTTCCCTATTGGCCACTTTCTGCAATAAATGCATATATTTAGGTCCTCCACTGGTTAAATTGTCGTCCTCTGGATCGAATTCGATATCGCTCGATGTTTTGAAATGTGTCAAAAAATCTTTTATTGAGTTCTTGATTTCTCCATAGTTAATATTCAATTGAATAGATGGTAATACCGTCGATGTAGTAGACATGTTCAATGATTTTGACTATATCTACAGGAATTGATGAAGAAAGAAGGATGAACTAAAATATGTAGATATATAATTTGCATGAAAAATTTCGTACGCGTTATAATTTACCCTAATTAGGAAATCCACTAGAAAAGGACAAAATCATTGCAATTGCAAAATCGAGATTTCAACAGATCCGAAGAGATCGAGAGAAGTCGTTGCAATTGTTAACGGGGTAATTAATTGTAATGTTTATTAAAAAATATTCAATATACTGTAATTTAAAGAGGAATAAATATTTCGAAGATATTTTCTACTCTGTAGTAGAATGGTTCATGTAGAATTAAACAGACATTAGATCAACCAATGCGAAAGCGGCAGCTCTTTCATCAGCTTGATCCTTGTCTGTAGATTTGTGGCCATTTTCAATTGATTCCGGATCATTTTTTTTCTTTTGGTGACTTTTGCGTAAAGATTCAGCTCCAATAGTTGCCCAGTCTTCTTCGTCAGTGTCACTTATATTTTCCTTTTGTTTTTGGCGTCGGTTGGCTACGGGCTTACCAGAACCTGAATTTGTAGGCGGGGACTGAGCTGCACTGCTAGGGTGTAAATTCGATTGGGAATGGAAGTGTGAGTTTGTGTGAGGTGAATTTCTTGGGAGCGAAGATGAAAGCGTAGATCTAAGATGCGACTCGTTGAAGGACGACTTTCTACCACCGGTCATCGCGGTTGCAATACTATCAATGCCTTCTGGAGAAGTGGTAACGTTATTTTGGATGTAGCTCGAATTCCACGACGCGAGTGGCAGACTCGAAATAGTAGTTGTAACCGGTGGCGGAGGGGAGTTGATGGAAACATTCGAGTTTTTTGCAGACGAAAGAATGTAATTGTCAAAATTTTCTATCGAGTTTAATCTGGATCTATTGAATATATTTCTATGACCATGCGGATAAGATTGAGTGTGCTTCGAAATAGAAGCGTTGTTGGAAGACGAAGACTTTCTACGCGACGCACCACCCGGAGGTGGACTGAATTTCAAGGGCACCCTATTGGCAAACTTAATTGGGGGCGACTTTGTATGTTTGAATGTCTTGTATTTTGAATCGTCGTCTTGATCGAACGTGAAAAGCTCGTCGTCATCATCCTCGTTGTCGTCACTATCGTCGTCCACATCTATATCCGCATCGTCATCAATTTCAGATAATGCATAATCACTCTCCGAGTCCAGCTCAATTGCGGCCGACATATCTCCCATTTGTTCATTGGGTAACTTCAAGTTGTGCAAATTTGCCTGTCGATTGGTGATCGACTCTCTTCTCATCTTATCTTCTTGCTGCTTCTTCGACCACCCTAGCTTCAAACCAGTCTGGTTTCGCAACTCGTGCACATTGATCTGCTTCTTCTCTCCCTCTTCCTCTAATTTCTCTGTTCCCTCAGTCACAATATAATCACTGTCCACCTTCCGTACCGCCCATTGACCCCACCCGATTTTCTCAAAAACAACGTTATTTTCAGGGTCCACCTGTTCCATTGCAGCCATAATCAACCTCCGCTGCTTCGATAAAGAGAGCATTTCAAAACCATGCACCTCTATCGATAATTGACTCGTTATATGTCTAATTGGAAGCGGTCCCTTCCGTATCAACAAATTCGCCAACCGTGTCGGAGTAATCTTTGACGCTACTTGTATTCCCTCACGAGACGACGTCGACAACAAATGCTTCTTCGAGTTCGTTCCGTCAGGTTTAGAAGGCGATGTCGACATCTCTGCCGACGTAGATTCCCATTTTTCTCCTTCATGTTTATCGTGGCTCTTATCTACGGCCTTGTCACCACCGTGTTTATTGTCATTTTCTGATGGTTTCGGAGTATTTTCCGCCATAGTCATATCGTTCTGTTTATTATCCTGCTACCAAAATACCTGATTCTAGCACCTATATCTGTTTTAATGTCAAACTGTGGTATATATACTCTTTTGCCTATCTTTCCTGATACTAGTACCGCTGAAAAATGACTAACACTAGCAAGTTAGAAAACACGTGTACTAACCAATTATTCAGCTAATTCGGGGTATCCGCGGGTTCGAGTTTCGTACGCGCACTAAAATTGATGATATAATACTTATAAAGAATAAAAGTTCCACACTTTTGGTAATTTCTAAGTTTAAATCTTATATAGGGCCTTATCCTGCTTATATACAATCCAGGATATTGTAGATTGTGCCACGCATTCTCAAACAGTCATATAATACTTGAACCCAGAGAATACGGTAATTGCATGATGTAGGCTGTCTTACGTGATAGTGTTGGCCAAAAACCCATCCGTTTTGTGGAGGGGTGGCACACCTATCGCGGACTATTTTTAAGACTCCCAAAGTGGCACTACGCACTCGTAGAAACGCTTCTGTTTAGGGCGTTTAGTGACACGCAGCACTGGGTACAGAAGGTCACTCCCGCTGGAAGATAGGAGGGAGTATGTGAAACTCTATGGTAGAAGCCCGTTTAGGAAGAGCCTGAAACCGCAGTTGCGTCGCAAATAAGGACGAGTGCTGACATAAGCAGTAGACATACGGGAATAAATCCGAAAAGACGAAAAACGGGTCACGCCGATCTCGGAATATACATCCGTACACCTGGAACAACAGGCCCTGCACCAGAAATCGGTGATTTTATTTTATTTCAGTTTTGGGTCATAAGTCATATGACTAAAGGTGGAATCGGGCACGACTACTTTCGATATTCCTTCTAGAGATAGGTGGTATGGTCCTGAAAAACGGCTTTACGACCGACCATGAGAAGGTTGGGCCAGTGGCTATCACTTGTAGAGAAATTGAGTTGTAGAGACATTTGTGGTGTGAATTTCATCTCGGTAATAAATTTGGTGATAGTGCGATCAACCACTGTAAAGTCCGAACTGAAATATTTAGTATCTCATCAGAGGTATTTGGGATACAATTGACGAAATCAAGTGATAGACGTTGCAAATATATCGGAATAGCATCATGGATACAGCACCCAGGTTACCCAATTCGACAGTGGCAATGCTTGTAGAATCTTTGACGGCCTATTCTGTTGGCAGTACACCCAACCGTGTTGGGACGTTGACGGTGTTTGGAAGCGCAGGCCAGTTAGTGGGGGCCATTGATCTTGGGGACCAGGAGAATCCACAAGATGTGTCCAAGAACGATGCTCAGCAAATAATTGAGGTTGCAAGCGGATTAGTAAAGAGTGCAATCAGTTTTGACGGTCTGATGAAATACATCAAGGTGAACTACAAGGACCGGGAGTTACTCGTGATTCCGGGGGAACAGTACAATGTTGCAGCAGTGATCGATTCTACGGAATAGGGTGTCGAATTCTTCAAAAGATATATTCATGTTGAACTGAAGAAAAAAATAACAGTGACAACAAAAATTTGCTATATATATATAAGAAATACATATATAGATTATAAAGCATTAGTGTTTACTTTAAAGACTAGAGATCGAAAGCTTCGTTTCGTTCATAAACTAAACCATTAGCTGGCATTTATCATTAATAAATCTAATCCGTTTACAATGATGGGAAGTTCTTGTCATTGACAGCTGGCTTCTTAGCAGAAGAAGAAGTAGAAGAAGGAGCTGGCTTTCTACCGTTGAAGCCACCTCTTTCACCACCTCTCTTTCCACCTCTCTTGTTGAAGCCACCTCTTTCGCTACCACCTCTTCTAGATTCAGATGGTCTGGAGTTGGAGGTTTGGTCAGCAAAAGAAGCTTCGAAATCTAAGAACTTCTTTTCCTTAGCGGCCTTGGCCTTAGCCTTCTTGGCAACAGATGGGGCAAAGTAAGCTTCTTGATCCTTTTCGATCTTTTCAGCAGAAGACCATTTGTCTTCGGCACCAGCGTTAGCTGGTCTAAGGTTCTTCTTACCATCTAATTCTTGTTGTTTGGCTTGTAAATCAGCAAAGTAGTCAGACAAGGATTGCTTTGGAGCAGCCTCAACTTCATTGACAGCGGTGGCATCACCGGTTTCAAGTTCTTCGACGGCATCGGAGACAGCTTCAACTTCAGCTTCAAATTCTCTCTTTTCACCGTCCTTGAATCTCTTACCGTCAGACTTGCTAGATCTGGAGTGACGGTCAAATGGCTTCTTGTAGTGTTTAGATGGAGTAGAGGATGGAGCTGAAACGTTCTTGTTATCTGGTTTGGTCTTGAAAGCACCTTCGTTACCGGTAGCCTTGGCCTTCTTCTTAGCCTTAGCTGGGTCGGCTGATGGTGGTGGAACATCAGACTTCTTGGATGAGGTAGTGTTCTTAACTACCTCTCTAATTGGAAGCTTTGGAGTTGAATCATCTTCAACATCGTTACCTAATAAATGGTATAAGTTCTAATTTTATGTTAGTATCCTCAATTGTATCGTTCCCCATGTCGTTTCATAATCTCATGTTCAATTCGTTGTCCCTTGCCTTGTTCTCTCATTAAACTTGTTCTCTTCATAATTGTCTACATTTATAACCCTGGCGGTAACTCATAATCTTCAATTTGACCTATCTACATCCTTTTGTGTGGCTTTATGTTCCTTTTGATATCTGGTTCCTTATCGTACGATTGATTGACAATTGAAATTATTTCGACAACAAATCCCTCACTATCGATCACAATTACTTACTTTATTCTCAAAAGACATCTTAAATCAAAGTCTAGCTTATCTTATAACTGTATTACTTGTATTTTAAAAATTGCTTTAAAGAAAAAGGTTGAAAAATTTTAGCTGACCGTCCAATTCTCAACGTCGACTTTTGTGAACTTTTGTGTAACTTGGTCTTACTCAGTAGTTGTTCTAGTAATATCCTATTGTGTGTAAATTACAGTATATATAGTAGTTAAGGTAGGTAAAAAGCAGTATATTACAATAAACTAAGTAGTTATATAGACGATAGACATACAGTATGGAACTTTGGAAATATCAATTGAAAACGAGAAAATGTAGATAGATTCTGAGAAGAAATAGTAAAGTTGGTGCAATATTAAATGAACTTATAAGGTCAATTGTAGATCTATGTACATTACTTGTTCTTTGTAGTAATGAAGGTATCACCAACTCTGGCAAAGAATATTCTGACTGCAGCTCTCAAGTCTGGAGTCATGTTCTTTGAAAAAAGCTTTAAAGACAACTGGTACATAAACGGAGTGTATTCGAGGAAGTCATCTTCGTCGAGCTCGACAAAACCCTGGAAGATTTCGATGATGACTGGTTTCCAGGTGGTAATGTTCCTCAGTTGGTTAGTTTCGTCGAATTCGGAGTATCTCTCGGTTATGTCATTGCATAACGGAATGACGGAGTCCATGATAGACTTTTTAGAATGGTTATTGGTCTTGTCGTCGTCACAGTACATTCTGAACATGATATTGATGAAAACGGCGGCGGAACTCGACTCTTGTTTCAAAAGATTCGGAAGTCTTTCGATAACACCAGCATTCCATAGCCTGACTCTCAAATCGTAATCATCGTTGAACTTTCTGGCAAACTCATAGCTGTCATGTAACAATGCTGCTAACTTTACCGAGTAGTCATGGGGAACAGATTCATAAAACATGTCATTTTCAAATAACTCGGATAAAGTTTCAATCATCAACAATTGCAACACACACTTCACCACAATCGAAGACTTTTCCTTGGACTTACGCAATCTTGCTTCAGTATCGTCGAAAATATGCGACGACGTACTTCTTATCGAGTCGGTATTATTTTCATCGCCGAATTCTTCGATTCCGTACTCTTCTTCTCCTGGTGAGTGTTGGTCTTTAGAACGTAATGGATCCAATGAAAATAATTCCTTAGCAGTGGTTAAATCAAACAAATCAGAAAATGAGTGGGCGATTTTATCCCATTGCTCGCTATTGAATTTGCCTGCATTATCTATTAACAACGTGTGCAAACATGATCTACCAATTCTAGCAATGGTATCATTCTCCTGACAAATACACGATGTAAGTAGATTCAAATAGCCACCTAACATTCTGCTTAATGCATCGAAATAATGAGTAAACAATGTAATCATGTTACGCAACGCTTGGATTAATGTGGTAGACAACCATACCGATAATTTATCATTATTATCAATATTATGCAACTCCCAATGATTACTTAAAACACTAAAGATAGGGAATAATAATTGGTGGCAAATAAGGTCCCAGAAATCGTATTCAAAATACTCTCCATAATTCAACAAAATATCGAATAAAGAATTTAATGCTCTAGATCTAACTTCTAATTCTCCACCGGTCATAATGATGTCATGGAAACCAAATAAAACAGGAAACCATAGTTTAACAAGATCGTCATTCTTAACTATCGATTGCTGATCGACGTCATCCTTATCCACAGCCAATGTTTCTGTTTCATTGCCTGTAGTTTTGAAGCTGAATCCAGCAATTTGTGTAATTAATTTCAGTAACACATCTAATGCCAACAAACTAACCTTTTGGAAACGCTCATTCTTTGCTAATTCAGTGAAACAAACAACAAGATCAGCGAATGATTCTTGAGTGCGGACCTCATGGATATACTCTTTATTAATCCAATTAGCCATCTTAAAACTTTTAAAGACTAAAGATTCCTTGTTCTCCCTAGCCGCAGCTGTCAAAACCCCAAATATGGTTTTCCAGCCTGATTTAATCTTGTTTGCTTTAGCTAAAATCATGTTATTTATACACTCTAACACCATATCTTTAATCTCCAACGATTCATTGTAACGAATGATATGTTCAAACGGTTTCAAAAACTCTTTTTGGAATTTAAAATGCGATAATTCATCTATTTCTAAAAATCTCATTGATAATTGTCTTAATGAATCCAACGCAAAGAATACGACAGCCAGGTTACTATGACAGCCTACTTTGTTGAAAATTTCGCCCATTATAGACCATAATTGAGACCACTCAAGACGAATACGACTCATATTGTAGTAACAAATGTCAACCACCTTTTGCAAGGAAAACATTCTAGGATTTGTACTTTGGCCTGAAGACTCAATTTCTTCAGAAGAAACTTTAGATAAGGCTTTTACGAATTCAACAATACTCTCCCCGGATAAATTAGCACTATTCGTGAAAACTTTATCCATAGCAACTTCAAGTTCAGTTTTTGTCAATAACTGAGCAACATCCTGATTTAAATGTTGGTTATGGAATTTATTTGATGCAGTTTGCGAGGCAGTGGTTGAAGAAGTAAACAGACTGAAGAAACCAGCGCTCGCAGCAGTACTATCAATCGAAGACCTATTCACCAATTTTGCAATGGAAACATCAGGAATAGAATCTTGATCAACACCTTGTGCAATCAACTGCAACCTCTCCAATTGTGAAATAGAAGTTAATACTTGAATCCATGACGACTTTAAGCTATTACTTTCAGATACAGCTAAATCAAGCATGATATAAATTGCATCCACATTCTTTGTTTTCATCTCTTGAAAGTTGTTCAAATTTTGAAATTGAACCAAAGCACCAATAAATGAAGTTCTGGCATAATCCAAATCAAACATGCAAGCAATACGAATAGACAATTTAATTCCTTCTAAACTCATTTTGGTGATGTATTCTTCATCATATTCTTTGAAAGGTGGTGTTAACCCAGCTAGGATAGACATCCATAATGTATCAAAAATTGATTTGACGTGATGCACATGAGAAGCTGCATAGAAGACACCTCCATTAGAATCATCAGATTTTAACCTTTTGCCTAAATTTCTGACTAACTTTTCAGTTTTAGTAGACATTTCCTTTGACGCATGAATGTAAGCTTCACGATTTAAATCACGGCCTCCAAAGAATCCCATAGAAGGTGTAGACTGAGGCATATTGATATCACCAGCTAATAGTGCTGCATGCTGCTCGGATTGTAATTTTATCTCATTCGCTTGAATTTCATCATAAATTCTCTCTAACATTTCACGTGGTAAGTCTTTACCATCATCAATACCAGCATTGTTCATAATAAAATTATCTAGAGTCATTCTAACTTTAATTTGAGGTGAATGTAAATCCGTATTAAGCAAAATAACAGAGTAAGCTAACACATAAGCTGCATCTGCATTTGAAAATACTGTAGGATTCCCTAAAAGATATCTTTCAGCAAATTTTAACATAAATCTATCAATTTTTTGTGCCTCACCTGGTAATCTAAATGATTGCAAAAATCTTCTCATTGAATCCACGAACCCACTATTAGTAAAATCCATTTGATCCACGAAAGCATGCATTATGGCGACATTCTTTTCATCACCCTCACCCAAATATTCTCCTATTGCTGCCTTGTCTAAACCATCTGTCTCAAGCAAAAATATCGCTATATCTTTGGGACCATCAGAAGCAAGAAAATTCTGTTCCATGAAATATTTAAGGCCTTTCTTTGCTTTTTGGTTAAATTGTTTTACACCTTCTAAGAAAGCTTTTTTACGTTGTTTCAAATTTTCAAATTGTTCCGGGTCATCAGATTCGCTGAATGCATCAGTATTAGAACCATTAACAAAAGAAGCGTTCCGTGAATTGTTCATAGTAGAAACACTTGAATCACCACCACTTCTTGTTTTCTCCATATTAAGAGACAAGTGTGATCCATTTTGGTTCATGGTACCATTTCCTAATTTTGTATTATTACGAATTCCCTTTTGGGCCCAGGAGTATAAAGAACGTAAAAATGCGACAGAACAGCTAATAGAAGTCATCTTTAATGCATACTCTAATGGGAAACTATTGTATACTTCTGGTTCAGGTGGTTTAGAAGCCATAGTACTGCTCGTCAAATTGGCAATCTTACTAATATCATATACCGATATTCCTTTTCTTCTATTGTTAATATATGCCTGCTTTTGTTGTGGAGTTACTTCAATTCGTATTAAGGAGAGTTTGGTTAAGTAGTCAATCACTTTTTCACACACATTAGGCATAGAACTATCACAATCATAATTCAAATAAAATTCTATAATACATCTAGAGTCATTGCATAACTTCTCAATGATAGAAAGTAAATACCGTTTTTGATGTGGTGTTGATGTCTTCATTTCGGCTACCGGGAAATAAATTTCATCCCAAAACACAGGAATTTCCCTCTTGAATTCAGAACGTAAGTTGGAAATTATCAACCAGAAAATCTCCAATGAGAGTTCAAAAACTGGAGCAAGTGACGACGCGGCATTTCTTGATAACGATAAACAAACATATTGCCTTACCGCATTGATTAATCTTGTCTGTTCATTAGAATGAGAAGATAAGATAACCACATCATGACTTAAAAATATTTCAATATGCTCCTTGAGTACAGTATGAATAATATGCAAAGATAGCAATTTTGATCTAACTGAATGTGACCTCATATCCAATGCATCTGATTCTAACGGTTTTACCGAAAGTTTACACATTGCTCTGAAAATTAAAAAGGCATCTTTAACTACCAAGTCTTCGTCTTTTTCTGTGGCCTTATTAGCCTCATTGACACGATCATTGTCATTGGTATCATCATTAATTTTTTCTAAATTTTCTAAAGTTAACCTTTCTTGAGTTGCTTCTTCCACAGAATTAACAACTTCTTCACTCATGTTTTGTGGAGATTTAATATTTGAATTACTGTCAGACTTCGAAGATTTATTTCTCATAGCAGATGCATCGTTAATTCTTTGGAAGATAGCTGCAATAACTTGTGTCAATATTCCTTGTGCTACCGACTGATTTCTTGCATTCAAAGAAAAAATGAAAACATTGTATATTTGTCTCACCGCTTTCAACAATGATGCACCATGGCAAGGCATGAGGAGAATACAATGCATTAATGCACGCACAACTTGCAACTCAACTTCCGCATCTGTGCCTTCACCTTCAAAGCACGATGAGATTATATTGACGGATGCATCAGTGAGTTCTACTTTCTCCTTTTCATCATTAATCTGAGCGTAATCAAACAATTTAAGGAAGAGATCAATAGCTTTTGCTTTCAACTCGCTATTTGCCTTCTCACAAGTAGTCTTGATTGCACTTAGTATAGTGAGGTAATCCTTAGATCCAGAGTTGATTACATCAAGGCCCTTTTGAACTGCCGACTTGAGAGCTTCATTCTTCTTTGCGTCCTTACTGGATAAAATACTCTCGAAAACCTTTTTGAATATCTGCGTGTTATCCACCGTAGCAGTTGAACTCACTGACATAGTTGATTGACGACGGATATGTGATGATGTAGGTGTACGAGATGAAATTGAAGTCGATGCAACACGCAGTTGCGGAGAGCTAGTAGACTCCATCGATTCATTTTGTCTTTCGATAGGCGTATTTAACGCGCTGTCATCATCATTAACTTCAATTTCGGGATTTCCTAATGCACTCTCTGGAACCGATTCCGATCCATGATTCCCAGTATCCACATCCTGAAGATCCTTCCCTCCCTTTTCAACGGGCTCCTCTTCTTCTCTGTTGGTAGTACCCTCGGTTTCTTCTTCTTTTATTTCTTTGGATTCTTCATGGTTCTCTGAGCCTTCAACGGCCTGTTCTGATTCATCAAGCTTTATTTCTTCCAAATTTTCATTATTTCGCATACTACTATCGTCCTGAGACATTGTATTTATAAAATTGATCAACGCAGCTCAATTAAAATCGAAAATAACTAATTCTTCTATAGCTAATTGATAGATAAATAAACCAAGGATTCGTGTATTATTCGATAGATTATGTGGTTAACGAAATCTCAGCCGAGACAGAGGTTGAGTATCACACGACCAGCTTACTGATATCAACAAATCAATAGATAGGTTAACTTCAGATATTATATAAGGATATCTACAAGTAAGGGTAAGCTTTTAAAAAGGTAACAGCCGACAGGAATATAACTAAATAACCTCTTTATTAATAATGTTCTATACATATGTAATTTAAAATAAAACTAAAGTATTCTTCATATTTTCTTAAAATTCACTTAATGCGACGGCGGTGGCTTGGAAGTCGTCATGGGAAATAGAAATGTTGATCTTCTTAACACCAGCACTGTCAGCAGTTTTCTTAGCAGCATCGTTCAATTTAACTTGTGGAGCACCATTGTTATCACGGGTAATCTCAATGTCAATTAAAGATGCGCCAGCACCTTGGGATTTGACACCCAAGGCCTTGAAAACAGCTTCCTTAGCAGACCAAGTACCGGTGTAAGAAGCGTGTGGGGAAGAAGATTTATCGCAGTAGGCACGTTCAGCAGCAGTGAAGTTTCTTTCAAGGAAAGTTTCGTTGTCTAGGTTAAGAGCTGAGATCAATTCGACATCAACACCAACACCTTTAGAAGACTTATTTAATGAGCTTAAAGCTTTACCAGTAGAATCAGCAACCTCGCTAACATAAGCCTTTGACGATTGAATTGATTTGTTGGAGAAGCTTAATTCATCTTTACCAACTTCAACACGGGCAAGAGGATCTAAGTAAACTGGTTGTTCCAATTCGTCACCGTATGGAGCATGTTCCTTAGCAACAAACATAGTGTTACGGGTAATAGCATTATGCATGTAACGGTAAGCCTTCTTGTTACGGGCAGTAACTCTGGTGGCATAGGATTCATATGTAGCTTGGTCTAAGATACCGAACAAGTAATCTGGGTGAACTGCAATTGCTTGAGCACCCTTTTGACCAAAACCGAATGAAGTAACTGAAACGGCTTTAATACCATCGGTTTGAATAGATCTAGATGGATATAAAACGTATTCGTATTCTTCTAAGATCTTATCGACGTTATCGGCATTTCTGTTACCTGGAACAAGACCCGAATTCAATATTTGAATAGCCCCATTCAACATCCACGCACCAGCAGCACCCTTTGGATGACCAGTTAAGTATTTTTGGAAAACACCAAAGACTGGGTTACCTTCACTTCTACCCAAATGCTTCATCATCTTGTTAATAGTGGCTGATTCATTCTTATCGTTGGCCACAGTAGAAGTACCATGGAATGAAGCAACACCTAAGTCATCGATAGTCAAACCGAAGGCAGCCAAAGATCCTCTCAATGGCGCAATTCTTGGATCAGACTTAAAGAAATTATTACCCCATTGTTTCTTAGCATCAGAAATTTGACGCTTAGCTTCACGGTGAATTTCTTCGGTACGTTCACGGAAGAAGTCGCTTGCAGAGAATTCAGTACCATATTCTTCCTGAGCTAATTCGACCTCTTCATTCAAATATTCAATTTCACCTTCTTCCCAGCACTTAACTTGTTGCAATCTTTGTTTCAATTGACGAGATCTATACTTGATGTTCAACATTTGCGATGGGTACTTCAAGTCACCGTGATGCTCACGGGCAGTGGTCAAAATACCCTTACCTGGAGCAGGAACGGATCTACCGATCTTATCAGAGGCGGTAGCAGTCATAGCCAAGACGGCATAAATTGGAACACCCATTTTAATTGCTAAATCAGCATTCATAATAACTTGAATACCTGAACCTTGGGCTTCCATGAAACCGTTTCTGGTAGTAGTAGCTGGTCTCGACATTTCCTTTGGTGTTCTTCCGTGTTCAAACTCCTTGGTAGAGTTAGAAGTAGCATTCATATTAGCGAATTCATAAGAACCTTCTTCTTGGAAATCATCATAACCACCAACAATAACAACCTTAGCTTTACCAGATAATAAAGTTTCAATACCAATATCAACAGATTCAACGGCAGTTGCACAAGCACCGACTGGTGTTTTGATTGGACCTGATGATGATAATAACAACATGTTAACCCAAGCAGACATTGTGTTGATGAAAGATTCTTGTAAAATATCGTTTTGAACAGGCTTGTCAGCGTATCTGTCTCTGAACATACCACGTAAAGCAGAGACACCACCCATACCAGAACCGGAACAGTTACCAACCTCTGAAATATGGACGTACTTATAGAATTCATAAGGATCGGTGATACCAGCTGATAATAATGCTTCCACGGTAGAGACTAAGACGTACAAGGTGATTGGATCAACTTGGTTAATAGTGTCTTCAGAAATACCATAACGACGAGCGTCCCATCCAGAAGGAATTTGACCAGCAACAAGACGGTCGAATCTTAATGCCTTTGGTACGTACAAGCTAGCACCCTTCAACAATTTGACAGTGTATTCTCCTGAATCTTGGATTTCAAAAATTTCACACTTGTCACCATGTTCTAATTTATATTGCTCGGCAGTTTCCTTCGAAGTTTCAAATGTTTCTAAGTCGTGTTCGATTACGACTTCTTGAATCATTTGCTTCTTCTTTGGATCATACCCATGGAACAATTCTGGTTCAATCAAACGAATACCAGAGTGATCTAAGATTTCTTCTTCATATTTACTCTTGATATCCTTGTCATCAACTGGTTGCTCAGTTTTGGTATCAACCCAACCACAGTATGGCTTACCCTTCAACTTACCATTATGGTACTTGATTAAGCCCATGATCCAGGCCATTTCAATACAACCTTCCAATGAAAATTCACCATTAGCTTCCATTTCCCATCTGGTTCTAGAGTTACCCCATGGACCAACTTCAGAGAAACCAGTAACCACAATAACATTTTCTAAGTCTAACATACCTTCTAAATCTGGAGCGATCTTCTTAATTTCATCATAAGACTTCAAGTTTGGAAATTCGAATTTCATGTTAGATCTTGGTTGAACGGTAACCTTGGAATAGTTGGCATCAACATTATCACCATTAATGACTTTTTGTTCAATAGCAGATTCGATGGAGACGGCTCTTCTAATATCAGCAGTTTCAGTTAAATCACTTCTCAATTTAGATGTGAATTCCTTCAAGTTGTCGATGAATTGTAAACCACCATTCAAGTCGGCCATAACTGGTTCTTCTTGACATAATTGAACAATTTCTGGGGTTAACAATCCCAAAATGTTGAAAGCCATTTCCTTTTGACTGAAAGTTCTGACACCTAACTTTTCAATGCCTTCAGCAATAATATTGTTACCACCCATTAAACCAGTACCTCTAGTCCATCCAATAATGGCACCACAGATAGTCAACTTAGCACCCCAGTCTTCAGAGTACCATCTGTTGAATAAGGTTTCTAAAGAGATCTTTGATTCCGAATACAAACCATCGAAACCAAAAGTACCATGGTTTGGAGAAAGTGGTAATATACATTGAGCTGGTCTAGTATCAGTGTTCTTTCTAGATTTAACAGCACCTAATAATCTTAATAAGTTGGTTAACATGATTCTGTGAGCAAATTCCGATTTAGAATCAATGTTATCAATACCATTACCGTTTTCTGGAATAGCAGCGAATGGAATGATAACATCCAAGTCCCATCCTAAACCACCCTTCTTTGGATCGTTGTAAATATATTCTACCAAGGAGTCAACATCTTGTTTGGAACCTTGGTTAAATGGAACGACAATCAAAGTAGAGCCGGAGGCACCATATCTAGAATACATAGTTTGGTAGTATTCAGTAACCTTCTTAGAGAAACGGGAAGTGGTAACAATAACCTTGGCACCACCACTAATTAAACCTTGTAAAATTTCGGCACCAATAGATCCAGCACCTGCACCAGTAACTAAAACGTGCTTATTATTGAAAGTTAAACCGTTTACAGCACCACTTTCCAATCCATCCAAGTAAATGGAGGATAATTTGTGGTCGTAATCCCAACGACCGGACTTTGACTTTCTTTGTAAGTTTAAGAATGGGATGGTTTCTGGTGGAATGGTGGAAGAGACAGGTTCCAAGATAGAGGTCTTATCTGGTAAAGAAGCAATTTCATCATCTTCTGAAGTACCAGAAGAAGTAGACAATTCATCCTCTTCGGTTGGGGTATTCGTACCAGTTGGCAAGAAGGACTTAGTTGATTTGGAAACCTCGATTTCATTCGATGATTCGACGTAATTAATTAATTGAGTGTATAATTGTTCAATTTCCAATTTAGTGTTCTTGGATGCTTGTTTGGTAATAGCCTTATAAACTCTGGCTAAATCCTCTTGGATAGTTGGTTGTGACTGTTGTTTAGTCATAGCACCACCTTGGGCCATTTCATAAACGTATTGTTCGAACTTTCTAACTGATTCCTTGTTGACTTCTTGATAGTTAATCTTACCCTTAGCATCGACGGTCGTCGAAGGTCCAGTGATCTTACTGACATCCTTATAAACTGGGTCGACCGACATAGTTTGCTTACAGTTATCAATTAATTGTTGACCCAATCTCTTGGCTAATTTATAAGTTTCACCCTTGTATTCTGGAGTGTGGTCAATGTGATATTGCATGAACTTGATTAAGGTTGGGTTAGCACGGTTCATAATTTGGATACATTGATTAATTGTTTCACGATCAATTGAGCTTAATTTACCAAAAATAATATCAAAGTACATAGACAACACATCTTGTCTAGCCCAATTCCAGTACGAATCGTAAGTTCTGGATTTCAATGGAGAAAAGGTTGGTTTGATACCTTGGGCATAGAATTCACCGTGTTCGGCTTCCCATAAATCTAATTCTTTTTGTAAGACAGCAGATGCTTCCTTCTCCTTGATGAAGGACTTAGCACCTTGGTTCAAGTCAACTTGTAAGTATCTTGCAAATACTTCTAATTGTTGTCTAGCCATCTTTTTGCTTTCAGCGGTTATGGCATCTAAGGCAGCACTGTCAATAACGGCACCACCAGCACCTTCTTGGCCTTGCGACGAGGCCGATGTCAATGAAATACCAGCAATACTGGCGTATTTATTAGCAATGGTGTCTAAGTATTCCTTAGCTTCACCCTCGGAACCGAATCTACCAGCTGGTTCTTGTGTCAATGCTAACAATAATACCGAGTCCTGTCTACCCGAACCAAGACCATATCTCGATTCCAAGTACTTTCTGGCGATGGTGATGGAAAACCCACCCGGCATCTTGGAAGACATCAATCTACCGATCAAGGATGTCGAGGTCTTACCCAATTGGCCGTTGAAGGTGTCTTGGAATTGCTCGGCTAATTCTTCCAATGGAGTATCTTCTGGTTTTTCGGGCGTGGAGCCAAATTCTTTACCCAAGTCACCCAAGATTTCGTTCTGCACCGTGGACTTACCCCCGACCAAGTCCTTAATGGCCTTGCTCATAGGAATGGCGTCGAGCGACTTCTTCAATTTCTGGGCAACCAAAACGTGCAACAATAATGAGGCCTTGACTGGCACGTCTGGAATAGAAGCAACAGGGCCGGCGGCGGCTGGCGCTGGAGCTGCTGCTGGAGCTGCTGCTGCTGGCGCAGCGGCCGCTGGTGCTGCCTCGGCTGGTGCCGCTTCTTCTTTAGCAGGTGGCTCGAGGTCCGCTGGATCTGGCGTGTAGTAGATCTCCTTAGGGTCCTTACTGTAGCACAAAACTTGACGTTGCAACGACAATGCAGCATCGTACGACTCATATTTGGCCTTGATCGTTCTCGATGCCATTCCCGACAAAGTTGGCGATGGCCCGATTTCAACAACCCTCTCGGTGTTGTGCTGTTTCAAAAACACATCTTGTGTCTCGATCCATCTCACAGGCGAAGCAAATTGGTATGCTAACAATTCCGTCAACAATGTGTGCGATAATTCTTGTTCAATCTCTGGACGCATCGTGTTCTATTTCTTTGATCTTGCAAAATATACTAGAAAATAATTAGGAAAAAGATCTGAACTATAACAAATCCAATAAATAAATAATTAGAACAATTAATTAACTGGTATAAAAGCTTTATAACAAGATTTATAAAATATTTATAAAGAATTTATAAAGAACTTATAAAAAAATTAATATTAAATTAGGCGCTGTGGATAAATACTTTTAAATGTATTATATATAAAATGTGAGATAAGTATGTTGGAAGTTCAGAACCAAATCCATAAAGGCCACAAAATCTCTTAATTTTCCTCAACAATTAAACGCTGCAAAAACTGTCTCAAAAGTTCCTCAAAAAACTTCTTCGTCCTACACAATAAAGACAAGAGAAGATACATATACGTGGTAGGACGCCGTTGGAGAGAATGTCGCCAAATCAATGTCGTCGATGTGTGTCGCGTATTCCCAACAAACAATTTTGATGGGCGTGCTAGCTGGGCGTGGGATGGCGCCGATGAGCAGGATAGTTTGGCGCAGGCCGGAGTCGTAGCGGGTGGTGGTCGGTGGACCCAACGGTTGACCGCGGGAGCCCAGTACACTTGAGTTGGGCTGATACAGAAATATTGGTGGATAGTTACCCGGCGAACAGTTTTGTTGTCGAGTCCAGCGGGAAAAGTTTTTATCTATTTATTTGGTACAGTAGTGGATTGTTTTGTTCGATATAGCTAGCTGGTATTCTGCCAGCAGTCGTGGTATTTGATAGTTCTATAGGCTGGTCCTATTTAGTAATAAATGAACATAAATACGTTGTTTTTGTAGTATATAGACACCAAAACGTAAGCCTTCTCATCTACCCTGATTATATTCGGTTATTTTCAGTTTAAATTGGTTTAAGAGAACACTACGACTTTGGGATATTGATACGATCGTTTCCACCCCATTTGATTACTTGAGACATTTGTTTCGAGTATTTGCGTGTCAAAATGGGACTATTATATGATGTACATTGTAGAAGAATGAAGAATTTAAGAGTAGCTGGATCTAAGTAGAATATGAAAAAGACTAGTATGTACTAGTACAATGTGTTACAACATGTTTGTCCACTATCATTAATAAATAACTTGGAAAATTGCAAAAATTCAACATATTTGCGAATGCGACGTCGACGTGTAAACGAACATGTTACTATCCAACGCATGGGCGGCAAGAATAACACAATGTGGCCAGAACCACACTTCCTATTCTAATCTTAGTGTCACAGACGGACTCCGTTGCGTATACTGGCAATCTAACATGCTGGATTAATCCTTCGCATGACATCACTGCTATACACTATTCTAGTCATGCAAGACGCACAACTATGGCTAGTGTATGTTCTCTACGTACAGATCATTCATCATGACATCCATAAACTAGTCACCGATGTCTGGGCCCCCTTCGAACCGAGAGACCCATTCACGTGATCTTATCGTGTCTTATCTTTAACATCCGCTATCTATAATATAAACAAAAAACGATATTAAACACATTCTTCTTCTCTAAATTCCACGATATATACCAAATAGCACAATATACTCATAATATCGTATAATCACAAGACGAGAGAAATACTACTCGCTTATTAAAGACTAGACTCAATACACTAGCACAAACACGTCCTAATATAATAGCATTAGGGAAAAATCATGCCGGAATACACGAATGATCAGGTAAAGATAAATAAAATGTAAGTAGAGCAAATGAATTGAGATGATGTGAGATAAATACTAACATATTGATAGCCATGCCACCCCGAGAAAGGGGTATAAATTGGGTACCGCATCTGCGACGTGGGAAAAGATTAAACTGGCGACTACCACAAGCAGTGATAGCTTAGGCGGCAATAATGAAGACGAGGATGAACAGCATAATCTTTTTGAGTCGGGCGAAAATGGTGAGATTTTGATTGTATACCCAAAATCAAACCTTCTAGAGGTTTGGGATTGGGTTCCTCCGAGCCACGCGAAGGTTACCACAAAATGCAGTGGGGATACGTTGTATCTTCAGGGCCAGTACACGTTGTCAATTCCACCATCAGGCCCACCAGATTACGGATTCAAGTATACCACCAATGCTCCAGTACCAGAAGAATCGAAAGAAGAGTTTTCTAGAACAATAGAAACGGTCAAAATCTTAAGTGGGACAGTAGAGGAGGGGCATACAATCTTAGTTTTAGGTAGGACCTCAAACTTGCCCCTTCCCTATGCCTTAGAGGTTCATTTCCTTGGCAAATCAAATGAAACATCAATTCAGCAGATATTGGAACTACCTTGTGTAATGCAAGAATCGTGTAGCGAACTTGAATTCACCGTTAAAGCAAATGATAATTTTATAGTTGTTTCCAATAACGAGGGCTTTTTATACCTATTTAAGTTTGATGGGGAGGAATACTGTCCTGCGAATTTTGATTTGAACTTACTGTCAATACGAAAAACCTCCTGCCAACCCATTACAAGCCAGGATCGTTTATCATCAAAATTGACTGACGAGGAAATACTATTGAAGACGAGTTGTTTCGATGACAAGCCTATTTTCGATATAGTGGGTAATTGGTTGGTCTATTCTCCCACAAAATTCGAATATGACCATTTAAAGGTCATAAACAATACTAATAACAAGCTAGCTAATGAATATGAGGATGACGAGATCGATCCAATTTCTTCTTTTACAAATAAGGAAAGCAACAGGAAACAAGGATCAATTTTTACCCCAGTAAGATTACCACCACCAGGTCCTCTTTTAAACAGGGTTATATCTACGTTATCCAACAATGCGCTAGATGGATTGTTCAAGCTATCAGAAGTTAGCTCCAGTAGATTAAAAGCCTATTTAAACAAGGACAAAGAAGTGGTTGCAAAAAATGAACAGGATATGGCTCAGTCTCTAAATTCAATTAGTAAAACTATTGGCAAAGCGTTATACTCAACAGCTTCAAACACTGTATCAACCATCCAGAAGAAAACAATGGCTAAACAGCCAAACAATAATCAGCTTATCAAGATCATCGATTTATCAAACGATAAAATAATAGGAATTTTTAAACCACCAGGAGGCGTTTCAGACTTGTCGCTTTCACCCTTTGATTTGCAATTAGTTCATTCAAGCTATAGGGGTGATAATTTCTTCATGTGGGACTTGTACAAATTGCCAAATGAAATATCGTTGATTGGAAAATTTAATAGAGGTAAAACATCAGCCATAATAAAGGAAATATTTTGGTTTGTAAGTAACTACGATAACACGAGCATAATACAAGGTAACAATTTGGGGTTTGGATGCATAACAAAGGCAACTGGTTCAGTGCATTGGTTCAACATAAATTACTTGTCCGGAGATTTGACTAATAATTATCCTAATAATCTTACTAAAGATAATCTGGAAGATATACCGCCAAAAGGACAATTTTTGGATTCGTGGGTCTTATCGTCTATTAATGCCACCAAATTTACGTCATTGCCTAACATTGCAAACAATATTAATAGCAAGTACAAATCGAACTCAAAGTTTAATATTAATCAATTGGCCATATTGGATAATAATGATCAAATTAAGCTCATTTCGCCTCTAAATGGTAATCATCTTTTCAAGTATGAGTTGCCGAAGACAGAAGTGAACGAAGAAACTATATTTGAAAATAACTTACATGCAATTGATAAATCGTCTATCGATCCTAAGACCCATGAAGTTGACTCGATCACACCATTATCGCAAGCTGAGATTGAAACCTGTGGTCCATATTTGAATTTGGTAAACAACAAGAACGTCCAATTTTCAACCTACAACTTCGATGACAATTCAAAGCCCGATTTCGAAAATTTCTTGACGGAATATAGTGAGTTTGGAAACGATATCCCTGTTACAGAAATAAAATTTAAGAATGAAAGACAGGAAGATCCAATCGACCCTTTATTGTCCGATTTTTCAGAAGGGTTAGTTATGGACCAAGAAAACCTAGGCTCGTCCATGAAAGACACAAGCCAGGAGTCGCTCGATTAGCGCATTGTAGCGTCAGTCAATCCTTCAGAATAGCGACTATGAGAAGTTTACGATATGCAGCATACGAAGCAAATTATTTATTAAATCAGGATAGCAAATATATAGAAATAATGCTCGTATTTATTTCTCCGAACTTATCTAAGTTGTCACATTGAATTGAATATACATATTAATTATTCTCTTGTGCATCATCGTAAGAATGTCTAGTCAAATCTTATACTCTTCACCTATCTCTTGCTTACTTCTTCTGCCAACTTTAAAAAAACATTCTCATAAGTTCTAAGATAGCACCACCACATACTAAAAATAATAATACTAACAACCAAGTTCTGGAAACTGGAAATTCGGTTTTTTTACCTTCCTTTCTTGGTTGACCTTGTTTCTTTGTATTCTGTTTAGCCCATTTTGCGTTGGCTGCTCTCTGTTTTGGAGTTTGTTGTGCCTATAATTATTAGTATATCTTCTTTAACATAAATCAGTCCTTATAATTGCGTTACGTACCATGATTAGGTTGATATTAATTCTAACAAGAGTTACACTTTCCTTATAAATACAACTAGATCAATGGATAATTATACACGTATCCGTTCGCGATATCACCAGGAATTTGGAAAAAGACGAGGGCCAGACTCGAACCGGATACATTACTATTTCACAGACTTTTTTATTTGAAATGTGAAACCTGCGTAACTACAATAACAACTATTCTGCAACCTAGCATGTCTTTCTCAATGATATTATTCAACTGTTCGGATATTACATAGTAGCTGGGGTTGACTAGTAGGTAAATAAGCTACTTCGTTCCTTCAATAGTCAATAACGTGGGAGCTTTCTCGATTTGAATCTACGCTCTACAATATAACATGCAAACATCCAGATAAATAGTTACATATACTTCCGATAGATAAGTAGCAATATCAAAGGCGGCACCCGAGTTTATCTATCCTGTGATGATACTTTGATGGATTTCCATCTGAAAATATGGCTTACAATAGTATTATGCCGAATTAAATCTCCGCCTTCATTTGGACCTCGGTTCATTGAATTTGTATAAATTTAACACCTACCCCAGAAATCGGAACTGAGCGTGAAAAATTTAGCTTTGAAACTATCGACACATCGAAAGCAAAGCAATAATCAAGATGGCTGCCTTATTTAATGAGTCTCAGGAGCAGGTTCATAGCTTGATGCAAAACTACTTGCCTCTTGACCCAATGCAATTATGTGATTCTGTTCCATTATCAAACAGTGCTAAACCAGGGTTTTCTCCGATTTATAGAAACAAGTTTAGTCCTGATAAGTTGATTGAAAGTCCTCATCCATCTTTGAATACCTTAAAGAAAATTATGTATTACGCAGCACACACATTTGGTGACAGAGAATGTATTGGTTGGAGAAGTGAATTGGAAGATGGATCGTTCAGTCCTTATGAATGGCAAACTTATTCAGAAGTAATTACGAGGCAACGTAATTTTGGAGCTGGTTTATTTTTCATTTTAATGAACAATCCATTCAAGACAGATTCTCCAGCTCACTTGAAAATTGATAATCATTTGACTCAAAGTAACGAAGATTCATTCGTGGTATCAATCTTTTCGCATAACAGACCAGAATGGATTATCACTGATATGGCTTGTGTCAATTATTCCATCACCAATACAGCGTTGTACGATAGTTTGGGTCCTGAGGCTTCCAAGTACATATTGGAATTAACCGAAAGTCCAGTTGTTGTGTGTACTAAGAGTAAATTGCAACAGGTGATTCAATTGAAGAAAAGCTTTCCTAAGGAATTGTCAAATTTAATTGCGGTTGTATGTATGGATCCTTTGGACTTAGCTAACACCAAATCTAATGATTACCAAACCCTTTTATTAGCAAAGGAATGCAATATTAGTTTGTTTGATTTCAAACAAGTTGAAAAACTTGGTAAAATTTATCCGGTACATGATATTCCATCTACTCCGGACACTATTTATACCATCTCATTCACATCAGGTACTACTGGTGCCAATCCGAAGGGGGTTGTGTTAACCAATCGTAACGCTGTCAGTGGTACCACTTTCTGTGTTTCAAATATGTCGGAGAATAAACCGATGACAATGTATTGCTTCTTACCATTGGCACATATTTACCAGAGACAGAGTATATTTTTCTCTGTATTCCAAGGGGTTTCAATTGGATTTCCACAATCCTCATCGCCTTTAAGTTTATTAGATGATGTCAAAATCTTAAAGCCGAATGTATTATCGTTGGTTCCAAGAGTCTACACGAAATTAGAAGCTGCAATTAAAGCACAGACTACCCACAACGATGAAAAGCCAATGTTGAAAGCAGTTTTCAGTAAAGCTATCAATAGAAAGATTGAGTTACAAAGCCAAGAAGATGGCGTCGTAGGTAGCCACCTTTTTTATGATAGAGTATTATCTTTACTTCGTAAAAAATTAGGTTTTGATAACCTAGAATTATTTACAACTGGTTCTGCCCCAATCTCGTCTGAAACAGTCAAGTTCGTGAAGGCCGCATTTAATACAGGTTTAGTTCAAGGTTACGGATCCACAGAATCATACGCTGGTATAGCCGGTTCATTAAGATATGAAGCCAGCCCTGGCTCGTGTGGTGCGATTGGTATTACGACTGAAATGAAGTTGAGGGATATTCCAGAAATGAACTATTTTTCTAGTGACAAGGAAGGCCCAAGGGGTGAATTATTGATTAGGGGTCCACAAATTTTTAAAGAATATTTTAAAGATGAGGAGGAAACCAAAAAGTCCAAGGATGAAGAAGGATGGTTTTATACCGGAGATATTGCTAGGATCGATGCTAACAATGGAAGATTATATATCATTGATAGAGTTAAGAATTTCTTCAAATTGGCTCAAGGTGAATATATCACACCCGAAAAGATTGAAAATAACTATCTTTCCTCATTTCCATTAGTTCAGCAATTGTATGTACATGGTGATTCCTTGCAAACATTCCTTCTTGCGGTTGTTGGTGTCGAAGCTGATTCTATTAAAAAATGGTTGGAAACTAAGTGCAATATCAACCAAAGTGAATTATCGTCGAATGATGCCATTGTTAAATGCATTAATAAGAAGGAAAATAGGGCTAAATTCTTGGGTGAAATGAATAAATCAACTGGAAACTCTTTACAAGGGTTTGAGAAAGTTCATAATGTCTACATCGATATTGAACCTTTAACTATTGAAACGAATGTTCTTACTCCAACGTTGAAGATCAGAAGACCGATTGCCTCTAAATTTTTTAGAAGCGAATTTGATAGATTATATGACGAAGGATCTTTGGTTCATAATAACTCTTCGAAGTTTTAGTTTCTATTTATTTCTATTTATTAGAGTAATAGACTATTTTCTTACATCCTTCTTTTCATTGTATTATCTAACAGTTTCTACATTAGGATGATAAGTAATTAAGTATATTAATTCTACATTCAAAATAAATATCTATGTATACCTAAATATACTTATAAGGATTCATAATACCGTTTGGATCATAGTGTTTTTTCAAATCTTTCATTAATCTAATTTCAATATCATTCTTAGAATAACCAATATAATTTTTCTTTTGAAAGCCTAAACCGTGTTCAGCTGAAATTGAACCATTTTTAGATTGGATCCATTCGTATACAAATGGTTCTAAAACATTCTCGATTTCTTTAGAATACTCTCTAACAGCAACATTCAAATGCAAGTTACCATCACCGATATGACCATAACCAATAGCTTCAACAACAGGCTTGGAACCATCGTCAATGTCAACTAAGTTAGCTTCCTTTAATTTGGCACTTGCAGCATCAACTAACCCGTATAAATCAGATAATGGTAATGAAACATCATATTTATAAACACCACCTCCAATTGTAGAGGCCTCAGGAATGGATTCCCTCCATGACCATAAGCTTTGTAATTGTGTCTCATCTTGGGCAATAATACCGTCATCAACTAATCCATCTTCCATTGCTCTCTCTAAGAAACCTTCTAACTTTTCATCGTCATGTTCTTTACTTGAGCCACTAGTTTCAATCAAAACGTAGAATGGATATTCACCACTTTCAATAGGATGATCAGCGTTTAAATGACGAGCAGTTAATAACTGAGATTTACCATCCATGAATTCAAAAGCTGATAAAATTTCAGATAATTCACGGCGAGCACCGACAAAAACCTTTTGAACGGCCTCATACGAGGAAACGGCTAAAAATGCAACATTGACTACTTGTGGTCTGGATGGACATAAAATAGAAACCCCCGTAATAACACCTAAAGTACCTTCGGAACCAATAAATAATTGCTTTAAATCATACCCAGTATTATCTTTTCTCAACGAATTCATAGAGTTGTAAATAGTTCCATCAGGTAAAACTGCTTCCAATCCTAAGACACTACCATGTAAGGAACCATACTTCAACAATCTTAAACCACCTGCGTTAGTTGCTACGTTACCACCGACATGACATGAACCTTTGGCACCCAAATCTAATGGGAATATATAGCCTTCTTCTGCCAACGCATTGTCTGCATTTTCTAAAATCAAACCAGCATCACACTTTAAAATACCACTAACTGAATCAAATGATCTAATCTTATTCATACCAGCCAAAGATATGATAATCTCATCAAAAATCGGAATAGATCCCCCTACTAAACCAGTATTACCACCCTGTGGCACAACTGCCAATTTTTGTTCATTACAGTATTTGACTATTTGGGAAATTTGTTCCGTGGTCTTAGGTCTCAATACCAACTTCGATTGACCTTTATATTTTCTCATCCAATCCTCGTTGTAGAATTCTATGTCTTCTTCACCAGTAATAACTCCATGAGGATCTTGTAAGACCGAATGAAAGAACTCTATATCAGAGTCTTCTAATTGCTTAAACCTATCGTCACGTTTGACCTTATCACTGTAAGTTTCAGCTGTTAAAGGAACCGTCTTGGTAGAGTAAGCACTGACTCGTATATTGAGTTTTGACGGATTCTTGAATAATCTTGGGACTTGCGTACGAGCTGGTACGCCAGCAAATATGCCTCTGGCACAAAGTAATCCTCTTCTGGCTCCAATCATCTTGTGAATTCGTTTACAAAGTAAAGGCTTGATATAAAGATCAAATATAAAGATTAGATAGTAGTAATAATCTTGGATAGTGAAAAAAAATTGGCCAGAGTCACATGATAACGCTATTAATTTTCACCTTAATTAAGTCTATATGATTGAATACTACTAAGAAGAATTATATTACCTATAAAATATTACTCTTGCGTAGACTATCTAAACTTGCATTGATTATGTGTCTGAATCGCAGAGGTCCAAGTGGACTGCCACCGTACCAGCGAGTGACAATCACCAATATATTCATCAAATTATGGTTTACCAAGACCTGTTGTAGCAATTTTGACCCGGCACCCTTTTCGCCATTATCTTTAAAGCCCTGATTAATATTATGGTATTTGATTTCTTGTTCTCTTTCCTTCTCCATCGAAGGATCTTTCTTTCTCTTGGATTTGGTGTGCACTGATGTGGCTGGGGAATCGGTAACCTGGCCCGTTCGCCATGCTATTATATATGGATGACTCGATCTGGAAATATTTTTGTGGTCTTCTAAGAGACGTTCCAATATGGCAGGTATATCCAGTTCGTCCGTAATTGGGACATGTCTTGCTTGGAACTTGGATTTTCTGTCAGTGATGACTTCCGAGGCATGCCATTCGGTAATGTTACTTCGACATCGGGCGGAAATAAAATCTAATGAAATACGTTTCACCAGCTTACGACAGACTGTTCCTGTACTAACACTATTAACGTAGATCATGGTCTAGCATGGAGTATGTCCTTTTCTAGTGCCATACCAGAGATGTTATATAATGTCGTTGGTTATGGAATGTCGTGAAACGACATTGTTGCAAGTTGAAATGTACAATATGGCTAACCACAAATATAACTCTAAAACACGATCATAAATCAGCATCGAGTTCTAATTCATTCATATTGATATGGGTTAGAATGTAGAGATAAGGATTGAAACAATGCAAAAATAAGTGTAATGGATTTTGCAACATTGATCTTGGGCTGGTGGACCGTAATAGTGTAGTATAACTGCTGTGTTTCAAGTTCAAGAAAAACAATTACTCTCCTTATGAAGCTACAGTAGTCTCTCTGTGATCCCCAATTATAACCACTACATACGGTATTGAAATCTTTCTAGAAATCTATAATGGAACCTTAACCTGTAAAAATGCCAGTTTTGATGGTTTGCAGGTTATTTACCTAGACGTGTTTTTTTTTGCACGACGTTCGAAATATCAATAGATCGAATAAACAACATTCCTTTAATTAAACGTTGACTTACATCTATTATCATAATGTCGGGATACAGCTACTCACAGGATCCAAACGCTTCGTCGTCGGCTTTGCGTAAGAGAAAAACTCTCAAGAAATCAATCAACTTTTCAGTAATGATAGTTGGAGAGAGTGGATCAGGACGTTCAACATTAATAAATACGCTTTGTGGAGGTAATTCGATTGTACCATGTTCACTGACGGTTAATCAGCATCCGTTCACTAAGAAGTTAACATTGAGACATGAAAACGTCGAATTGGAGGATAATGAGGGTCACAAAATTTCGTTAAACATTATTGACACTCCAAACTTCGCCAACCTGATTAACTGTGACGAAGACTTCAAATTGATTGTTGACTTTATAAGACATCAATACGATGAGGTGTTATTGGAAGAGTCTCGTGTTAGACGTAATCCTCGTTTTAAGGATGGGCGTATTCATGTGTTAATCTACATGATCAATCCAACGGGCCATGGGTTATCGGAAATCGACGTCAAGTTTATGTTACATGTCAATAAGCTTGTTAATATTATCCCAGTAATCGCCAAGGCTGATTCGTTAACTCCAAGGGAATTACAATTGAATAAGCAGTATATTTTAGAAGATTTGACCAATTATGGTATCAATTTTTACAGATTTAATGAATATGAATACGAGGAAGACTATATTGATGACGAAATTATCGAGTATAATAAGTACTTGAATTCATTAATCCCATTTTCAATTATTGGTGCGAATACATATCAAGAGAACCAGGATGACGAAGGTGAAGATTTACTTAAATTGAGAGTCTTAGATCCATCGTACTTGAAGCCAATTAACGTGGAAATGCCTGAGTGTAATGATTTCACAATATTAAAGAACGTGTTATTAATCACCCATTTGAATGAATTCAAAGAAAGGACTCATGATTCTATATATGAAGACTATAGAACTGAAGCTTTATCAGGTAAGCAATTTCAATACATCAACAAGGATAATGCTTCAACCCATGAAAACGGTGACTCGGAGTCGTTTGGTTCTAAAGTGCAATCACCAAGAACAGATTCGCCATATACGGAGAATGGACGTAATGAAAACAACGAAGAGTCTAATTATTTGATGAAGGAAGAACAAATTAAACTTGAAGAAGAAAGGTTGAGAAAGTTTGAAGAAAGAGTTCATCAAGATTTGATTAATAAGAGAAAGGAATTATTAGAACGTGAAAATGAATTAAAAGAAATTGAAAAAAGATTACTAGCTGAAGGCTTGAAATTTAATGAAGAAGGTGAAGTTGTTAAAATCGAGGAATAGATCATCTAGTATAAAGGAGGAATTTGACTTTTGACTTCGGAGCCTGTCAAGTAGAATTTATAGCAGATCATTTTTTCTATTGTTTCTAAATTACAGTTTATAGAAATAAGGGACGGTTTTAAAGTTATTATGTTGTGTATATCGTAAAAAATACATATCGCAAATATATATATTTAAACAGCAGCTTTATACTTTTCAACGATTTCGTCGAATTTAGAGTTCTTTTCGTTTACATCTTTCACAAGTTGATGTTCTTCATTAGACTTCGATAATTCTTTTAATAATTCCTCAACATTTTCACCATTATTAAGTAAATAATCCATGGTAATTTGGTTAGCGAGAAAGTCACCATCAGTCTTGCCTTCTAATGTCTTCATTTGAGCTAATAATTCTTGTGCTTCAGGATAATGCTTCAATTGTAAAGTTAAGACAAACAAAACATTTAAGATCTTAAATCTACCTTGAGAATCGTCGTCAAAGTCTACCGATAATAATTCATCATAAAAGTAGTATGAGTTACTTATATTATCAGATTCACCTTTAACGGATAATAACCAGGATTCCAATACTTGATAAATTATACTATCTCTTGCCGAGTCTGGAAAGTTCTTGAAATTGAGCATGATTTTATTAGCAGCATTGAAATTGCCCTTAATCAAGTACAACTGCACCAAAATTAAGAACGATTCTAACTCTTCAGGGTTCAAGTTGCCCGAATCGATATAATTGGTCAATAAAACGATAGCTTGATCAATATCTTTCTTGAAGTTCACCAAGTATATAGCTGTCAAGACCGCTTGCAATTCAAACTCGGCTTGAGTAATATCTTCAAAATATGTCGAATCATCGGTTCCGAACGATTTCAAATCATTCCAGGCACTTAATAATAAGAAAAGCTGTTCATTATCTGGGAATGAGCTCTTTCCATTATCAATTAGATTAGATGCATCTTTTTGTAATGCAATTGTAGATCTGACTTGATATTCTAATACTCTCAATTGACCTTCAGGAGAAAACTGATCCAAGTCATATGATATAACCTTTTGGTGTTGGTTAGTAAAAAATTGGTTTCTTATGGTATATAATTCACCCGAGTCGCCAAATGAGTCCATTTTGTTAAGTGTGTAAGGTATAAGAGTTTGTTCTATTGTATACGTTTATTTAGTGAACTTGATTCCAGCGTGTTTTTAATACTTCTATCAATTTTGTGTAATTTTCACTCTGACCCTATATTATAGAACTAAGTACATAAGACTATGAAACTATTGTATATACAGATATAAAGACGTACTTATGGCTTACGAGATTGTTGTCTAATTGCATCCCAAGCAGTAGCAGGTTTTGTCTGTTCTTGTTCGTAGTTGGTATTGTCATTGGCTGAATCTGTAGGTAAACCGGATGGTAATGATTCTTGACCATTCCCTGGAGCGTTTGAAGCCTGGCTAGGAGTAAAGCCGTTAGCAATACGGATTTGGTCCCAATGGGACATTGCCCCTTTTTGAGAATCGTCCTCGCGGCCAATTCCTAATGCTCTCGTAAAATGACGATCCTTTGATGGAGGATCGTAGCGAACTTCATGCAACGACTGCTCAGTGAAGGTTCTAGGATCCTTAACAGCGAATGATGGATTTTCAGCTGTTTTCCTGTAATAGAGGAAAAACAAGCTAGCTTGATGGTAATCCATTGCTTTCCAAGTTTCTAATTGATTTTTCTTACTTGATTCGGCTTCCAATGAGTCTATTTTCTTGGAGAATTGATACTTTGCCACCTGTTGGTTAGTCACAAGCAATGCTGTTAATCCAATTAAGAACGAAAGGAATGGTTTGTGAATAAGTGGCCTTATCTTATTTGTAGGTGCACTTGGCACCGAAGGATGTTGAAATCTATTGATGATTGTAGGCAAGAAAAAGTTACCCATAGCCGACCCATAACCAATGAATGCAGTTTTGTACATGATTGACTGTAAATCACTAGCTACTTCTCCCCTATCTTCCGGATTCAACTTTTTATCAGCTTCATAGAACCGAATACTAGCGTCGAATTGCTGTGGAGTTAATTTTTGTAATAATGGATTATCATGCTGATTCGTTGGTACAGAAACAGTACCATTGTTTTGAGGATTTCCGTCTGTCATCTTCGATTGATATATATGTAAATGTGTAGAGTAAATGATATTATAGAAGAGATCGAATGTCCTTTAAGAAATATCTCTATGCGCACAAATGAGTACAGAAGAAATTCGTCCTGAATAAGCAATGAACGAAATGTAATTTAAATGATAGTGTATATATAGGAAATTGTATAATATAAATGTTAAAAACAATGTATAAACATGCTGTATTTAAATTAATTTATTGTCTTGTCTCTTTTCTTCTCTTAATCTGATTAATTGTTGAACAACATCATCGAATTTAACCATGTCATTCTTGCCTTGTTCCTCTTGGATATCTCTATTTCTAACATTGACACCTTGCTGTTCTTGTTCTTGTTCACCGACAATGAAGATGAAGTTATACTTGTAGATTTGACCGGTTCTAACTTTCTTTTGTAAAGTATTACCAGAAACATCCACATCAGCGTAGAAACCGTACTCCTTGTTTAATCTATTTTGAAGCGATTGTGCGTATTCAAAGTACTTGACACCAACTGGAACAACAAGGATTTGTCTTGGTGATAACCAGAATGGCCATTTACCCTTGTAATGTTCGGTTAAGATGGCGGTCATTCTTTCAACGGAACCCAAGATGGCTCTGTGAATCATGACTGGTCTACCAATAGTGTTTGACTTGTCATTAGTTTCAGCCTTATATTCTAATTCGAAACGACTTGGCAATTGGAAATCCAATTGGATAGTGGCACATTGGAACCATCTCTTCAATGCATCACTGATCATGATATCAATCTTTGGACCATAGAAAGCACCATCACCTGGGTTTAATTCCCATTTACCCTTACCCAAGAAAGTATTCAAGGCATTTTCTAAGTTAGCTTCAGCGTTATTCCAGGTTTCGATGTCACCAACGTATTTTTCTGGTCTAGTAGACAATTCCATCTTGAACTCAAAGCCGAAAACACCGTATATTTTTTGCAAGAAATCAAAGACGCCTCCGATTTCAGATTCAATTTGTTCTTGGGTACAGAAAATGTGAGCATCATCTTGTTGGAAACGACGAACTCTGGTCAAACCAGACAAGGCACCGGAAAATTCATTTCTGTGGATAACACCGAAATCAGCAACACGCCACGGCAATTCACGGTATGATCTTTCACGAGACTTGAACATCAAACAATGACCAGGACAATTCATTGGTTTCAAACCGTATGTTTCCTTTTCAACTTCAAAGGAGAACATATTTTCCTTATAGTTACCCCAGTGTCCAGAAGTCTCCCATAATTTCGAGTTGTACATATTAGGAGTAATAACTTCGTCGTATCCTCTTTGTCTATATTCCTTTCTCATTAAATCAGTCAAGGTGTTGTAAATTCTGGTACCATGTGGTAACCAGAAAGCAGAACCTGGAGATAATTCATTGAAGGTAAATAATTCTTGTTCCTTACCGATTCTTCTGTGATCTCTTTCTGAGGCTTCTTTCAAGAATTTCAAATGTTCATCCATTAATTTCTTATCTGGGAACGAGATACCGTAAACTCTTTGTAAAGAGTCATTGGCAGCGTCACCTAAGAAATACGAAGAGGAATTCTTCAAGACTTTGAAAGCCTTGATTTTACCGGTATGAGGAATATGAGGTCCAACACACAAATCGATTAATGGACCACATCTGTAAACAGTGGTAGATGTTCCATCAGGAATCTTATCGCTAATAAATTGGACCTTGTATTTATTGTAGCTGAACATCTTTAACAAATCTTCCTTGGTCATTTCTAATCTAACGAACTTTTGCTTTTCCTTGATAGCCTTGGTAGAAACCTTTTCTAAGTTACCGAAATCAGCTTGGGTAACCGCACCTTCACCATTGTTGATGGACATATCATAGAAGAAACCGTCATCAGTAGGAGGACCGTGAGACAAATGGCAACCATAGTGACATTCACAAGATTCACCCAAAACGTGCGCAGAAGAGTGCCAGAAAACAGCCTTACCTTCTGGATGTTCAAAATCTAAGAAATCTAACTTGACGTCACCTTCTAATGGTCTTTCCAAATCCCATAATTGTTCACCGTTAACCTTGGAAATAACTTGTCTTTCAGCAAACGATTTACCAATCAGAGTAGCAATATCCATTGGTGAGGTCTCATATGAAGTACCTTCTTTCACACTACCATCTTTCAAAGTGATTTGAATTGGCTTACGTTCCTTGCTAGCAACTTCAGCATCATATTTGGTCTTCAATTCATCGAAAAGCTTCACACGCGAATCAATAAACGCTGGTTGTGGTTCCAAGTACAAAGATCCTGGACCCTTACCACCTGCTTCTGCGGCCTTTCTTTCCTTTCTGGAAGGCTTTTGTGGGGCCTTTTTTGGTTCCCCATCCTTAACAGACAAGTCTTCGACTTTCTTTTCAACTGCGTCAACAGCGGACATCTTTAATTCAAGTTATCTTTAGACTAATCGATAAATAACACCAATTTTTTTCATTTTCCATATTACTCACGAAAAAATTCACAAACTTAGTGACAAATTATACGCGTTATATTCTGACAGTTACGCTCGTTTATGAATATATGGGAAGACTAAGAAGAACTAGTCTTGGTTAAAGAAACATCTGTGATGCTAACTCCTCCGTCAACAACAAATGACCAACAGAATGAAAATGAGCAAGCAATTATGAGTCAAATTGATGAGTTGAAGCACTTATTTCTGGATCATAAACGGATCATAGACGACAAATCAAGTAACCTTGAATCGATATCTGAAGGTATAAACGAAGTGCAAGGAAAGAGCGATATTAACGGAATAATTGAGGACATTAGAATAGATCTAAATGACTTGCTTAATACTTTTCAGGGAAAACTTGATACTACATATTCGGAGCAAAGACAAGTAGAGGAACGAGAGAATAGTCTTCTAGATACATTCGAGTCATTAACAGCAATAGAAAACGAACATAGAACTGAGACACCGCATGAAGCAGTATCTCAACTACAGGGTTACTTGCATTCAAATGGACACAATTTAGGCATCTTGAGCCACTGCTTCAATGACATTTTGGACTCGGCCAACGGGTTGATGTCGAGCATACCGATGAACAAGACCAACATCACACACATGAACGAACTAATCTCTCTGATAGAAGGCTGTATAGGGTCATTTTGCACATAATAAATACACAATTTTCCTGATAAATGTCACTAATATTTTATTGTGGTATATATACATGAACTAAAAGTAGAAAACATCGCTTCTCTAAAAGGTTTTTGGGGCTAATGACACAATCTTATTATATTGCAATTCTCTCAATTCTTTGGCAACGACAGAAGAAACTCTGGTTCCTAATGGATCACCATTTTTGTTAATCAAGACACAGGCATTATCATCGAATCTCACAGTAGAACCATCCGGTCTGATGAATGGTGATTTTGTTCTAACAACTATAGCACGACATATGTCTCTTCTTTTCACTCTGTTATTTGCAGATTGACCTGTTATTTCTTTGTTCATCGATCTGGCTTGCTTAACGACTACTGTTATTTCATCACCAACTTTAGCGAAATTTCTAGGTCCATGACGTAAAACTTTAATGCATTCAGCCACCTGAGCTCCCGAGTTGTCTATAACGTTTAATAATGTCTTCAAATATATCATGTCTTGTTTCCAGGCTACTGTTATAATCTGTCCATACTAGAGCCTGAAAATTTTATAATCGGCTTTGAGCAGAATAAATTAATGTTACACAAAAATGCGCGAGTCAATAGAATTAATTTTATTACTACGATTTAAATATATAAAATCAATAATAAACAGAAACATGTAGAATATGAAATGCGCCTAGCCTCGAACCACCTTCAATCGAGCCATCTTCTCTTTTTGGCGGCTGATGTTAAAGAGGCTGACGCAGTAATTCTTTCACTGGCAGGATAGGCGGTGTTAGGATAAGGAGCTACGGTGGCACCATTAGGTTTTGAGGCTGCAGTGTAATCCCAACTAGGAGTAAGAGTAGTCATCACATTAGGTGACTTCTTGTAAGTAGAATAAGCAGAGTAGGAACTCGTTGCGAATCTTCTTGACATAGATGTGTAGGTAATACTTTTTCCTGGTTGCGTTTGCATTGGCGCATACCTAGTCTTACCGGTTTGTTTAGTATATGGGACGGTATGCGAACGAGTATCAATAGGCTTATCATCACCTTGAGTGGCACCACCTGGTGCTTCACCAGTAGCTGTAAGAGACACGGTTAAAAGCATTGTAGATCCAAAGGTCTTGGATCCACCATCCATACCCTTCAACTGGAATCTGTCTGTATATAAGATAGAAATACCCAGATCATATGTGTTATACATTTGAAAGTAGTACCATCCATTTGGAAAAGCTGATGCATCAATAGAAGCGGTGTATGACTTTTTCGTCAGTCCCTTAACTTCCTCGAGTTCGGTACATTCGATATCATTGTTAGGACCCGTACAAAGGGACACCGTATATTTCTCAATATCTTTAAAGTTCAAGTCTGAGCCATCATCATCCCATTTGATATCCACTGACACTTTTCCACCACTAGCAGTAAACGCCTTGCCTGCCTTAGGCGCTGTAAATTCCATATCCGCCATAACTGCAACCGCAGATATTAATACACTTATCAAAAAGATAAGTTGGTTTTGCATATTGAATATTTCTATTTCTTCTTGATATATTAATTTTTACTTGCAAATTCGTATTCAATACTTCTATATATCGACCAGATCACAATCAACTTTAAATTCAATAAACGATTGCTTGTATATCAACTGGAGCTTATACGTCAAATTTTGTATGTCACGTAAGTTTAATAAACCGGAATATGACTTTAAAGCTATTTTTGATGTCTAATAAGCCTAAATCTATGAATAACAACAAAAATACCAGTTATTTGCTAAGAAGACTTCGGTGTATGTATTGAAATTCCTTCTTCAATCGCGATAGTAAGGCAGTGCAAGGATCAAAATATTTTCGTGTCCATAGACTTCCTAATATGGAAGCATGTTAATTTTTCGCTAAAATTGTATAGTTCGCACACATTTTCAACACCTATACTTACTCGAATAAATAAACCTGGTTCTTCCTATTTTTCAATTGATATTCTTGTTCACTATATCAACTGTCTGTACTAGGCCTGAAGTCAGAGAAGTTGCGCCAATCGCTCTTCGCAGAACCAATCGTAGAGGTAGTCCCTTCATTCGCAGCCAGTGATATTGTACATTAGGTTGCGAAATATAGAATGTAATCCCAACTTGTGACAAAGCTAATCATCAGCATTTTGCAGAAGAATTTGAAATGCATCTAACCCTGAGCCATCCTTAGTCGAGCCATCTTTTCTTTTTAGCGGCTGATGTTAAAGAGGCTGACGCAGTAATTCTTTCACTGGCAGGATAGGCGGTGTCAGGATAAGGAGCTACGGTGGCACCATTAGGTTTTGAGGCTGGAGTGTAATCCCAACCAGGAGTAAGAGTAGTCATCACATTAGGTGACTTCTTGTAAGTAGAATAAGCAGAGTATGAACTCGTTGGGAACCTTCTTGACATAGATTTATAGGTGATACTCTTTCCCGGCTGCGTTTGCATGGGAGCAAATCTTGTCTTACCGGTTTGTTTTGTATACGTGACGGAAAAAGAACGAGAATCCACACTCGTATCACCTCCTTGAGTGGCAGCAGCTGGTGCATCACCAGTAGCTGTAAGAGACACGGTTAAAAGCATTGTAGATCCAAAGGTCTTGGATCCACCATCCATGCCTTTCAACTGGAATCTATCCGTATATAAGATAGACGTTCCCAGATCGTATGTATTATACAATTGAAAATAGTACCATCCATTTGGAAAAGCTGATGCATCAATAGAAGCGGTGTATGACTTTTTCGTCAGGTCTGTTACTTGCTCGATAGTGGTACACTCGATGTCATCATTTGGACCCGTACAAAGGGACACGATATACTTCTCAATATCTTTAAAGTTCAAGTCTGAACCATCGTCATCCCATTTGATATCCACTGACACTTTTCCACCACTAGCAGTAAACGTCTTGCCTGCCTTAGGCGCTGTGAATTCCATATCCGCCATAACTGCAACCGCAGATATTAATACGCTTATCAAAAAGAAAAGTTGGTTTTGCATCTTGAATATTACTATTTCTTCTTGGTATATTTAGTTTCAAATTCGTATATCACAGTAAACTTTGAATTCAATAAACGATTGCTTGAATATCAACTGGAAATTATACGTCTAAATTAGTACGAAAAGTATAACCTAATGCTATTTTTGAAGTTGGATAAGCTTAAATAGTACGTTTAACCTCCAAATTCCAAATTTTGTGAAGAATACTTCTTTTATGTATTGAAATTCTCCAATCGCGATAGTAAGGCAGTGCAATTAAGGCAGTGCAATAATAGTAAGACAGTACAATAGTTAGGCGGTGCAAAAGTTGATTCGCACCCACCTCCAGGAACACTACTAAAAAAATAACCTCGCTTTATTGTCCCGTCGTGAGATTCTATTGTTCCTGTGCAAGGCTTAAGTTAGTACGCTCGATCAGGAGTCAAATCTGGAGTCTGACCCGGAATCTGACATAAAGTTTGACCAACTGTTCCACGAAAAGCAATTTGTAGTGGGTGGCTTGCAGCAGTTCCTTCACTCGCAGCTTGATGTTGTACGTCGGCTTCTGATGGTCTTTGAGTATTACTGATGGTCTTTCTATTCAAAAACAAGAAAGGTTATTGTCTCATAGACCGGGTATAGTCGTGGCAACCCCTGGAAGATTCTTAGAATTACTACAATAGGATATGGCGTAATTCCAACGATTATCATGTACTGATATAATTGTGTTAGATGAAACTAGTAGGTTATTACAAGATGGTCATTTGATGAATTTGTAAAAATATTAGAGCTATTTGGAGAACACAGACCTAGGGATAATAAAGAACTAGAATGAAAATGGCAGACATTACTTTTTAATCTAATCCGAACTTATCATCATGCTTAGTATAGTAGAATAGAATTTCGTGTTGGTCATTTCATTACCATATTTCCTACCAACGCCGCTGAGCTACATTGATTGATATTAATAGATAAATTTTAAATTGCACAAGTAGTCTATCTAATAAATAATTAAGTCATAACAGTCATAATAATAGTCATAATGGTCATAATAGTCATAAATCTTGCTAGTGTACAGGCCTGTTCTCACCTGTCAAATTTCGGATACGTGCGAATTTCACACCCGACCCGCGAAGTAAATTGCAGCCACTCATTCCGAAGCACTACCGAACATCATGAGTCAATTGAATCTTACTTTTCTAGTATCGATCAGAGAACGATGTCTTGGATTATGTGTATACAGCCTTTGCTGAAATTGGGATACATCAACCGTTAAAGTGTATGGCAGAATCTCTTGTTCCAGACAAGGCGACGGTGGGCCCGAATCGTAGCTGGCGACGGAATAATGTCTGGTACCATTACTGTTGCTAGGAGATAAACTTCCATTCGACTTCGGTACGCTTGCACCTCTTAATGCTTGCAGCGATGACATAGTTTTGGCCTGGCTTCTATTTACAACTCTCACCGAATTATTTCTAGACTTCCTTTTCGACTTATTTTTATTGGCCGGCTCAACTTCCAGTTCTATACTACGACTTCTATCTCGTTGGTTCGTCCTTCCGCACATTACTTGTTCCTCATTGGTAGTTCCGTGTCCATTCTTAACTGGCGACGTCTTTACACGTTTCAGCGTATATATGGGGATTAATTTCATGAATCCTGCTTGAATATCACCTAAAGTATTATTAGATCTCAATAACATCCTGTCAAACCTATTTTTCATATTCAGTTATCATGAATGGCACATATAAGGCAAATGACGACCTATATATATATATATAATTGTGATTAGTTATAGATGCGGGCTTTAGGGTGATAGGCGGAATTAAAAAATTTAATGTCCGCTTCCAGATGAGCGCTTTCGGATGAAAATCAAATTAGTCTCATGCCGAACACTCAAATTCAATCAATCCGCTTTATGCCCGATCCGTAAAAGTATGACGAATAGTTACAATACATCGCAGGCATCGTAGATATTCGGATCAAAAGTTACTATATATCGTAGCATTCCGTCTTTACCCTTCGCTGTCTTTTTTTCTAGGTCACTCCGATAGGATACGAAAAATGACCAGAACCTGTAGAATTTACAATGGACAGATTATACTACCATCTCCGTGTAACAAATGTAGTATTCGTTGATTCTTACCATGCTCTTCGAAAAGCTCCAAAATTCTTGGGAGATCAAATTGCCTTGACAGAGTAACGGCAAAATAATGCGCACAAATCGTATATGTTGATTAACGCAGACGGTCTAGTAGCATAATTAACATTTCAAACTTTTGCATTGTAATATTAGTAAAGTTATTGTTTTGCACCCTTAGGGTAACGTAACGAAAACAAAAACCAATGTGTCAAGTGGCATTAAGAATCAGTATTATACGGTATCGTGCAAAAACAGACAATGAAGCTTTCACAGCAATGTGAGAGAACGTGAAAGATTGATTGAGAAAGAATTAAAGAATTCCATCGGATTATAATTTAAATTCTTCGTTTATCTATTGTATCCCGTTCTTATACCATTACCATTTTGTGTAGTAAATATCCATAGTGATTCTTACGTTGGGCTAGTATTATACACATGCCTTAGATATTTCAATGATGAAATTTTACCAATTTTTGCGAAATATTCACCATATTACGGTAGCTGCAGCTTAATTGCAAAATTATAATATCACTTAGCTAAGAAGAAACTTCTTGAACGAGAAAGCCGCTATAACCTACTAAACCGTATTATAACTGAAGGTTATCCGTTTATATCTTGGTGAACGGCTAGAAGTTCAACGTCTATAGTGCCCCATCTTTTACCTAATTAGGCGATACCGCGCGGACCAAAAGAGAATAACTATATATTTCAGTAATTACCATCAATCCCATTAGTTTCCATAATAAATCATCAAAACATGTCTAAACCAACATTGAATAACCCAGACTTAATCAGAACCAAACCTTACGTTAATGGTGAATGGTTCGAATCAAAATCGACCAAAACTTTTAAGGTGATCGATCCAGCAACAGAAACAGAGATTGTCGAATTGCCCGATCAAACACCAGAAGAGATTGCGTTTGCCATTGAAAAAGCCGAGGAAGCTTTCAAGACATTCAAAAAGACAAATGCATATGACAGAGCTAGATGGATGAGAAAGTTGAACGATCTCATGTTGGAAAACATCGAAGATTTAGCGAAAATCTTGACCTGGGAAAATGGTAAATGCTTAACAGATGCTACAGGAGAAATTAAGTATGCAGCTTCATATTTCGAATGGTTTGCCGAAGAGGCCAAGCGTATCTATGGTAATACTATCCAGCCCTCTAATAACAACAACAAAGTGATTACTTACAAACAACCAATCGGTGTAGTTGGATTGTTATGTCCATTCAATTTCCCCACAGCTATGGGAGCAAGAAAATTGGCACCCTCTTTTGCTGCTGGATGTACGACTATTTTGAAGCCAGACGGTCAGACTCCGCTTTCATCATTGGCATTGGCTTACTTGGCTGAAAAAGCCGGATTTCCAAAGGGTACCTTTAACGTTGTGTTAGCATCGACCGAAAATACCCCTAAAGTGGGATTGGAATTTTGCGAATCCCCTCGCATTAAAAAGATTTCGTTCACAGGTTCCACTCCAGTAGGTAAGTTGTTAATGAAACAATCCTCCTCTACGTTAAAGAAATTGTCAATGGAATTGGGAGGTAATGCACCAATTATTATTTTTGATGATGCGGATTTGGACCTCGCTGTTGAGCAATCTATTGCTTCTAAATTCAGATCATTGGGACAAACATGTGTCTGCGCCAACCGTCTCTATATTCAAAGTGGTGTATACGATAAGTTTTGCGAAAAGTTCACCGAGAAGGTAAAGGAATTTAAAATTGGTAATGGTTTGGAAAAAGGAATTACCCATGGATGTTTGATCAACGACAAAGCTATTACAAAAGTAGAAGACCACATCAAGGATGCTGTTGGGAAAGGTGCGAAAGTGTTAGTTGAAGGAGGTAGGTTACCTAACTTGGGGAAAAACTTTTATGCTCCTACTGTTGTTAAAGACGTTACACAAGAAATGATGGTGGTCAAGGAAGAAACCTTCGGCCCGTTAGCAGCTTTACTGAAATTCGACACCAAGGAACAGGTCTTAGACTGGTGTAATGATACTCCGTATGGCTTGGCTTCGTATGTATTCTCGGAAAATTTGAACACTATTTGGTTTATGTCCGAATATTTGGAATCTGGTATGGTCGCGGTGAATACTGGTCTTTTCACTGACGCAGCAATGCCATTTGGAGGTGTTAAAGAATCAGGATTTGGTAGAGAAGGTTCTTTATACGGTATTGATGATTATACCGTAGTTAAAGCAATTACTCTCGGTAATATGTATAGATAAGTGCCATAGCATGTACATTCAGAACTGGATTGACTGTATAGGAATTAATATATGCAGTGGACGTTAACTACAGAATATTAGTCAATTAACTGGCTTAACATAGTTTAAAAGTTTTGACTAAACAAAGAAGGCTCAGGAAGCTACAAAAGCCTAGTTCGACTAAGAGTTTCACTCAAATACCAAATCCGAAGGTTTGAGGGAGAGAAAGTATGCTCAAAAGGGCATGCCCTCTGTCGCTTGACTATTACAATAGTAGAATATATTTGTTCATGAATATTAATTTACAGTATAAATTCATGTCTTTGATCTATAATAAATTGTGCATTCATCTAAAAGGATTTGACTAATGCATAATAACAATTTCCATCTAACATCTCTATGCCATATCTAGCTAAAATTTTTAGTTTCTACCTCTTTTATTTAGTGTCCTTGTATAAGTTTAATAATTTTTTCGTTGCCGTCCGCTTTAAAAAAGGTTTCCAAATTATCCCAAGTTTCTTTCGCATGTTCTTTAGATCTTTCAAATAAGCTCTGTTCATACCGAACTATGCCTTGCAAATAATCCCCCTTGCTCTCTTCTATACTTTCAACAAGTTTCCAAGCATCAAATAGTGCCAAATTAGCACCATTTGCGGCAAAAGGAGTCATCAAATGTGCTGCATCGCCCACTAGTGTAATACCTTTTCGATTCAGCCAGGAAATTCCTATAGGCAACATATAAAGTGGCCGTACTATTAGTTCATCAGTACCTTCCAAAATCATTGACTTGATATCTTCATGACAATCATCGAAACAAAGTTTAATCAATTCTCGCCTTGCATTTGTCTTGTTCGACCAATCAATACCACATGTCTTCGACCACAACTCATCTTTACGCATACATGCATATATTCTAATACTATCATCTCCATTTCGTTGTCCCATGACAGCTCTATTTTCATCATACATACTACAACTTCCCTGCCCCACATAGTCTGAAAGCCAAGGCGAGGTTTTAGTAGCATTATTGCGCCAGAATTCAATGAGGGTAACTGAAGAATAATAAGGCTTAACTTCCGTTACTAAGGGCCTAACTTTAGACCAAGCACCATCTGCACCTACCACCACGTCGTATCCAGCTTCAGCTGTACCATCTGAGAAATTCAAGTTATATTTGTCACCTACAACATCTATATTTCTCAATTTCTTACTCCAATTGATATGCTTCTGATCGAACGATTCCAATAACATATTTTTTAATTTGTTTCGATCTATTTCAGGACGAGTGGAATTTTCAAAAGACTTATTATTTTGTCTTTCATCGAATAATATTGTACCATTGTATGAAACTAGCTTCATACAATCACCCTCAGGGCGAGCCCGTAATTGAAACTCTTTAACCAATTGAGCTTTCTTAATAGCAACTTGACCAGTTTCAGGATGTAGATCTAACGTACCCCCCTGATTTCTTTCGTCAGGGCCCGAATCTAGCTCGAAAATAGTAAAGGGTATTTTTTTTAGCAGTAAAAGTCTACCCAACATAAGGCCAGCCGGTCCACCGCCAACAACTGCAACATTGGGAAGTTTCATCGATTACAATGCTTTTATCGTAAGAGTAGAACGATTTTTAGTGAACAAAAATATTTCAATATTAAAAAATCATAATGCGGAAATAACGGAGTTAAATTTCAAATAGTTAAAATCCGTTCAGTGCATATCATATATCACGAACATGGAGAACCCTATCGACGTCTTCAAGCTATAGATACCAGAGCATCTTGTTCAACGATGGAATTGCTTAATGAGAGTGAATGGACCTCTGACAAGACAGCAATAATTCTTTATGTACATGCGCATGCACATTCCTAATTTGGGTGCCGCTAGTTTGCATCCATACAGTAATATAAAAGAGAGTTCTATTCGCATATATTTGGTTTTCTCATAGAAAGTATGCAATGGCATACAGAAAACTAGCAATAGTAACGCAATTGATCTCAGCTGCTTGCTGTGTAGCATTAGGGATATACGAGGAGACGTTTATGGACTCAGTATATGGGGAATTGGTTGCATCGACGGAATCGCAAAATTATAAGCAAGTATTATTAGAGACAGGTGAACTTACAAGGGATGCTAAATACGATAAGATAATAAAAGGCTCATCAATTGATTTGAGTCAGTTTGATCCGAATGATATTGGCTCATTCCAACAGGTACTTGATATATATCACCTGGCACACAAATCAAACATGGATCAACAGCATAATGATGTATATTACGAGAAAGCACATGAATCGTACAAGAAATACAGGCCTAAAGTGAAATTTCCAAATGATGATGACACGTCAGATATCTACGACGAATCCAACAACATGTTTGGAGGAATAACTACTTACGGTCATTTTAGGCATTTCAATTGCTTTGACCCCAAACTATTCGACGAAAAAATCGATATTGCTGTGGTGGGAGCACCGTTCGACACAGGAGTGTCATTCAGACCGGGGGCTCGCTTTGGACCCGATGCAATCAGACTGGCTAGTAAACGGCTAGGAGGTGTGTCTCCAGATAGAGGTCGCGGCAATCCTAACACCAACATGACGGAAATCAACCCATATGACCCTCGCAGTCACAATCTCAGCATAATCGACTGCGGAGACATTCCTATGACGCCATTTGATAATAGAATTGCCCTCAACCAGTTGTATCGCGGCCAGAGATCTATTCACAAGCATGCGAGCAGAAACAAGCCCAAGATCATCACCATGGGAGGTGACCATACGGTGACACTTATGGCCTTGAAGTCGGCTTACGAGCACCACGGACCGCTTTCTGTGCTTCATTTCGATTCGCACATCGACACTTGGCACCCCAAGAAGCTCGGAGGTGGTATAACTAACTATATGTCTCTCAACCACGGCACATTCCTCCATTATGCTGCCGAACAGGGCTATTTGAATAAAGGCTCGTGCTACCACTTGGGAATGCGCGCACCCTACAACGACTACCAGTACGATTCGCACCATGACAAACACTATTGTGGTTTCAACACCATCACCGCCCGTGACCTCGACAACTTGGGCAGAGCCCATATTGTCGAATCCATCAAGAAGGCCGTTGGCTCATCCCCTGTGTATGTCTCGGTGGATATCGATGTATTGGATCCTGCCACGGCTCCGGGTACCGGTACCGTTGAAGTCGGAGGATGGACCGCACGTGAACTCTTATCTGTATTGGACGGGTTAGAAGGCCTCAATGTAGTGGGTGGTGACGTGGTCGAGGTGAGTCCTCCCTACGATACCAACTCAGGCATCACTGCTCTTGCAGCCACCGGGGTGATAGACTCTCTAATGGGACTTATGATGGTGAAAACGTTACCCGCACACCTTTCCTAAACGTTTTTTCCCGATGCGACTAACGGTTGCACCGATTGCCTTATACGGATGTTTACCTCTAAACTTTGTCAGTAAATATATAAATAGGTATATACCGTCAATATCAACGTCACTATACCGTTACACTAGTTTCCATCCCAGAATGTGCATGGTAAACCCAAATTCGCGTGAACGCTACCAGTCAACCAGAATTCTGACCACCATTCTGGCCGCCAGACCAACCAGTCGGCCATCGGCACAGAACCAACCACTCATTGCACGAGAACTAGTTCCAATCACACGCTCCCAGCCGTCCCACAAGACAACTCCCCCACGACATCCACGACATTGTCCTGTGCCAAACCCAGAACATCGCTCAGGCGAGTCTCGCGTCGGTCCAGACCCGTCGCGGCCTGGACCGTCGCGCATTCACGCTATTGACGTGAATGCAGAGCCTCCAACCGCCTTCCATGCGTCTTTCTACCACTCCCCCAATACCATTAATGAAAACCTCGTATATGATGCAAATAGTATAGACGACAAAAGCAGTCAAGATGGAAGCAAATCTGCCAGCCAACACCTACACCTACCATTTCCTGTCACGTCCATCAAGACCTATAAATCCCCCAAACCTAACGGATGTGTAGCACGAGCCAGACCTATTCTAACTGTCGCACTCGTTATTCTTTGCATGTACTACTATTACCCACTCGCATTATCGTGGCCTAATATAATTTATGCTAGGTATAATATATCCCACTCGGGATAATAGCAATATCCATTACATTACAATATACATCCACATAAACAAAAGACTCCCACAATACGCTACCACCATTAGTGCAACGTATCTAGACGTTCGTTGCACATTAGATGCACCAACTATTGTTCGGTACGAACAACTTTCATTCATCTGCTATTGACACAGGTGCCGATCAACAGGCCCTACATAACCGGGGATTTCATGCCAGTTCTAGACCACGCTAAAGGGATAAAGGCCAAATATGTAATTGCTTTTCGTCTCACTAGAATTTTTCTTTTGGTAGAAACACTAAAGAAAAAAAAAACGCGATTTTCAGGCTGAAGAAGTTTCAAATCAGTACAGGGAGAATTTTAATAAAACTTGATACATAGCGGGTTCAAAGGCAATATATTAGTCTTTTTTTTTAACATATCGGTCTTTCGTTAGTATAGATATATTAAACTTATCCACTCTTTTTAGTTACAGGACTTATCGGCGTGATTAAGACAGTCCCAGGTGATAAATAGTACCCCAGATTGAATATAGACTGGGCAGAGCAGAAAAGCGGCTATTATAAATTAAATTCGTGCTAGAGTTGGATATACACTCAAACAGAACGATACAAGCGCATATAAGAACGCCTGAACATACCAAAAGGCTATTAGCGTGATTGACATTGATAAAGTGTCTAGAAATACCGAAGTAAGACATACGAAATGAAATCGATAGGATTGACAGGATTGGCGGTGGTGTGTTACGCCATAGGATTAGTGTATGCGGTGGACTCGGAAGGATGTTATTCGTCGGTTCTGGTTGCAGAGAATAAGGGATCGGAACAGTATTCCACTTCATCTACTTGTTCGGAACAGTGTCTGGAATATGCGTGGTTTGCATTAAAAAACGGGGGTGAGTGCTACTGTTTGAAGCTGAAGCCTTCGGACTCCACCAGCTCGTCGAGCTGTAATGTGGGGTGTAATGGATACGGAGATGAAATGTGTGGTGGTAAAAATGTATACAGTTTGTACGAAGGTACCGGTTCCAAAGGACTGGGAGACAGCGATTCGAGCAGTCTGAGCTCGTCTTCGTCACTGTCATCATCATCATCATCATCATCATCTTCATCATCTAGCAGTTCAACCCAATCATCTACCTCGTCTTCATCCTCTTCGTCATCATCATCCACAACCACATCATCATCTTCACTGTCATCAGAAGAATCTACCACTACATCAGAATCCAGTTCATCAGAAACTGCAACACAGACTACAGTGGTGACCCAACTGTCATCACAAGGTGGTAAGGTTGTGTACAAAACCGAGACTAGGAGTCCCTCGGCTACAGCCACCCCTTCTAGTTCTTCCACAAGTACTAGTTCCAGCAAATCCAATAAGAAGGACTCAGGAACCAATGTGGGGGCCATTGTGGGAGGCGTTGTCGGAGGTGTAGGAGGTGCTATACTTCTCGGAGTATTAGCCTTCTTTTTCATCAGACATCGTAATAGTCACGAAGAATCGGAAGATGAAGAAGAGTTCTACGATAAGCCTAGCGGATTATCTAGCGCGGGAGGAACGAGCAGGTCGAGAAGCAAGAAGACTCTGTCTCCATTAGACATGCCTATGTCTAACCCATTTACTGATCCAACTGACACTGCGGCCGCAGGAGGAGGAAATAATGCAGGCCTAGTCGACCCTAGGTTAAACCCAATAATGATGGGAAGGAGAAGACTATCGGACGGTTCGTTGGCCGACGAAACTGACTATTCGAGAAAAGTTCTACAGGTGGCAAACCCTGATGATTGAACATGAAAATATAAAAAAAAAGATTTTCGGATCGAAGTAGATAAATTTAAAACAAATTACTTGCAAAATTTCTCTTTAACGACTTTCAATACTTATCCTGTACTATTTTATTGCTTTTGTCTTATTAATTTGCGTTTATAGTTTAATTTATGGTGTTTGATATAGTCGAGTTGTAGTTGATATTTTGTCATGGAACTTTTTGTGTAACGGACGATCCCGCTACTATTCGGAATGTAAAGATAATCACTATTATAATCCTTAGTACGCATTATGGTAATACAAGATAACATGATTATGCCGACTAAAACGATACCAACATATGAAAAACAGCTCCATGAAGAATTCTTAAAGATCTATAAACAGTTATCCTCGTTGAAAAACAATCGGAATATCTATATTAACTCAACACAGATTTACACAATTTATGATGAATTTTTAAGTTTACTTCATGAATTAACTTTAACTAGAAAAGATGAAGAATTGAAAGGGATCACTTTAGCTTTACCTAACGGTAACGATGTTCTAATCGATGATATTTGGCAATTGTTATCTTTATGTTTTGTAACATGTGGATTGATCAAGTTTGCTCCTGCGACATACTCTTCCCTTTCAACTGTGGGCAAATTGTTAGAGCATTTAAAGGAATGCCAAGTGTATACCATGGACGATTTGCATCCTATTCAACTGAGATTGAATGAGATTAAAGAGATCATTACTTCAAGTGAGAATAGAACGGATGATGATGACTTTGCTGAGGACGAGGAAGATGACATGATTAACAATGATGATGCGAAATTTCATAAAGCCGAAGAAAGTTTATTATTACGAAATAAGCTTAACAAATGTCAGCAGTCGCTAAACTATTTGCAGGATAAGTTTAAACAAGTTCCAGCCGATTTGGAGCCTACGTTCAATGAGCTCTTGTCGATTAGAAAGTCACTCTTGAATTACCTTACGAATGCGTCCAATGAGTCTGCTAAATTAAGTCCAGAAGAATTCAATAGTGAATTGGATAGACTAAAGGGCAAGGTGAATAATATCAAAGATAAAAGAGACGAGGATGGGAAGTTCACTAGTTCTGAAGGGACGATTGAGGAATTGGACGCAAGTCAAGGTGTTCTAAATGGATTGCTTGATGATTGCAACAATTTCATTAATGATTTATCTATTCAAAAGAATACCAATAACATTAGCGACATGTTTGAAAGTTTGAACATATCTGGCTCGTCTTCCCCAGAGACTATTAAAGTCGTAAAGGGTCTTGAAAAGTTGTATTCCCATTTGATCGACATTAAATTCAAATTAGAAAATCTTTTGATCACAAGTAGATGGACTATGAGAGGAACGGACTTGTACACGTACCAGAAGCTGTTGAAAGACATTGAGGAACAAAGACTAAAGTTGAACCAGTCTATAGGCACGTCTGATTCCTCCTCAGACATCGACACGAAAAGCATCAAGAAATTGCAGGTCCTTATTTTATACTTGTTGAGAAGATGCTACGCATTGATCTACAAATTGTTGGAAAGCTCAGAACCGGTTCTGGAGTCCTTACAACCTATTCATAATCAATTGTCGACTGTGCGTAGATGTTTGTTGGAAATCAAACGTGTTGACGGCCTCAATAATTTAAGGGATGTTTACCCGTTTCAATTTAAACTTGCCTCGCTCGATAACTTGCGAGAAGACGGAAAATTCATCATTAATGGCCAAATTCCAGAGGGCCAGGGTACTCTTAATGCGCTATTAGCTGAATGTTTCGACATCCTACATGAACTTAAAATTGAATTAGAAGAGAAAGAAGAATCTTCTGTTTCGAATAATTCATTATCAAACAGTGCAGCTAACACAAGCGACTATATAACTGATGATGACGATATTAAGTCTGATGATGAAGTTGAGTTGAAAAGAAATAGATACGTGGGGTTCAATGAGGCCGACTACGATCAAGAATCGGAGTCAGAAGATAGCTTCAACGAATCAGAATATGAAAGTAATGATTATTATTAACTGTAAATAGTTTAATGCACCTTTATGGACAATACACCTGTGTAGTTAGGTAGCTTGCTAAGAGGTATTCTTCCCCTTTGCTAGTATAGAGCAATCCGGGTAAATATAAAAAATTGCTATTTGTGTAATCACTCGCCATCAATTTCTTTTATCTGGTATAACGGTAATCGATTTGTTCCAGTCTTCTCTTATTCTTAGCATTATTAGATTGATCATATTAATCTAAAACATACCTCATCATATTTATTTCTAACTAGCGTTGCTTCATACTTTTTTCCAGAAAATTCTGAACTATTTTTTTTACATCTGCGTGGGTTTCAAATTCAAACATCAGTTTATTTTTATAAGGATTTATAACTACTAAAAAAACTACATTAATCATTCAAAATGATGTCTACAGGATTTTCATGGGGTACCCAGGCGTTATCTGAGAACACTGAAGTCAATAGCAGTTTAGGTGACTTGCCTACAAGTATTCCAAGGTACACGCCTAACCTCAAACCGGTGAACAATAACCATCATAGTAACGGGAAAAAGCGAAGATATTCTGAGGACCAGGAGTCTAAAGTGGTCAAGCCAACAGGTAATAGGAAACACTATGCCACTCCCAGCACATATTATAAGAATAAGAAATCTAGAACGCCAAAAATAATGGGTCAAAAGTTACCTATCAACAGACTTGTTGAGGCGTTAGACCATACATCATTGCAAAGGCTTCTTGAAAGTTTAATACACGAGCATCCAGAAATATCCAACACTATTGATAAGATTTCTCCAAAGCCAACTTTGACGGATTCTATTGAACTCATCAAACAAAAATTCAACAGCATCATGCATCATTTGCCTTACAAATGTGACACCGAATCAGACTATTCATATCTTCGTATAAAGACACACTTGAACGAATTCTTGAACTGCCTTTCTGATTTCATATTAAACTTTTTACCCCCGATCGAAACCAACGTGTTTAACTCGCTTAAATTTCTAGACGAAGTGACTGACTTGATACACACCTTGCCAAACTTTTCCAATAGTGAATTTCAGTACACCAAGCAGATGGCGTATGAACAGATTTCAAACACCTGGTTGATCGTATTAAATCACAAAATGCGGCCAGATGATGGCACAAACAACAATAATACATCCAATACCAACGAAGCTTTATCATCATCATCATCTCCTTCACCAGTTGCACAGTGCAACATGGAGAACTCGGCACAATTAATTAAAATTATTGACGAGTTAAACTTGCAACATAAATTAGCTAAACATGATAATATGTCCATCGGAAAATTCAAGTTAGTCGTCGAATTTGTTAATTCAGAGATTGAAAATTATGAGAACTTCAACCACACAGTAACTAACAATGGGGGCATCTTGAATGATTTGATAACCGTGGATTATTCCAACTTTTCGATTGCCGCGAGAACATCGCATTAATATAGTATATATTTGAATTAAATAGTTTATATATCGCAGCATTAATAAAATTAGATTTTGCAACTTTTATTTGTGGTGTAAACATTATTATGACAGCTTTGACTAGTATAAAGTTCGTTACATCTATCATTCATTGGATCTCGGACTTCCCTAATAGCCCAATATCAGCTAGTTCCATTCCAGTAGACTTAGCAAGCCCAAATGTTATTTATAAAACGCTAAAACTTTTATTGAATGAGAACGACTTTCAACCACAATTAGAGCTCTATGAGATACCTGAAGTGGATATTAAACAGGACGGATCTGGAAGCTTTATAAGCGTATCTGTAGACGTAAATGGGAAGATTCAGGAAATAGAGAGTGCATTGGAAAGGCATTTTAATAATAATCATGGAAAGCTAAAGAAAATTAGAGGGCTAAGACAGATATATAAAGCGATAAATTTCTACAAATTAGTTGTCTTTCAGGATATTAATTCGATTAGCAAATTCTGTGAATTAATACTTAGGATTGGAACCTATTCGTCAAAATTATCCACTTTTGGTTTAACATCAATAGAATTTCTAAGTGATCAGGACAAAGAATCAATTGATGAGTATTTTTACGGAAAGGATTTCAAAGAAATTGAAATTATTAATGATTTAGATATAGAGTTAGAAGATATCACAAATGGACAGTGCATATTAATGCAGAAGGAAGAGGAAGAAAATAAATTTACCCAAGATTACAATTCTAAAGTGGATGAAATGAGTAACACTACGACAATTGATAATTTTAGAGAAACAATCAGAACAACTGGAGATAAATATGACGACATTATCGAAAACAGAAGTGATATTTCTCGGAGAGATATAGAGCTTGTAGATTCGATTATATGGGAGAATGAGCAATTTCAAAAATTAATATATAGTTTATTAAATGTATGATTATTTAAATCTAGATAATGCAGGTCCCAATAAATCCTTTTCTTCAGGAATACCTTTGAATTCCTTATGTCTCCTTTGTCTCGCTTCTTTTTCCATCTTCAAATTCTTTTCAATACGTAATTTTCTTTGATCTATAACGTTTTGCTTCTTCTTTCTAAGATGACTTCTTAATGCTGAGTTTTTACCTTTGACTTCTGGTCTTACTGCCATCTTTTCTTGTTTATCTTGGTTTTCTTGAGATACTAACTCATTTATTTCTTGAGGTTTTAATCTCACGCTGCCAGATCTCTTATCTACTGTACCAATGACATTAGGGTCAAGCGATATAGTATCTGGGGATAACTTATTGATTAATGATCTGACTTCTTGTTGTTGTCTTTGTGTAGCAGTTTCGTATGGGTTCAATTCTAATGCATCATAATTAGCTTCACCAGAACCTGGTATTATCAATGATGACATTCCCTTTTCATGGCCGGCACCTAAAATATCTTCAAAGGGTACGAACTTAATCTTTTCGATTTTACTGCTTGGTATCAAGTGGTTCATATATGGACTGTTCTGTTTCGACTTAAAAACATCTTTCCATACAGTAACATGGGGACCCCATGACACCGATAATAATCCGGTATCTGATATATCTAATGATGATGCAGGAGTTGGTGTATAATAGCTGTCTATCTCTTTGAATTTACGTAAATCCCATATCTTTAATGTCTTATCGGCACCACTGACAGCCATATACTTACCTTCTCTATCAATTGCTACATCTCTGACAGGACCTCTAGACGATTGAATTTGAGCCAAAGGTGTCGACATATTAGGGGACCATAAAGAAACAGTACCATTACCATGTCCAAGGTGCATTACAGCATTCCATGGATTTTGCTTCATAGCTTGTGTGGGTCCGAGTTTTGTTCTTATTTCACTAACTAATTGTCCTGTAGAAACATCGTGATACTTCAAAAATCCTGTATTACCAGCACTCGCCAATAAAAAGTGGTAAGGCAAGAAGTCCAATAAGGTAGCCTCCACATGTTGCTTCAATCTATGCAATTCCGTTCCTAACTTATCGTAGATAAATGTGTACTTTTTTTGAGCCACGGCAAAGTATTGATCATTGTGCAAATACTTCACACTGTTCACAGTCTCATTCAAATGTAACTCGCAGTCCAACTTTCCAGTCCTCCAGTCAATCGATGCTACATGTCCTTTTCTTCCCCCAATAAGCATCTCTCTCCCATTTCTACTATAATCGAGTGTATACGGACCAAATTCTGGCAAGCTGAGGTCGAATTTCTTGTTGGCTGCTCCCACGTCTACGGCCTCAACGATGTCATCCTGTTTAAATTTGTACGTTCTTTCCATAGGCTCTTCTGCTTCCAAAAACCCTGCCTCTTCTTGCAATAACATATCCGTTCCTGCTGCAGACATAACGGCCTCCTTATACTGTCTATCCACTTTTTTCAAACCGGCATTCAACTTCTTATCTTTAGTATATTTAGCCTTTCTCTGTTGCTTCGATCCACCTCGCTCGAATTTTTCGGTATTGGACCTATCATAAGATCCCATCTTCCCTGTGAGTGCCATGTTAACTATATTATGACTCTTTAATCTTCACTATTGTATAATATTTCACTATGGAAATCATCATAAATTTTTTTTTAGTCCATCTCACTGCTCATTTTTGGTCTGCATACAACTCTTAAATTTGCATCATGGAAATTATCACCAAACTATCCCCCAACTAAAGTAGAGGTATCAATTAAGACTTTGTGTGTTTCAAAGTAGACAGAAAAGACGTTTGATAGCAGAATAATCTAAAGTGTTGCACAGCAAAATGAAATCGTTTGTTCGTTTTAATCAATTCAAGAGATTTTCTCATCGTTCAACGAGTGGATTTACGTCCAATTTAAGATCGACGAGACCAGTCTTACAATCTAGCTTTTTGTCTAGGTCGATCTTGTTTACTGCAGGAGTGTTTGGTGCTACAATTGGAGGGTTTTATTTATTTGATGCTAGGTCAGCAATCCATGAGTATGTTTTCTGTCCGTTAATCAGACACTTCACTAGTGCGGAACAGGGTCACAAGTTCGGTATTTTTTTGATGAAATATGGATTGGTGCCTAAGTTGTTGGACGAGCATCTCAATGACACATCGGATGTGTTGGGAGTTGATGTGTTTGGAACCAGATTGAGGTCACCTATCGGATTAGCTGCGGGATTGGACAAGGATGGTGAAGCCATCGATGCGTTGTTTGACGTTGGGTTTTCGTACGTTGAGATTGGGTCCATCACCCCCGAACCACAGCCTGGTAACCCTACTCCTAGGTTCTTCAGATTACCTAGAGACGATGCCGTAATCAATAGATACGGATTCAATTCTACTGGTCATTTCAACGTCGTTGCATCGTTAAAGGTGAGATTCGCCAAGTTGCTCGCAAGCTTTAGGATCAGACACAATGCTGATCAGGATCCAACTTCCAATTCATTCAGAGACGGCAAATTATTGGGTATTAATTTAGGAAAGAATAAATTCGGAGACGAAGTCACCGATTACGTGAAAGGTGTCAGCAGATTGGGTCCATATGCGGACGTATTGATTGTCAATGTTTCATCCCCAAATACTCCTGGCTTAAGAGACTTGCAAAGTGAGCTGAAATTGACTAACTTGTTGGCTACGGTGGTCAAGGAAAGAAATACCTTAGGTGTTAATCTCTTGAACAAGAAGCCCCCAGTCTTGGTCAAAGTTGCCCCTGACTTAACTGAGCCAGAAATCGAATCCATTGCTAACTCTGCTAAGGCAGCGAAGGTCGATGGGATAATCATCTCCAACACCACAATTCAAAGGCCCACCGAGAATTTACTCACCACCAACACAAATTTGATCAACCAAACTGGTGGGTTATCTGGTAAGCCATTAAAGCCATTATCCTTGAAGGCCTTAAAAACCTTGCGGAAGTACACCAAGGACTCTGACTTGGTTTTAGTCGGTTGTGGTGGTATCTCTAACGGAAAGGACGCATTAGAATTCGGTAAGGCTGGTGCCACTTTTATCGAGTTATACACGGCTTTTGCCTACAAAGGCCCTGCATTGCCATCCAAGATCAGAGACGAATTGGTCGCCGAATTGAAGAAAGAAGGCAAGACATGGCAACAGATTATTGGTGAAGACGATAAATAGTTAAAGCAAAATTTCACGTGATCCAAAAAATTGAATTTTTGATTTCGGCCAAATCAATAATGTAAACAGAAGTAAACATACTATATATACGAGATAATCAACGAGGATATATATATACATTGTAAGAATAATGGCTTCATCCCCAAGGCCTACGACTCCCAACTCACAGAAGAAGAGATCTGGTCGTCGTCAGCTGCACCGCTCTTCTGGAGCTTATAATATACTCCCACAATCACCTAAGATACATTATCCAGTGGATCCAGATAATTTACCATTAGAGACGGCAGGTAACACAGAAAAGTTTGAGCTGCTCTCAGATGCATTGGAAGAACTCGATGTGAATATGACAAATCTACAGCTGATCCATGAGGCAATATCGGACGGGTTTAATGAATCCTTTGCTAGTTTCTTGTATGGATTGTCTATAACGATGTGGTGCGTTGATTTTCCGGGTTGCCCATCGAGAAATCAATGGGAGAAGCTCAAGTTGGTCGAGGGCTTAGACGATAGGATACTGGGGCTCATGGAGAAAATACGGCTGCATAGGGAGGAAAACGAGAGATTGAAGAACCGACTCGCGTCTAATGTTGTTGAATCTACGGAGGAGGGAGAAAACCATAGCGATGGCCATGAGAATAGAAAACCACAACATCTGCATAGGGTGGGTAAAGGGCCCGCAAGGCAAGCCGACAATGAGGGGGACGACACATATATGACAAACGAGGGCTCGTTTGTGGTGAACCCTTCAGCTCCGAGTGCAACCAGAATACCCCAGCCTGTGAAGACTGCTCCTAGAAGATTCACCAAACATACACCACCACCAGCGGATACAAGCATGCATTCAAATTACAGGGGTCCGAATCTTAACCAACCCCCAAGATACATGCGGGGGTTGTTTGACAGTACCAATCGCCCTACTACACCCTCTAACAATAGGTCCAAAAGAGTCGCTAATCCGAATAGAGTCCAAAAGGCTACTAGTAGACCCCCATTTCGATAATTATTTGTGTATTATATATATATATTAGTGAATGTAATCCTAGCCAAGCATAAATATATTGCTGATTTAGTTTCTATTAATATTGTAGGATATGCCTGTTGATCCGTAATTCGTTACTATCATTATTTTTTGACGCTTATAGGATATTGAAAGCATTTTCCTTCGTCACATTCAAATCAACCTTCAGTTAATTTTAGCATGAGTTCATGTTTAACCTGCTGAACTGATTTTTGCTGCTGACTGGCAATTACCAATAAATAATCCTTATTTTCAATGGAGTTTAGAATAATTTGCCTCCTGAGTTGTTCTTCATAGCTTATGGATGTATTATCGTTGGATTCTTGGGCCGACGACATTACTGGTTAACTCATACAAACCATGATTGTAATATTGGCGAATTTTGTGTGCGCATAATTTATCACTTCAATTTTTAAATTTATCACCACCATTTAAAACACTTTCAAGGGTACAATTAAGCATAAAAATGTCCGAACAGCCATTGTCCCAAGACGAAAAGAGACGTCTTTTGAGAGAAAGAAGACAAGCCAAAATGGCCAGGGGTAAAGCTAGTGAAAGATTGAATAATATCCTTTCTCAAGGCTCTTCCGTAAAAGATACCACTGATGCTGTTTCGGTCTTCGATTCCAAGCCAGAATCGACCTCTTCATCTACGAAACCAACAGAACGTTCCCCTGTTGTAGGTTCACATCGTGATCCTGAGGATGATCCAGAACTTATGGATATTGACAATGTTACACCTGAAACTAAGGTGGATGAGGCCGATATTGACCAAATGTTGAGCAATATATTTGGAGCAAATGTAGGGGGAGATGCAACAGGTTCAAATCAAGACGACTTCTTAGCTAATATGATGAATATGATGAAGCAGGGGGAGGGAGTAGATGGAAGTACTGGAACAGCAGAGCCCCAGGAACCTGGTTACCAAAGCCAATTGAATGCCTACAATATATATCAACAGAAGTTATGGAAGTTCAGATTTTTGATCATTAGATTCGCTGCTGTTTTGACTAATTTCTTTTACCATTACTTAACGATACAAGATTATTCGTTCACGTCATCACCTCACTTCTATATTAGAGCCTTAGCTCCACACCCGGCAGTGAATAGTTTCATCACCTGGTTTCTGACATTCGAAGTCGCTATATTGGCTTCATTCTACTTAATTACCTCTAGAAATAACATTTATGCTAATGCTAGTGATGGAAACTTGCTTCTTAAAGGTATTTCCATGGGAGCAATGGTGCTTCCTCAATTGCGTGCCTACCAACCATTGGTTATTCGCCTTGCACATTATTGGGAGGTATTTAGTATGTTATTAGGCGACGTATTTCTCGTCGTGGTGTTATTTGGATTGATAAGTATTTACAATTAAATTTGATTCATAAGATATCATGCTATACATAGAACATATTGTCATGATAATTAAATATATACATTATTGAATATTAATATTTCACTAATATTACCACTTATTCTTCATGTCCCTTCTCTTTGCTTCTATAACCTTTTCGGCACTCAGGTATTTTCTTTTTTTGACAAAGTTATAAATTAATAAACCTGCACTCACAAAAGAAAGGGAGAACCAAGTTACCAAATATTGCATATGGTTATTAGAAAATTTAACCTTTGGATAAGCAGCAATAGGAACCCCTTGGTCTATGAATTCAAATTCTTGATATTCTAAAGTTGAGTCTTCGTCCGCCTTAGAAGAGATATATAATACATCACTATTATCTGCCTCATTCGTCGTTTTAGAAAATCCAAGCCATTTCTTCCAAGATGAAGTACTCACTTGCTTTTCCTCGGCCTTTCTCCACTCTACGTTATCCTTCAAACTATAGATCATTTGGCAGTAGACTGGTAGAGAATGTGACTGTTCTGCCATTACCTCAACATCAGGCACATAGAATAACCTTGATCCCATATCATGATCAAATTGTAAGTTTGATTTCTTTGGCATAACTCTAAATAACGCTTCAATTTCAATTTCCCCTTGTGGATATGCCAAGTGACTCAAATAACCTCCTTTTCTATTTTCAGGGATGACTTTATCCTTATGAATCCAACCTCTTTCTATCAATATCGGCGCACCCCCATTGCTTCTTACAAAAGGACAAACTACAAGATATCCGGTCATACCATTCTTAATTCTAGGTCCCAAGAACATCTCTTGTGAGTAATCAAAATGTCCTTTAGTCTTAAACCTCCTATATTCAAATTCGTCAATAATGGCAGGATCAAGATTTGGAGGAATTTCTTCCAATGGTGGCTGGGCTAATGAATTTTCACTTTTTGAAATTAATCCTACCTTCCATTTCAACCTCTTCACTTGCCAACATCCCAAGAAAAAACTAATAACAGGCATTGCAATCATTAATCCCAAAAAAAACCTACGTAATATTGGAGTCCCTGCCTGCTTTTCAGCAGCTGCAAGGTTTGTTTTCGAAGATGTAAGTGGACTCCAATCGATGGTGGGAGTTTTAACCGTTCTCTTGGTGATTATGGAGGAGGTCTTTATTGTAGTTCTATTAGTCGTTCTTGAAACCAATAGAGATAAGTATCTCCTTTCACAGAGCCTTACACCAATACTGGTGGCCCTTTGACGACGTTTAAGTACTTCAAGCATTGTGAATTCTGGAGACTATACTTAGTATTAGACGTCCTAGTCTTTGTTGGTACAATTATAAAGTAATATATCACGTGACAAATTAAAATTATAGTATTATAAAAATTTATGTAAAGAAGAAACTAGTATACTAATAAAACAACGATGTTGAGCCCACTAACAGTCTTGGGTATACAAAACGACATATTCAATAACAGCGGATGATCCATCTTGGAATGTGGTGGTAGTTGCGGATGTTGACGTAGAATAGTCACCCTTTGGGATGGAGGTAGTTGATTCTGACACTGCTGCTGCCGCATCCGACAAAGCTGAGAATGATGGGAAAGAAATAGATGAACTAGCCGAACTGGAGCCAGAGGTAACAGCCGAACTGGAGCCAGAGGAAACAGCCGAACTGGAGTCAGTGTTAACAGCCGAACTGGAGCCAGAGGGAACAGCCGAACTGGATCCAGAGATAACAGCAGAACTGGAGCCAGAGGTAACAGCCGAACTGGACACAGAAGTAACAGTTGAACTAATTTCAAAATCCACCTCTGAAGCAACTGCAGATACAGCAGAACCAAGAGTACTGGACACACTAGAGTCGACGTCTGTCTCATCAGAAGTAGAGGATCCGGTAGGGAATGGTATGCCCGTTGCTAAAACATACCTGGTGCTACCAGTAGCAGTGGTTGTGGTAAGCGAACTGTATGAATTGGTATAGATGTACGCCGTTTCAAAAATTTCTTCAATATAACCAATAGTGGTAGTCATCGTGATCGTAGGAGTAAGTGTAATGGTAGTGGTCGAGTCATAGCTGGTATCAGCAAGTGTCGCACTGACAAGAGATATGAAGATAACCGCAAGGTGGCTCAACATTATTGTAGGGAGTGATTTCAAAGGAGTGAATGCTGAAGAACATAGCATATATTATAACAAAAAACAGCTAAACATGGTTTTTATATTACTTCAATACAAAATACTCCATGTATAGAATAGGCGAACTATAGTCCCAATCAAGAAAATACAATAGCCAGCTCATCGTTCGAATAATTAATACAGATGATAGTTATTGTATTTTGCTGGCTGCGTATATTCGGACATCGAAATGGTACATTGATGACATTCTCTGGACAGAAGTCCTTGTTTTTTATCGTATAATTCTTGTTGATGCATCGATATTTCTTATTTTGCAGCTTCTAGCCAGCCATCCGAGATGTCAATACTGCATATAACATCACACCATTTTAAGTATTAGGCTAACCCAAGCTTGAACGACAAGGTATACAGAAAGGGAATAGAAGCCAACCCGGTTGGGATATTGCAAGCCATTCAACACTTTAAGGCGGAATTCCAAAAATACGAAATCGTAAGTACTATATACAAAGATTAGCCCATTGAACCAATGCAAGCATCGTACCGTAAACGTATCGTTCTTTGCATATTGGTAACTCTATTAAGCGGTCTCTGTATCTTAATTAGAGCAATCTCTATTCGAAGTCTGCAAATATCGTGATACGTGGAATACACGCGATGCACATTTTAAATACATGGATTATTCCTCATCGGGAGTTGTCCTCTTCTTAATGTCTTCAATTGCATCACCCAATTCAGGAAATTCTTTGCCAAGTTTATCGCCCAATACATCACGCAACTTCTGGAACCCTAGCATCTTTCCCTTAAGTCTTGCATTACTTTTTGCTGTCACTTCAACAAACTCTCTGGTATAAACGTCCGGGTTTCTACCATCTTCAATATACGAGATCACATCCACTGGGATTGGATACTGGTGTGTAAACCCACTATCTGTTAATGAGGAAAGCTGACTGATTACCTGATTGGTCTTATGGGTAAGGGCTGTATGTGATTGTTGTGTTCCCTGATTATCATGAACCAACACCCCTAACTCAATAAATGATTCAATCAAACCCTGTAATTGTTCTGTTGTAGATACCAACGGCTCGTTCCCCGAGTTTGCATCGATGGTCGCTGTAGTCATATTTGGTTATTTGTTTCAAATACAATCCGTTGTAAGAACAATAAAGGTATTTTTTTAGTATTTTCCATGTCCGTGGAACTGGTGCGAATTAAAAAAAAATTATGGATGAAGACCTTTTATTTGAAGAATTAGAATCTAGTACAAGTGCTTCAATAATTAGTTATACAAGATCAACGATGGAGTCGAAGATAGTAGTACTACGTTATAGTCCTGAAAAATTGTCAGAGAGTTTGAAGTCTTCAATGTCTTTAGCGAATGGAACATCTGAGGTAGACTTTTCTGTGGACAATTCTACCTTGGAGGATACATATCTTGGTTCGTCTAGAATAGTCAAATTACAATATAGTAATAGACATGGCGAATCATTCGATGGAAGCGATGGTCTGATTCCCCTTTCTCCTTCAAAATCGGTTCAACTGCATCCTAGTCGTTCGGCTACACCCCCAACCCTGTCCGGGTCTCAAGAAGTTGCAACTATTAGCAATTCGCAAGATTTGAACGGGGCTAGTCATACAAAGCATAAGAAAAAGTCCAAATACCGCTCCGGTCAATATACGTCCATATATAGGCCGTTTGATGATCTAGAACGAAGTTTGAGGAACGGAAGGTCCATGAAATCCAAGGATAGGCTGAAGTCTCAATCGCAGCTAAAAAATGGCCAATCCGTGAACACTAACCGTAATTCATATAGTGGCAGGGACAACAAAGCATCACGTAACCCTGCCACCACTATAAAGACGCATAAAGACGCCATAAATTCGATGGCCCAGTATAAGAAATTGTGCAAGACGTCGGATATAAGTCTTCAAGAGCTAGAGGACGATTGGCTCCTTAGTACGCGCATAATAGCCGAAAGACTACATTTTTTGAAAGAAGCTTACAAGGCCGTCCAGACAACAAAGAAATACAAGATGCAAGGGAAATCTGATCCCAATACCCAGCTACATTTGAATTCGAGTGTGATGGATTCGTCTTTGTACCTGGAGGAGGAACCTCCGTCCTCCAGTCAGAGTCAACCACCGTTGCTAAGAAACGACGACGATGATAGTGGCAGTAATAGTAATACCGACACCTTCATAACGATGTCAGACACCATGATGGGAACCATACGTCGTCCTTAACGTTGCTAAAAGCTTGATCTATTGATACATATATATACCTAGTAAAATACACATCCTGCATACAATTTATAGGGCATTTTGTTTGGAAAATTGTAGTAGTGGTTTAAGGAACAACCGATAAGGGAATACCATTTTCAAAACCTAATACATCTAATAATATAGACATATCAAGCCAATATGAAAGCAGTTGTTTCTACTGGTAAGGCATACTTTTGTACAGTTTTATCTGCATTTGGAGTGATTATTTTATCAGTTATTGGATATTTATTCAAGCTGGGCCATGAATCTATGATGGGGTCAATTAACGACCCAGAGGATGGAGCTGCTGTTGCGGGCACTGTTTTCAGTGCTGTTTTTGTCTACCTTGCATTCTTAGTTTTCTGTGGATTACAAATTATCATAATCAGAAGACAAGACAGAATTCAACTAAATTAACGGGAATCAAGTCTAAATTGCTTGTTTTCTGGACGATATATACCTAAAGCAAAATACCATACTCGAAACTTACCATCCAAGAAATTTGAAATAGGATACTCACATTCAGTTCAATACTCAAATCTTACACTTATCCATGTCAGCAATTTGTCGTTCACAGACATGTAATTTTCCATTCTCTTGATCGCTCTGTTTGATAGAACTTAATAAAATAACGATTTTACGTTTAATATATCTATTGTATAAATAGAATTGAATATGTAAGTTAAAAAGAGAATATGTAAATCACAACTTGGCTACACTATTTTTTCCTCCAGTCCAAGTAACACCGCCAGTCCAATCACATATATCGAAGACCAATAATCTTAACGAGTTCAATTCTTCTTTTGTATTACCAGTGTTGAGTGCCCCCTTCAAGTGCCCCTTCAATTGAGGATTGACATCTTGTGGGATCAAACTGGCCACTACGCACATTGACGTCTCTTTTGCCGATAAAATATCAGTAAAAGACAATAATGGAGAATAGACATTATAGAACGTATAGTTCCACAAATCTGGGTATGCATTGACCATTTGTCTCCTAATACGGTTATTAACCTTATTCGTGTATACCGAATTCCAGAAGGCAGAGCCACGTTCTAAATCTTTTTGTATTTGCTTGGTGTTGATAGACAGACTCGATATTGGCCCGTCAATAGTTTCCGAAGCAAGATCACCACTGACTTCATCATTTTCAAATTTAGTACCAGCGACATCCTCCTGAACAATATCTGAAGATGGAACATGGCCCGGATACACTGTACGTGGCCTTTCAGGGACACCGGATGGACGCATGCTGCTTGGTGTGACACTTTTCAAGATCATTAACGCATTAATGGATTTTGGTAATCCCGATAACGCTGCACACTTTAATATCACCTCTCTAATCTTGGCTGCTACCGTTGTTTGTGTAGCAAATATATCTTCTCTTCTCGAGAATTTGAAGTTAAGTGGTAACTTATCGTAGTAGTTATAAGGTATGAGAACATCCGGTAAATGGACCCCCACAGCAGATAAGTCTTTAAATTTCTCGGATGAAGATATAGAATCTTCTGCAAGATTTAATAAGTACTTGTCAGTAAGCAAAAGATTATCCGAAGATGAAGAAAATTCTAATAACTGTTGTCTTAAAGCAAAGTGGAATACTTTGGGGATCTCCTGGGGTTTGTTGACAACAGTCAAGCACGCACAAGCAATTATATACCACGAATTATGCAACGATGGGTATTTATAAGCAAGTCTCACAAGTCTTTCTGGTGTTAATACGGTCATTATAACTTAATGAGAAGGATGTTATAGATTTAGAATGAATCTAGTGTCTTTTTACTAGAAACCTGGGGTGTTCTCAATATTTTCTCATGCGAATTCACCTTATCCGAGGTTACTGCGAATTGTATGAAGAGTGATTGGGTATGTATAGTCTATTGATTTCTATATATTATATCCCCAGAGTAGTAGTTCTATCATTTATTGTTTCTCATACTTGATCTAATCCAAGATTTGGCAATTTTATCTTTTAATCTCTTCCCCTGTTCTGATGACCAGGAACCCATCGACCAGAAATGATTCAATCTATCAAAAACAGGTGCTATACGGGCATTAAATTGTCTGAAAGGTATTTCATGACCTTCTGAATAGTCTTTTGGTAAAGTATCAACTAGCATTTGATTTGCAATTTGTCTTACTGATTTGTTATCTTTGATTAGTTTGTCTATTTTAATATCCACTGTTCCGATGTCCAAATTTGAATTGCCCGAGCGAGTATCATAGATAGATTCTGATTTCTTTTCCCAGGGCCTCATAGATTCATCGATTGGGACCCATCTGTTGGCATTTTTCCAAGCTTCTGATCCAACCATTTCTTTAATTCTCAGAACCGCTCTTTTGTAAGCAAACTTTTCGTCCTCACCAGTAAATGCCTTTAAGTTTTTGAAATTAACAGGATTTCCGTGTTTGGAGTCAGGATCCTCATTGCCACTACCAAAGAGTCCGACTGTGGGCTCATTATGCGCAGCTGTATGATCTTGATCATAGGATGAGACGTTTGGTCTATATGGATTCGTCATATCAATCGTAGTTCTTGCAAACATTTCTTCATCTTGAACATCCAATCTATTATGATTTAGGTCACTCTGCTTCTGTACATGGTCGGGCAACTTACCTTCAATTTGGTCGGGGAAGAATAAATAGTCTACTTCAACATCACTTCGTATGAATAGTTGACATTTTGCTTCATACATAGCATCCAACAACGTAATGAATCTTCTGGCTTCATTTTTCATTTTGAGAGTCAACATAGGAACATTATCAAGAATAATAGTCCTGTAACGCGATGCTAGAGTGATGTAATCCGAAGCGGAGAATAACCCCTGGCATATATATGTGAAATCTAAATAGCAGACCGTATCACTTTTGAACGTTAAAGGGATATGTGTAGTTCTACTGTAGACAGTCAATGATGAAGGGATACCACCTAATGTATCTAATGGACTATTATCTGTGACTTTTGGTGACTCTTCGGGAATTCCCAACGCTTTCACCTTAACCAATTTTAGCCAATCCTTTTCGTGGTTCACATTCAACAGCTTATCAATTAAATACAGGTCAGTTGAAAGGCTTGCCAACTCAGATCTATAATCTTTTGTTGATCTCATATCAACAGACTGACACCTCGCGTGTAATATTCCTACGAAGCTTTTGAATTTAGTTTTATGAAACTCATTTGAATAAAGGTCTTCGGGCAATTTGTTAGATGTTGCAACTAGAACACCACCTAATTTAAAGTAATATGTAAACAATATCTTGATAATATTAGCTGCTGCGATATCTGGCAACATGAATTCATCCAACATTAATACAGTATTCTTATCAATCATTTTCTGAGCAATTTCAAACAATACGAATTCGTTCTCCATACTCATTTTGCGTTCAGCTTTGTTATTAGACATTACAGTAGTAAAATGCCTTTCCTTTCTGATCTTATGCATTTCATTGAAAACCCATAGTATAAAGTTATTGTAATGCCATCTCATCTTCGACTTATGTGGCAAAGAAGCAGCAAATATATCCATAAGCATGGACTTACCACATCCAACTTCACCATTAACTAATAGACCTTGTGGGGATTCAAAATTATACAACTCTTCTTCGTCTGTCATCGTCCGTACTAATTGTCTCTTCTCAGCCATGGGGTCTTTCCGAAATATATTTTGTATCGACCTCAAATTTAGTTGTGGTATAGTCAGACCCAGTTCTCGAATAGATGCCTCAGCATGTTTTAATTCAATCTTCCTAAGGAGCAAACTTATCTTTATCAGAAGTTCATCCGGTGGTGAATAGTCTATAACTCTGTGATACAATTTTTGAAATTCTTTCATCACTCTTAACTGGGACTCATCTTTTTCTAATAATCCTTGTTGAACGTAGTTCTGATATAATAAAAACGGGTCTGTTATTGCAATACTGGTTTCCTCCGAAATCTTTAATTCTGAGTTAAATGATGGTGTTCTTCGATCAACACCATGTGGACCAGATCCCATACTCATACTCATACTACTATAGTGCCTTAAATCCTGACGAAGTCTATTCGGTACACAAGCTTTTAGAATATTCGTCCTAACATCCTGAACTAATCTTTTAGTTGACATAGTAGTTAGATAGTTGTATTAGGAAAGCTTCGGTGGACCCCAGTTTAACTTTTTTTATCTTATCCGATCAGTGGTCTAAATCCGCGAAAAATCGGATCATAGCTACGCCAATATGTACCGTGAAAATTGTTGATTAATCTATATATGCAAATGCTTATTTATCACCAGCCGTACCTTTTGTAGTATTAGATAAATTCATCTGCGCAAATTTACGATCCAAAGAATTGGATAAGCCATTCATTTCTTCGTCCGATCTACCGTAAAGCTCATACCACCATTTAATGTCTGTGAAATTAAAAAATAATACACCATCATCTTGCAGACTATCAGAGTCAGGCGAGTACAGTTTGTTTATAAACTCAGCTGGCCTCGAGTTAAAGTAGTCCCATACAGATACAGTGGACCTACTGACTTTATTGACTTCAGACTCTCTCTCACTATCGCATAAGAAGGACCCATATTGACAAGAGTAATAGTGATAAAACAATCTTTTCAAAAACCTGCTATTAAATTCGAAAACTGATGGATTCTGGCGGTACAACTGGTAGACGCAATCTAAGAATTGATGGAAAATCGGAGATTTCTCGTTACTACCAGAATACGGGTAAGAAGATGAAGCAGACTTACCATTTTCAAGACTGTCAGTATCCAAGTTGGACTGTGAGGATGCTGCAGATGCTGAATTCTTAATATGGTTTGCAGCTCTTTGAAAGAAGGAAGTAACTGTTTTTCCCGTGTTGCTAATACCAATTACGGAGTTCTCATTCGTCTCAGAACTCTCTAATGACGGCAGAGACAGTGACGCATTTTGGTACAATTCCTGTTGCTGCTGTTTCTGCACAGTGGCACCAATACAACCACCGTGGTCGGCCCTGGTGAAAAATTTAAACCCAAAACTTACCCACTCCTTTTCAATTAGCACCATAAACCCTTTCATCGTTCTGTAATATGGATCAAGACACAATTGCAGCAATGCCGACACTTGCGACGTACGATCCCACCCATCGGAACAATGTATGACAACATTAGTATTATTTAAATGGATGGACTTTGTTATGCGGTCCACAGATTGCAAAATTATTGAAAGTCGATGTAACCATTGCGTTTTCGTAAGAGATTGTTGAAGCAATGGGAACGTCGAACGTCCATCAATATTTGAAGTGACAGGATACTTATCTAATTCATTCAAAATAAATGTTAGTTTATTCAAAGAATCTCTCATGACATGAATATTGTCAATATTACAAAATATCTTGTCTACTTGTCGCAGGGTACTTTCATCATCTTGAGAAGCTTGTTCTTTGTCTTTCGAGGTTTTCTTAGATTTGCTAGCTCGGTAATTATCTATATTTTCTGTTCCAGCACCCAATGCATGTTGTGCCATTGCATTTGTAATGGGTCTTAAATCAACAATCAAATTTCTTTGAGGTTGACTTTGCAAGACATCTTCAGTGGACAAACAATCAAATCTCTCTCTCTCTTGGCATTTAAAAATCTCCCCTATAAGTTTTTCATCTTGAATTGACCTATTTTGTAGATTCAAACCGACCAACGGTTGGGAACACCTTGCGATCACATTACCATTTATACTGGCTCGATGTCTATATACAATAGACGGTATTCTCAGCTTTGATCTGAATTTACCTGCGTGTTTCAAAACATTGTCAGATATCGTAGAGGGTACGACGAGCATGTTAGGATATGATAAAGAATATTTATAGTCATCATTTATTCTTGAAATTCTCCAATAAGCTTCATTTTCAGAAACCAAGCCCTGCCTCTTATACTCAGCAATAGGATCGTATATGTCCCATCCTTTAGTTTCAAGGTTTTGTTCCAACGTATTGGGTTTGTAGTCAAATGCATAAAAGGCTCTTATGTCATTTTTTGTCTTAGGTGTTGTAATTAAATTGCTCAATTTCAGAAACACTTCTGCACATGTGGAATCATTAACAAAGTCAAAAGAATAGTAAGTAAAATCCTTACATTGGATACGTATATGTGATGCACTATAATGGTCAAAATTCTCGCCCAGGTACAGCGGTGGTTTTGGAGAGCTTTCATGATTACTACCAAACGGTGAATTGCTATTATTATTAATGCTATCTATCCATGATGATCCTCTCGCCTTAGATATTTTATCAATTATTGGATAGCAAAACCATATTTCTTTCGGATTTGAATCGTCTCCAGATGTGCTTGGAATAAAGCTAAATACGAGATGATAAGGGGATAAAATTAATGTACCCGAAATACAATAACCTCTACGACTTAAAGTGACATTTTCCACCGTCGACACTTTCAGTTGTTCCATCCTATTCAAATAGAATGTATATCTATTAAACGTAGTTGAATCCTGATGATATCTCTTATCGATCATATTTCAACGAGCTCGAATTTCTGATCAAGCGGTCATACTAATCGAGACGCACACTTTGTGTATAATATGAAAATTATGTACATAATAACGTATACAATATTTATCTCCTATAAATCATCAAATCTACGTATACCATGTTCATGCTTTTGCATGTTTCTGATTTGTTTAGTTGACATCTGCTTCGCTTTTAATTTTTGCTTCTTTTTATTAGGTTCTTCAGGTTCTTCAGATTCTTCATCGGCATTTTTGATCGATTGTTCTTTAGTTAATTTGTTAATATCAACGACCTTTTTATTTATATTAGTCTTGTTAGATATTTCTGGAACATTAAATCTCTTCTTACGAATTATTTGTAAAGATTTAGTTGGTTGTTCAGTATCAGACAATTGCAGTTCTTCACCACTGACGTCTTCAAATTGGTCTTCATTTGAATCAGAATCTGCTACATCCAACTTTTCGTCCAGGACATCGTTTCCATTTTCACTATCAGAATCGGGAGAAAAATCATTTACCTCGTCTTCAATATTTGTGATATTATCGACGTCGCTGTCGTCGCTATCACTATCAGCACTGGCGATATCGCTGTCACTATCATCACTATCGCTGTTCAAGATTTCTTCTTGGTTGGACCATATCTTTAAACTATCCATACCGGCACTAATGAGTCTATAATCGTAATCAATATCCAATATACCAACTTCGTCAGCTGGGCCATGTTTTCCAGCAGCAGATGAATGTACCCTTGTTTCAACAACTTTTCCCTTCTTATAGTTAATCCTATGTAACAAACCTTCACTATCCCCACACCATACAGAGTCCACCATTTCTCCGTCGTCACAATTCATGGTAGGAATAATGGCATCAATTGAAGCGTCCTTGTTGACTTTAATACGAGATAATTGATCCATGAGTCTGTTCTTTGAATTCTTCCAAATAGTGACAATACCTTCTCCATGTGACACTAAAACAGTGTCATTCTTATTATCATTAACATGATCGGAAGCAAAGCACATCGAGAGTAATTCATCCTCTTGATCATCTGATTGGGTTATAATACCTTTACGAATATCAATATGTGATAAAGTAGTAGAACCAAGCGTTAAATAGTGATAAGCTGAAACTGCTGGAATTGGTAAAATATGGTTTATGGAATCATCATGCGCTTTTGAGACGTTGAATTTCAATTGATTTGAAGCCATATTGTTACTGTCATAAACTAAGACATCACCATTTTCAGTGCCCGACAACAAAAAAGGATGGGATGTAGAATGTACAAGCTTAGTTATCGCATCGTTCTTGTCAGAATAGTGTTCTGATATGGTAGCCTTAGACAACACCTTCCCTGTTTCAGTGTTCGCCTTTTTGATTATATGGTCCGTGCCTACTGAATAGATATTTTCACCTAATGAATTTTCAAGAGGATCAAAAATAGCTGACCGACAAGACCCTTTATGTCTTTTAGTTTTCCAGTTATTTACAATATTTGAACCATCCGGAATGTCGGTATTATCTTCTATGACTGTCCACCACTTCTGTTTCAGTTGCGACACAGATCTGTTTATATGAGCTATTTTACCTGTCTTAAATGCTTCTTTCTCTAATAATGAAAGCCTTTCACGTTTAGTACTTTGAGCTTCTTCTAATATATCAGCATCGTATGTGCTACAATAGATATGTCCAGTAGCCAATCCTGATAATAAAATTGGTTTGGTTGGATGAGCAGCAATTGTAAATAACGGTTCGGGATATTTAAGCTCGACTATAGGTGAAACAGACGATTCTAGTAATCTAGCTGCATTGGTAGCATTCGACTTCTTCTTCTTAGCCATGCTTGTGTCTTATAATTTAAGCTATGTAGATAATAGATAGAAACAATTTATAAGATGAGATGAGATGATATAAAAATGCGCATAGTCAAATTCAGCCTTGACTATAGATACATACTACGAAGAATTACAGTCAATTCAACGAAGAGTACTACAAATTGCTTAGAATACATTATTTCTAACAATGCTCTTGTCTAATAGTATAATTTTTAAAAACTTTCACCTCTAAATCACAAATACGAAGATCTGAAGATATAAATCGTTTGACTATTATTATAGTCTTTCCATTTTGAAGATGTTAAACTATTTCACCACTAGTCATTAGTTCAAGCCTCGGGTTCATTTCTGAAGTTGAATCCTATGAAATCAATTTAGAAGAAAATAAAGTAAAAGAAATAGTGTAGTTAAGCTAAAGATTTCTGAACTTCAGACAATACACAGTGAAATTCAGGTATTCTTATGGTATTTAAGCATATTATGACAACTTCCAACAATTAAATTATACAATTGAAACTCACAACAACGAAAAAATAAAAATACATAGCATATAATAATAACAACAATTTAGATAAAGATCTAATGAACTAAATATTATTTAACTAATCTTAAAATATATCACCACAGTTATCCAACTTTCCATCTCTCCTAAGTTTCCAGTATTCATCTTGAAATTCCCAATAGTCATCTCCAGTGACAGGATGCGTACTCTTAACAAACCAATTTGGTTCGTAAGGTTTCTTGGTTGATTCTCTCTTCTTTCTTGCAGCTCTTTGTTTTTCCTCAACTCTAACCTTTTCATCTGAAGCCAAGTCATATTCGCCATCTTCCATAGCTCTTTGATCAGGTCTAAGTCTGGTATCAGTTGGTGGTAAATAACGTTTTAAATTATTATCGATACCATTTAACGTTATAGCAAAGGAAGTTAAATTAAATGGCACTTTAGGTCTTGGAGCTGCTTGCCAGACCAAAAACTTGTTACCACTTTCTGGATCATTTGATGTCTTCGTATTAGCCACAGATTCGGAGTCCACTAACGAATTGCGTCTCTTTTTATCTTCTTCAGGATTACCGATAACTTTCTTAGCAAAAATCTTGGAATTCCAATGTCCACCCATAGCCCAATGAGTCTTACCAGTTTCATCAACAACATGTCCCGATAATTGATAAGCAGACGCAGCTCTCCAACCTCTTTGCTTCATATCAACAATAATTTTATCACCTGTAGTGTGGTTTGTGACTTCCATCTTACCAAAATTATCTACAGTAGGATTACCAATCATAATACCAACTACTGACGTATTAACTTTCTTCCAACTATACAACTCTTCGTCGACAGTTTTACCATCTTTACTCTGAACACCGTTATTAGGCCTAATAACACAAAACATTTTACCAAGATGCTTGAAATCAAATGATCTCCCCTTGAACGCAGAGGCAACTGCATTTTCACCGTAGTAATCCCAATTAACAGATTCGGCACTACATGCACTAATTGGCGGGTGGTGACTAACTTGCTCAACAATCAATCTGTATTTATGGTCTGGACGACAATACTCGAAAGTCTCTCCCAATAATGGGTTGAAAGGCTTCGCAATTCTATTAATAGTAGATGCATACTCTGATGCTGCAAATGTTGCAACATAAACCATACGTAAAGTTGAATCATCTATTTGCGCAGCTTTATCCAATAAGGCTGAGTATTCAATGTCTTCAGCCAATCTTTGTAATAAAGACGTACACTCGTTAAATGAAACTGGCAACGTCATTTTAGTCATATCCTTACCTATCATTGATTTCAAGATACCCCATAAACCTATTTGAGGTCTGTTGTCTTCACTTAAGCCCAACTTATCTCTAGGAGGGTTTTCATAACCTAGGAAAGAACCTTCATCATTAATTTTATTGAGCTTATACTCCTGACTTTTAGTATAGACTTCTGCATCAACAGCATTTAAAGCATCTTTTTCATTAGAAACATTATCTCTCGACCTTTCGGCCTGTGAATCGTCAACCTTTGTAGCTGTTGAATACGTCGATTCATCATCATGGTGTCCACCTGCAATACCAGAACCAGTTGCCGCTGCAGCAGTACCAGCAGCACCACCTGTTATAGCAGCCGACGAACCACCCTGGGGTTCACTATCTACTTTCTTAGTGGTGGTTACATCATCATTATCGACAGTGGCAGATTCAGGTTCTTCATTACTTTCATCAAATTCACCGGCGTCGAAAAATTCATCATCAGAATCGTCATGTAAAATATCTTGAACAACCCTGCCATTATCAATTTCATCATGATTTTCAAAGTAGTCATCTCCTTCTGCTATGTATTTATTTTCGGTACCTTTTGGCGTCTCAGCTGAAGCGGATTGGTTGTGTAAACCAATAATACCACCAGGTCCCAAGTCCGATTTAACGCCTTGCTCGGAAAAGTTAGGAGTTGAACTACCGGGCGTTCTTACACCGGCTCCACTTGAAAAGTACTTTCTCAATTGCTTCTTCTTGTCTTCAAATTCTAATAATTTTTCTTCACGTTGTGCAATTTCATTCTCTAATTGACGAATGGAATTCTCCCAAAGCCTATTAATTTCAAATTGTCTCTCTAACTTACGCGATACTACTTTGTCTCTTGAATTAATCAAAGAGTCATATTTAACAAATAATTCCTGAATAAGAGTCAACGTATTTGTACCAACTGAGGAAATATCTAAACCATCAGCATGAGTTGCATTCAGTGAATTCCTGAATACATCTAAAAGACTTGACATCTCAATATCCAACAAGCGTCTTGTTGAAGAAATCTGATCATTTAACTGGGAATTATTAAACTCATTGGATGCTAGATCACCTCTTTGGTCTAAAGAATCATTCTCACTTTCGTATGCACCGTCTATATCATCCAAATCATAATCAGGAGCATCAAAATTTGGACGGTCTTCACTAAACCTGGCTGGAATCTTGTTTTCCTTTATTTGAGTCAAGTTTGGAGATACGCTACCAGCATTAGGTTTAGCTTCTGCATCGCCAATGGTATCTCCGGACATAGTCGAAAAAGTGCTTGCCCTGGATGTTGGGTTCTCGTCTTCAAAACTACTTGCCGAATTTAACGAGACCTGACTACCAGTTCTTTTATGTTTCTTACGCCCAGGAATATGAAGCTTATGACGAAGCTTTTTCTCATGAGATTCTTCATGGGATTGTTTCCTTTCAGGGTGCCTTTTCCTCAAATTGTCTTTAGCAATTGTAATTGCGTTTTGTAATGTCCAAACCCATCTATTAGTTTCTATCGGATGGTTTGCTTTCAAGTGCCACCTAATATCATTCTTACCGATTATTTCAAATTTCAACTTTTCGGACGAGTCCAAATGTAAAGTAGCGAAACCTAAATTCAAGGAACCCCTACATGAATTATTAGTATCATCTTGGTTAGCATAATAGGATAAAATCCCGTGTTGATCCAATACAAAGTACCTTAACTTATAACCAGACGCAAAATTAGTCCATTTTCTGAGGTAGCCTTTGTAAGTTGGAGCACCTCCAGATTTAATAGCATTATTGGTATTTATTACTGGATCCATTATGTTTTCGTCTTTTGATGCCGACTTAATTAGCTTCTTTAATGGATCATTTTTTCCATTAATCAAGTCAGTAGGTAACTTTCCTCTCTTGTCTCTCTTGAAAGGGTCACCACCATGTCTTAAAATCCAGTCACACATTTGAATGTCATCCTTCTTAATAAATTCATGCAAAACAGTGTTTCCAGTGTCAGGATCTGCTCCGTTGATATCTAATAATTCAGAAGCTCTCGAATTATGCACCAATAAGGCTTCTAAATTTTCAAAGTCTCTGTTACTGAAATATTGACGGAGTTGACAGGCAGCAGTTTCAACAAACTTGGCCCTCTCAAACTGCATCAATTGGATAATATTCATATCCTTACATAATTCCACAGGCTGCTTCTTCTTCAAATTCACAATTGTGTCGTTGATATCCGGTAACGACAAGAGATATTTGACAACTTCCATCCTCGAGAATAAAGCAGCAAGATGCAAAGGCGTGTTCCCGTCTCTATCCTGCGAGTTGATATCAAGGTCAAATTCCTTGGAATTTTTCACCAAGTACTCCAATGTAGACATTGGCGCCACCTGCACCGCATAGTGCAAAATTGTCTGCTTCAAGAGAGCAATATCCGTGGTGTGTGTTGTGGATGCTGTGGACGATAATTCATGAATTATAGCACCAACTCTATCGTTATTTCCACTTCTCAAAGCATCCAATAACTTAAGCCTTAGCAATGATGCATTCAACTGGGACATGGTTTAATTATCTGTCTTTTCGAAAATCACTTAGCTTGTCGTCTAATTTTGCTTTATTTAGTATTCACTTTCCTTCAGAACTTTTAAATATACTAATTTGATCAATTGTTACGCTTATGTACTAGTATTATACACAATAAACTCTGATATGTTCAAATGGTATGATTTTGACAAGTGTTTCTGATGGATTATTTGGAATTCTAGTGATATTTAATGCCGATCATGAATAAATGAGTGATATCTGCTAGACTGTATATACCGAGTAAATTGCTACCATGCGATATCTTGTGACGTTACAAACTTTACATGATTCTAGCTGGCTGGATGTCTACATTGAATGTGTGCTGCCTAATGTTGCTATTTATTCCTTACGTCAGGATCCTTCTCCAAACAATATAGCCTAATTTTAAGCTGCTTCTATAGTAGTATAGAAGAAAGAGGCATTGCTAAAGCGGTTTGGCTGCGCAACCACGACATTATTGGACTTTCACAAATTACGACTATCGACAGACCTGACGTCATACCAAAATTTGAAGATTGCTTCGCTTCGACTCTGATGCGCGCGGACTTGGACATTTTAAGAGGAATGAAAAAACTGATTCACGTGATTTGGAATTGGTCTTCGCTCTGGACTTATTACGGTGCATTAGTATGTTGATTTCAACGGAACTGATAGTTGGTATAATATTAGATATATAGAGGAAATCATGTCGAGGGAAATGTCTAAGAAACGGACAATTGATGGGGATGTTAAGAGTCCAGATTCCGTATCTTATACGTTGTATGTGAACAACCTCAATGATAAAATACAGCCAGCGACGTTGAAGCATAATCTCTACGTATATTTTTCTACCTACGGGGATATCATAGACATAGTTATGAAGGCGCAAGGAAAAATGAGAGGACAGGCTCATATTATTTTTGCCAATGTTATGCATGCTACCAATGCGATGAAAGCATTGCAAGGGAAGCCATTTTTTGAAAAAGATCTACACATTGAGTACTCTTTGAAAAAGTCGAAAATAATATCTAATTTGGAAAATGACCAAGAGGACTAGTGAATTTTAGACCTTCGAGATGGTTTGGTAGCAAATTAAGGGACACATGTATATACGGAACTCTAGGCGAGTACCAATGAATCAACTAATCCATTCATTACGCAATCGGGTACTCCGACAGAAGCGGCGAAGCCCATTCCACCTAGGGAGAAGTTACCTTTGTACTGCTGGTTCATAATTTCATACAATTTTTGTTTTTGTTTCTCGTAACCAACATTGTACTGGGGGATGCAATCACGATGTAAATTATACGAAATCACGATATCGTTCTCATCGAGAGAAAGCGACTTATCGGCCATTTCAGCCTCGTTTCTGAATATCAAATTGTGGTCCTTTAGGCTAATGTTGAGGATTGATGACAACACATTTTTGATTGCTTTAACATTAAGGTTGTTCGAGGGAATTCCTATCTTGTTGTAGTAGTGACCTCCCATCATTAAGGTTATTTTGTTATAATTGTCAGTTGAGGGGTTTTCATTCAGATATAATGGTTTAACATGATGTTCTATGTCAGAATCATATATGATTCCTAGTAAGCTTTCGTGATTTTGATTAACTTTTGGGACAAGGAAGCCAAATCCATTCTTGTCAGAAGGTATCAATACAGGCTTGCGACAGTAAATATTCACTAAAAGTATAGATACATATTCTAATGGTAAAACCGCCTTAATTTCATCATTCGTGATTAATTTGTTCAATGTATTGGTGTTGATAGTTGATCTAATGTGGTCGTATTTTTGTACCTGATTATTTACAACGATGTGGGGTGTTTTAGCATTAATTTCTTGAATTTCAGAATTGTAAATAATTTCCACGTTTGGCTGCAGTTCTAAATACTTTGCCATGCTTCTCGGAAGCGTCTGTAACCCATCTTTTAATCTAACCATAGGATATTTCTTTAGCGTTGTGGCTAATTCCAATAAATTACTATTCTTTGATATCTTGTCTTGATAACTTGCTAAAGAAGTAGATAACTCTTTTGTTTGAGGCGTTTCTTTTATTTTCTTAATCATGCCCTTAATTATTGATCCATTTTCAGTTTCAAGGTCAACTAAACTAGGTAAAATCGAACGAACACTAAGCTTAGAAATATCTCCAGCATAAATACCATGCAAAATACCACTAAGAATATTGTCGGATAACTTACTACTACCGAATCTTCTAGTAATAAAACTTTCCACACTCTCGTCTTCACTTGGTGATATTCTACCCTTGGCAAATGGTTCTAGAAGCATTCCTTTCGTGATACCATTGGCAATACCGCTACTGAGAAACTTGCCAAAAGACTTTATGGAATTCGGGACTTGAACTAAGACGTTTTCTCTGGATAATAAGTATTTTCTGTTTGCAATCGAATCATGAGCCATTACTTCTATTTTACTTGACTGATTCAAGTTCCGTAGAACATCTATAATTAGTAATGAGCCATCGCTAACCCCTCTCAATGTCCTGGGTCCTTTCTCCAACAAAATCTTTTGCTTTTCATTTTCTAATTGCAAGTACTCTGATTTGATCCATCCGCCAGGTTGGTTTTGAGATTCGAATATATTGATCTTTATGTCAGGCCTTAATTTATTCAAAAAATAACTGAATGACAATCCAGATATTCCACCGCCTATTACAGCTACCCTACCATTATGAGGTACCTTGTGTAAGTTCATCCTTACTTCTTCCGTACAATTTAAACTCAGTTCTTATTACAGTATTATAAACGAGAATCATGTGACTAAATGTCAATAAATAAGAATAAATATAGATGTAATATTATACACTAATACTATACAAGAGTAAGAATCTATACCGCTCGATAAATGTCTTGTGCTTTGTTCATTTCCATTATCATTGTTAAATTCTCACTTGAACGTTTTTGTTTGTCATGAATGCCTGTCGTATTATTGCTAACTTCATTGGAATGCGTAATTGAGGTTTGTGCATTAGAGTTAACATCATCAACACTCGAATTTTCTAATAACGGCAACCTTTGGTCATAGTTGAAGTTAGTCAACACAGACACTTGGTCAGTTGATATTCCAGTATTATTAAGTTTGTCACTGTGTGGTTGAATAGGAGGACGGGTACTAGTTTCATCGACTTTAAGTTTTGCTTCTAAAGAAGCTCGACGAGCATTACTCTCTACAGAAGCATTCGCAATTTGACTTTCGTTATAGATATTTGACGCATCTGTTTGACTAGTCTCAGTTCCAGATGTATCAGGAACAGTCTGGTTATCCATTTCGTTTGCATACATTATGGAATCTCCTGATGTTGCTGATATTCCTGAGGAGCCGGAAAAGTTAGTACCATTTGAGGATGATGTGGGGGTAGTAGAAATATTGTCATATGACCCCCTTGTACGGGTCATTAAAAGGTTTCCTCCATCATTAGGTGGCACATCTGATTCCAACTTACTCGATGCAAGAACATCACTACCCAGATCATTGTTTCCCAGATCATTGTTTCCCAGATCATTATTGCTATTTGAGGGTGCAAATGAATTAACTAAAGAATACCTAATTGCTGATCTCCGCAAATTTGTATTTGGAGAATTTGCACCATCAACAATCGAATCAATATTATAAACATTCTGGGCGTCACTAGGTGTGCTCATTTCCCTTTCATACGCTGGAGCTGGTTCATCTGGAATTATCGATGGAATACGGCTAATCTGATCATCCCCTAAAGATATCGACCGAGTAATCGGAGATGTAGGTGCAGAAGTTGCTTCCTCAAAAGAAGGCAATACCTCAGAATCGTCTGTTAATGGTCGAATAGAAACACCATTATTCTCATAATTTGGAGTCCTAAATGGAATTGATGGCTCGTTATTTCCTCCCATTGATTGTGCTTGTCCCATTGGTAAGTCAATTTCATCATATTTTGGTAACTGGATAGAATCGTCGTTACATTTAGCACTGAGTAATACCAAAGGTGTATCAACAACCACTTCGTAATGATGCATTTTGAAATTATCCTTTGGATCAGGTTTTGATATCCTGAAACAAACTTGAAGTCTATGATGAACTTGGATATGACGGAAGTTTGAATCTGGGTATAAGGCTTTTGAAACTGTAGTATAACCCTGTTGGATATTTTCTTTTAAATGGTTGTGAGATTCCTCTGTCATAAAGGCAGATGCATCAGGTGTTATGATCTCGTTTTGAGTTTCATTTCGAGTAACGTTAAAATCATTATTATGAGTTAAATTAGTTTCTAATGTGCCGATAATCGGCGATGATGGGGTGGTAAATGGTGGTGATGAAGGATCATTGGCTACTATAGATGCTTTCCTAGAAGCTGAATTAGAACCATTTTCACTGCTATACGTATCTTCGTTAATACTCGAAGTTAATATCGTTTTATCACTTCTAGTAGTCAAAAACGGCAATGCAACATTAACAGCTAAAGGCGACGCAATTAATAAGTCTCTTGAGTCACTATTAGGTGGCTTACTCAATGGGTCATCTAAATTCAAGTTCTCGATATCCTCATCAGATAACTGCTGTTCATAACACGAAAACAACAAATTATTATCAGGACATTTTATAAACTCTTCCTTATAAGGCTCTGAATTTGAACTTGAAGACTTATTTTTAGTTTTTAACTCACAAACTGAGATAATCCTTTCCCTGATTCTGTCATTATTAGCGGCATTAACGTGAAATGGATCATCACCATCATAATCATATTCTTTGGATAAACTCTTAGAAACATAAGTTATTCTTTCCGAAATATTAAACTTTATTCTCTTAATAACAACATCTTTTACTAATGGAATTAACTTAACATTGATCGAATGTTCTGAACCTAAAGAAACGTATTTTTTCGGAAACGTGATAATGTAATGTAACGAATCATTCCATACCCTATCCACATAAATAGGCTTATCCGCAATAGAATTAGCATGCAATGGCGGTGTCCGTACCATTGGTAAATTATAAGAAGCTGTCACTTTCACTTTACGATTTAATTTAGCACTGACCTTATTCACACCTACATTTAAGATATGGGCCAACGATCCATTTATAGTAGTAATGCTTGGCGGAATATGCTCAGGTAATAAGATAGGTAACAAAAAGACGTAAATTCCTTCTTTACAAAGATCATTATTACCGCCTGAAGCGCTTTGGGTGTGCTGATTATCGTCCACTTCATCACGATCAAATTGCACACTTGATTTCCTACTAAGTCCTTTTCCGTTGTAAATATCAGTTCCATCAGCTAAATCTCTAACACTTATTAATTTATAATTTCTTGTAATATCTGCTAATTTCTCTGGCGTGACTTTTTTTGTCTTGACATCATTTGAATTTGATGTATTAATATAGAAGAATGCATCAGACATTTTTGCCAGCCATTCCATATATCCAATCTTAAATTTTTCCTTGACAAAACTCTTATTATACGGATCGCATGTAGGCCATAAAATATTAGTAACAGACTGAAATTCAAAATTAACATCTTTGACAATTGTTTCCTTTTTCAATTCGATTATGACGGCAAACGTATGAGGTATTGGTGAGTCTGAATCGATCTTAGTACATAAATAATTTGGAGAATTGAACGATTCCATCTTCTTGCGCAACCTTTCCGGAGGCTCTGTGCCTCCTACAGGTGTTTCGTTGCCATGTGGATCTAATGATATCAGCGAATTTCCCGAGTCTTCATCGGCAGGATTGCCTTCATAATTCCTATTAGCAGCATTCAAATCCAACACCTCGTTGTCGATACGATCCTGTGGTATGCCACCGTTTTCCACATCCTCGTATGTGAAACTGGCAGATGAAGCAGGCGAAAGATATATACAATCATTAGTGTTTGCCACATACACCTTAGCTGATTTCGATGCAAGTCCACTCAGTGAATTATTTGTAGTATTCAAGGGTATCGGTTGCTGCAACCCTAACTCCAGCAACACATGTAGCATTTTTTTCAGAATCACCAGCGCAGTTTCCTGCTTTATTAATTCCTTTGTCTGTTTCTTACTTACAGTTCGACCAGTAGATATTGATCTGGCACGATCCGTCGGTCCACCACTCATCACTGACATCGACTGCGATCCGTGCCTTCCACTCCCAACTCCAACACTTCCCGTTCGGCCCTTTTCGTGTGCCGATTCTTCGATTATGATCATAGGATTAGAAACACTATTCCTTCTTTCTCCCGACTTCGACTTACCTATTTCAAAGATAGAAGACTCGGATGATCTTCTACCGGTAACCTTGCTTTTCAACTTATCAAAACTAAACCCTCTGTGACTCATTACGGATATATGATTACTGGAATGTCAAACAAACAAAAAAAACCTGATAGATCGGAGAATATACTTATTTAATAATGAGATTTATAAATATCTCAGATAGTTCTCCTATATTCTATCTATATACATAAAAACAAGAATAAGAATAAGGTGAATATATTTTAAAATAGAGGATTACTACTTTTTTTTCTATCAATAGATAGTGCGAGATTCATTGCTCACTATACTGGGGTACTTGGCTATAATAAACGCAAATAACAAATTACGAGCATCATATGATCTGCTGTTACACGCATCCACTTTCAATATTAATTGAAGTGATTATCATGTGTTTTTAATGGGACTTTTTGGATTCGAGGACCCTGAGTTGCATCTAAGTTCACCATGTTTGAAAATGAGTTCTGGTCTACATCAAATAGTTATATTACATTCGGTATTTCAATTTTGGTGTACTTTACCCACAGTAGTTTCCGCACAGACTATAGTAAAATATTAGGATTAGTGCTGTGCAATTCGTTAGTGTAGTTTAATTAAGTGTCTTAGTCTCGTAGATTCGCATCATCCTTGACGAAGGCTGATGTCAATATTTCTACATTTATTGAAACAAGTGCAGTCATTCTACGGGGAACGAGCCAAGGATTCTGGAGATCATTTTAATATTATGATGCCCTGGGTAGATATCAGCTTACGTTTACAGGTAGATATGGCTGAGGACAAGAAACAAGAAAAAAAGTTGACCCACAGAATGACTACGTTTAACTCCGCGAATAAAATATTATCTGGTCAAAACGTCTGCTATTTCAAGCCAATAAATGATGCCATTGGATAGTTAGATGCGGAAATGAGGGAGCCGATAGCGGCGTCTAGGTGACCTCAAACACGCATCATTTTTAATCAATATATAGTTACAATTTTATTAGGACGGTTGCGACTCCTAATTCCTCGTAAATTTACGCAAAATTATGAAGTGAGATCTACACATGAAAGAATCAATAAGGCTCAAGATCAAGTTATATATTGTCCATATGCATATTTTATTTAATCAAAGACTTGACTTGACCAGCATTTCCTTCATTATAGTTATTGTTGTGCGTATCGCTATTGTTTTCGTTTTCGTTATCGCTATCGTTTTCATTATTGTTATCGTTATCATAATCATTATCGCAATCGCAATCGTAATCGCTTCTGAGATTGTTGTAGGTATCCTTATCACGAATGTCATTTTTACTATCGTTATCGTCGGGGTGCTTTGTAGACTTAATTGAAACATGCACATTTAGCTTCGGATTCGATTTCGGTACAAAACATTCACTCCTTTTCTTTGGTGTAGTTGCGTGGCTAATAGTGTTAAAGTCGGCTCCATTGATAAGGGAATCGATTAACAGATATTCACTGTCATTGTGGGCCAAAAGATTCATCGTAGGAATCAATGTGTCAGTTTGTAGATTGAAAATCATTTCGTAAGCGTTATCATCGTAAAGCTTGTAAATCACGAGACGTTTATCAACCACTGAACACATCAAATAGATAGGATCGAAGTAGGAAAGATCATTCTCCTGATTAAGCTTTCTTGTTGATGATTCGTTATTGACGATAACCTTGCATGACGACATGGGCCCAATCTTTAAATTGTCGTACAAGTTGGTGGTTTTGAACTTGAATAACTTGATGACCCCAGCCTTCGATATCGAATCAGTCCATAGTAAGAATTTGTTGTTGTTAAAAAGCTTTAGTGTAGTGATTGGAAACTGTGACAAATTCATTATTTTTGTCGGAGCGGTATCTTCGTCGATATTGTAAACGATAACGCTGCCGAACTGAGTACCACATATTATCATTCCAGAATCATTAGGCATAACACAGATAGAAACAATCCAATTAGATATAGAATCCATCGGTGACGTGTGGTATACGTATTCCTCGCGAGTCAATGACGACGTCCACATTGGCATTAACGTATGAATTTGCCTCTCGTTCAAAGATGACCGCAAGTTTAACGATGTCGATCTTCTTCTTAATTGTAGCATAGGTCTTCCCAAATCAACAGGTTCGTAATTAAGGCTGATATCATTTCCCGCAAGTGGAATTTGGAAGAAATGGTCAAGTGTCTTAGCAAAGTCGTCCACCTTCTCATAGATGTTTGTTTCGATCTCATAAATCTTTAATTCATTATTCTTGCCAGAGCAAACCGCTAATATCTTATTGTCGCTCGCCATCTTTATTTCAACACATGAAACTGGTTTGTGGATCAAGTAAACCCTATAGCTCTCGTCCGCATCATCATTAACCAAATCTCGGAATATCAACTTGCCCTCGCTAGAGCAACTATATAGATACTGATGGTTTACAAATCCAATACCAACTATCGAATCCTGAGAATTCATATTCGAATGCTTCCACTCTTTGTATAGCTTAAAGCTCCTCTGTCTATTGTTATTCTCAGCTAGAGTATTCTCATATAGCTGAATTAACCCCGTTTTCCGGGCTAATACTAAATACAGCCTACCTTGGAACTTAAACAGCATCATCTGTTGTATATAGTTTCCCTTTCCCTCGATGCAAAACTCATTCTTATATTTGAAATCTATTCTATCCTTGGTCTTCCGAAATCTTATCGCTGATTATGTTAGTTTATCTGTTCCTTCTAATTTACAAAATATTGAACTCAATCATAAACATACCCCTTATACTCCCATTAGATTGTGTAGATAATAGGACGTTCATTTTTTCTTCAGGAGTATGCTGCTACCTTTTGTATTGTATCAATTTTTCTTTATTTAAATCGTATCCTGTAAAGAACTCCGTGTTATGAAAGAACGAGATTCGAATTCACAAAACTGGGGTAGATCGCGATAAAATCTCTTCCCTCGGCTACAGAACAATAGAACTTTTTGACATTTATTATATAAATATGCTTATAAAATCCTTTATTTTCTCCCAATTGATGCTTATTAAAAGATAACTTTGGAAAATGGTTGATATTAACGTTGAAGGTAAGAATGCATTAATTACTGGTGGTACTAGAGGTCTAGGGTTTCAAATTGCTGAGAGTTTTGTTCTCAATGGAGCTTCGATAGTTATAATTACGTCCAGGAAAAAAAATGCTTGTGAAAGTGCTCAACGTGAGCTTGAAAAGATTGCTGTAGATAATCAAAAACAAGTCAAGATCATTGCAATTCCGTGTGATATTTCTGTAGAAGAAAACGTAAAGGAGTTTTTCGGGCAAGTGTCAAAACAAATTGATAGATTGGATATATTGATTGCAAATGCAGGTGCCACCTATGGAGCACCATTAAAGGACCATCCAGTGTCAGCCGTGAAAAAGGTTATACACTTGAATATTACAGGTGTTTTCCATACAATTCAGTTATTCACACCATTATTGGAAGCGTCGGGTGCAAAATCTGACCCATCAAGAATTATTATTGTTTCGTCGGTAGCGTCGTTTGTGGCTACAGACTTTGGGGGAACATATGGATACTTAGCTTCTAAAGCAGGTGTCGCCCATTTGGGTAAGAATTTGGCGTTACAATTAGCACCACGTAATGTGAATGTGAACACCATCGCCCCAGGGTTCTTTCCAACTAAAATGACCAAAGGTTTAATGGCAGCAAAAAATAGTGAAATGGTAGAAGGAAACCCTCTCAAAAGACTTGGAACGAAATCCGATATTCAAAATTCGGTATTATGGTTGTGTTCTAAACAGTCAAATTATATAAATGGGATCGTTTTACCCATAGATGGAGGTTTACATTTAGTGGGTACTTCTAATCTAGCTCATTTATAGATATTATGTATGGCCTGAAACTCTATACGTATGAATCAAAAATTGAGAATTTAATGAATTGAAACAAATAAATAATGATTAATGGTGTAACTTTTATAAAGTTTCAAAAGCAGCCGTCTTCATCGAAATAGCTTCTTCCACCTCTAAGAGGCTTGACGATATTCAAGTTCAAACCCATCTTTGGCGAAATCGGTGAAGCTGGTGCGTTTCGTTGGATTGAAAAACCAGGCACTTTTCCATTGGTGCTTTCAGGGAATATGACAGCTTTGTCGTCATCGTCATCATCGTCGCGTCCTGTTGAATTGTAGTTCTGATAGCCCTTACGATTACCATCCTCACCAACAGCAGTAGCAGATGTTTTGCTTTGTTCGTTAGATTTCTGTTTTGCATAGGCATCCAACCTCTCTTTGATTGAGCTGAGCTTATTCTCAAAATTAACGCCATCTCTCAGGACCTGAGATTGTTGCTCCTTTAGAGAAGCCTTCAACTTGTCAATTTTGATATCTCTGGATTCAATAATTTTCTCGCTTATTAAAAGATGTTTCCGTAAATTAACATTTATTATTTCAACATCATTTAACTTATCATTGAGCTTATACAATGTATCTTCCAACTTGAATAATTTTAATTCTTCTTGGTGTGATAGTTTTAAATTTTGCATTTTCATGCTTAAAACGGTATTTTCTAACTCTGTTATCTTAGCATCCCTTAGCTTTAATTCATCAATAAGCTGATGAGATTTATTTGGCCTATTTGGAGAATTCGGTTTTGCAATAGGTATTTTAGAAGAATATTCTGAGGCTGACGCATCTTCCTCAAAAAGAGTATTGTATGATTTAAAGGGTGTTTGAGATGAAATACCTTTTCTTTGTGATAATTCGCTTTCCAATTTTTTAATATATTCTTGATTCTGTTTATTGGTTTCCTCTAACGATTGAACTTTTAACTGCAAAGATATCGAACTCAACTCTGTGTTGATGTATGCATTATTTTTAATCTTTTTCGCCCGAGAACCAAATCTCAAAGTTGATAATGTCTCAAGCTCATTTATCGATGAGGGTGAACAATTTATTATCAAGGATGTTCTTGAATTACCACCTAGGGACTCCTGCAATATTCGTGTCAACTTTGAATCTCTATATGGAATATGGGAAGATTTGCCATCTGTTAAAGAATTAATAACATTCCCTAAAGCGGAAAGTGAACTATTGATTTTTTTTGCTTCCTCTAAAGTCTGACCCATTGCGCCTGTCTTGTCAATCTTTTCAGACCCTGCTAAATCTACTAAGAATAAGTGACTTCTTTTGATTGTATCATCAAATAGTTGTTTTTGGGACAAGTTGATTTGCAAAATCGCATGCGATCTAGACGACTCAATATTCATATTCGTTATCGAATTAGATCTTGCTTTCGACCCTTGATTTAAGACGGCATACAATTCCTTTGATGATGATACAAATGCTTGTGATAACCCCTTGACATGTACACCATGTGCCTTGTCTTCTTGAATAACGAACTTACTATTTGTATCTGATCTGGGATCTAGCAAGTCTCTGATCTGTTCCATGTATATCTCCATATATGATACACCCACCGTGTATTCTATATCTGAAGAGCTATTATTTATCTTGTCAAAAATTTCATTGCATATTCGAGGTATTATACCCTGTTGTTCCTGATCATCGATAGAAGGACCCATCATAGTGTATGATTTACCAGAACCAGTCTGGCCATACGCAAAGATAGTTCCATTGTATCCATTTAAAAAATCCTCAACTGCTTGACTTATAGAATATTGATAAATATCTTGTTGTTTAGAATTGACGTCAAACACCCTATCAAAGGTATAGGTCGTCGCATTCTCTCGACTTCCTATCAATAAGGTTGAGTCATTCACAAGTTCTGTAATCGGTTTGCCTTTAGTCTTCTCATATTCATTGGGAGGTCTAAACCGACAAACAACCTTAATATTCGAATTTCCCATATCATCTCGAGTCTTACGATAATTTAAAGGCGAGTCTTGGTCTGGTCTTGATCTGTTATTTGGTGTATCATGAGGCCCACATGGGCTCGAAAAATTGGACATAGTGTTTAGCTAAGACGCTCTAGCTGTCCGCCTCTACCGTATAACCTAACCGCCCTATATATTCGTCTAGTACTATCAAGAACGATGTAGGCTACAAGTTTTACAACTATTATCTATTCACTAATTCTTTTATGATCCAGCATCACATGATCTAAATGTCTCCCAGAGAGACATTCAACGACTTTCAAAAATGTCTCTCCATAGAGGGACCAAAGAGGGGACTATAATCCGAATTGTCTGCAAAACCTATTCGTAATCTGTATGCTCTTCTCCATGTATAACTAACAACATTTCCGTTACAATTTGACACATCTTTTAGTCATCGTTTTATCAATATTGATCTTTCTAGGAACCCGAACTCACTGATATCTTGAAACCTACGATGATAGCTATGCATGGAAGTAGGTTTACCTACTTTGGAAACAGCACCAAAATCATTAGTTACTCCGTCGAATATTACCAGTGATATTTGGAGTTGTAAGATCATTACTATTTTCTATGTTCATAAGTCTATATATATGATATACAGCTAAAATATTGACATATACTGTAACATCCTACGCATATGTACCTAATATTACGATTAGTCTTATCTCTAAGTAGTATATTTACATATTTCCACGGCAGAAAATCCGAGACAGGTTCTACGGCAGTTTACTTCATACATTAAATGTTGCATCCATATTATCCTTTGTGCTCGGGATATCTGCCACCGATGGGCCAGAGTCATATTTGACTTGGGAACCAGAGTCAACTTGACTGGCTTATCTGGTATTCTATATTTCAGATAAGATGTTCCCACCCTCAGATGCAGCTTTCATACCTCCAATGAATCTAAAATGTTATACAATACCTAGATCCAAATCATATCGGAATGAGTCCTCAAAATGCCCCTATAGCATGAGTATGTTACTCCGTGGCCTTTGTAAAAATTTTCATCAAATTTGTATATTTCACGTGATAGATTAGTCCGAGAAATTACTCATAGTATGAAAAATTGATTTAATTTATCGATAAACGTATAAAAGAGACTAATATTTCTTTCCAGTTAGACGATAAATCAATTGATCTAGTGTCAACAAAATGTCTGTTCCACAACAAATCAGTGAAACTTTTCAAAAAGCTATGAATCTTTCGGGATCTCCAAATGCTGTTTCAACTTCCCCTACTCAATCATACATGAGTCAATATGTCTCGTCTACCCAAAAGCCAACCAAAGCTTTAAAGCCATTTTCTACCGGTGATATTAAGATTTTGTTATTAGAAAATGTGAATCAAACTGCTATTAGTATTTTCCAAAATCAAGGTTACCAAGTTGAATTCTACAAGTCGTCTTTAGGTGAAGAAGAATTGATCGAAAAGATCAAGGAAGTACATGCTATTGGTATCAGATCCAAAACTAAGTTGACCGAAAAGATTTTGCAACACGCCAGAAACTTGGTGGTTATTGGTTGTTTCTGTATTGGTACCAATCAAGTTGATTTAGAGTATGCTGCGAAGTCAGGTATTTCTGTCTTCAACTCTCCATTTTCTAACTCCAGATCTGTTGCCGAATTGGTTATTGCTGAAATTATCACCTTAGCCAGACAATTAGGTGATCGTTCTATTGAAATGCACACTGGTACCTGGAACAAGGTTAGTGCTAAGTGCTGGGAAATTAGAGGTAAGACTTTAGGGATTATTGGTTACGGTCATATCGGTTCTCAATTATCTGTCTTAGCTGAAGCTATGGGTATGAACGTTATTTACTATGATGTTCAAATGATCATGGCTTTAGGTAACTCAAAACAAGTTGACACTTTGGATGACTTGTTACAAAGGGCCGATTTCGTCACCCTCCATGTCCCAGAGACTTCTGATACTAAGAACTTATTATCGTCTCCACAATTTGCTGCCATGAAGGATGGTGCCTATGTTATCAACGCTTCCCGTGGTACTGTGGTGGATATTGCTGCTTTAGTACAAGCTATGAAATCCGGTAAAATCGCAGGTGCTGCATTAGATGTCTACCCACATGAACCAGCAAAGAATGGTGAAGGCTATTTCAGCAATGAATTAAATAACTGGGCTTCTGAATTATGCTCATTGAGAAACGTTATCTTATCTCCACATATTGGGGGTTCTACCGAAGAAGCCCAATCTGCTATCGGTGTCGAAGTCGCCACCTCGTTAACGAAGTATATTAACGAAGGTAACTCCACTGCTGCTGTTAACTTCCCAGAAGTCCAATTGAGAGCTTTAGATTTAGATCAACAAAACTCTGTCAGAGTATTGTATATCCATCAAAACGTTCCTGGTGTTTTAAAGACTGTTAACAACATTTTATCAAATCACAATATTGAAAAGCAATTCAGTGATTCTAGAGATGATGTTGCATACTTAATGGCTGATATCTCTGATGTTGACATTACTGACATCAAGTCCTTGTATGAACAGTTAGAGCAAACTCCATATAAGATTGCCACTCGTTTATTATACTAAACGCTCTAAATTTTGAAAATTTACTAGAAGACTTGTCTAATTCCTACATCTCTAAACGACTGAATGTTCAATAAAAACGAACAAACTAATAAATAAATTATACTGTATCTTCGCTTTGTAGTTCGAATATTCCGAGACTCCCCATAATGCGATTAGTTTTGGTGTTTATCAATGATGGCATGCATTAAGTTGGCCACACATTACAATATATATGGGAGAATTCATTCCTGTCGTAGAAGGTCTATGGAGTCTATATGTATTTATGGCCGGGTAATATTTTGGTTTTGTGACATTTTGCATATTTGGGTTGGTGCTCGAAGAAAGAGATCGATTACTTGGTGGCAATAGTTAGTTATCATATCAATAACTAATTCTGTTTACCTTAATATATTTCAATTACGATAGTGTCATAGATTATTAGGATAATATAATGGCATTAGTTTCAGCAACTCCATATTTAGCTTTGCTAAGTGAACAAGATCCAAGTTTAAAATCATACGCTTTAACATCATTAAATGAAATAGTAGATCAATTATGGGCAGAAATAGCTAATAATATAACTGATTTAGAAGAGTTATATGAAGACAAGTCTTTTGAAAAAAGGACATTGGCTGCGTTAATTATTTCTAAGGTTTACTATAACTTGGGAGATTTTGAAGCTTCGGTTAAGTATTCGCTTTTCGCAGGAGATGAATTCAATATTGAAGAGCAATCGCAATATATTGAAACAATTGTGTCCCAGTGTATTAACCTTTATACGTCTTTGTCTCAGAAGAAATACGATGATAAGACAGTTGAAATTGATACCCAATTGACCGGTATTTTTGAGAAAATGGTAGAAAAATGCATTAAATCAAATGAATTAAAGTTGGCATTAGGCATTTCGTTAGAAAGTTATAGATTGGATATAGTTCAATCAATCTTGAAAAAACAAATCAAGATAAACGAAGAAGTTTGCTTGAACTTAATAAACTATGTACTTGTTTGTTCGAATTCGGTAATTAACAGCAGCAATTTCAGAACTAATGTGTTGAATTCGTTAATTGAATTGTTATTATCCTTGAAGAAAAACCAAGACTTCTTCACCATTTTCAAAATTATAGTACAATTAAATGACTCTAAGATGGCTATTCAACTTTTCAAGGAATTGATTAAAAATGAAGAGAATTTGATAGCTTATCAGGGTGCATTTGATTTAGTAAGTACGGCGTCTCAAGAATTATTAGACAGTACTATTACTGAATTAAAAAATGATGTAACTTTTGGGGCCACTGAACCTGCTCAGGCAAGATTATTACTAATTTTAAGCGGTGTTCCAACCTGTGACTTGGATATAACATTCTTGTACAAGAATAACAACACTGATATTTCTATTTTGAATAAGTCTAAGAATTTATTAGAAGGTAGAAGTTCTATATTCCATTCTGCAGTTACATTTTCCAATGCCTTCATGCATGCGGGTACTACTGATGATTCCTTTTTCAGAAAGAATTTAGAATGGTTAGGTAAGGCTACTAACTGGTCCAAATTTTCAGCTACTGCCGCTTTGGGTGTGATCCATAAAGGTAATTTATCACAAGGTCGTAATATTTTGAAACCATACTTACCAGGATCATCTGGTGCTCCACATACAAAGGGGGGATCCTTATTTGCTCTTGGTTTAATTTTTGCTGGACATGGTAGAGAAACAATTGATTATTTAAAGCTGTTTGTTGATGAGCATGGTAATACAGCTGGCAATAACGATACTGATGTCATGTTGCATGGTGCATGTCTTGGATGTGGTGTTGCTGGTATGGCATCCAATAGTGAAAGTGTTTATGAAGCATTAAAGGTGGTTTTATATTCTGATTCTGCCATTTCTGGTCAAGCAGCTGGTTTAGCTATGGGTTTGGTTATGTTAGGTTCTGGTAATGAGACTGCAATTAATGATATGTTTACTTATGCGCAAGAAACTCAGCATGAAAATATTATTAGAGGCTTAGCTATTGGTATTGCTCTATTAAATTATGGAAGAGAAGACAAAGCTTTGGACGTGATCGATAGATTTATGGCACAAGAAAGTTCCATCTTGAGATATGGAGGAGCTTTCACAATAGCATTAGCTTACGCAGGTACTAGTAACAATGCTGCCATTAAGAAATTATTACATTACGCTGTTTCTGATCCTTCAGATGATGTAAGAAGAGCATCTGTTATAAGTTTGGGATTCTTGTTAATTCGTAATTATACTGCAGCTCCACAGATCGTTGAATTATTATCTCAATCTCACAATCCTCATGTACGTTACGGTACAGCATTGGCATTGGGTATTTCCTGTGCAGGTAGAAGCTTACACTCTGCAATCGAAGTCTTAGAACCATTAACTAAGGATCCTGTTGATTTTGTTAGACAAGGAGCTTTAATGGCTTCTGCCATGATATTGGTTCAACAAAATGAAAACGTGTATCCAAAGGTCAAAGAATTTACTGCAAAGTATGCGGAAACCATAAAGACTAAACACGAAGATGCATTGGCTAAATTTGGTGCTACATTGGCCCAAGGTATTATTGATGCTGGTGGTCGTAACGTTACTATCAATTTAGAAAATGCCCAAACAAACACATTGAACATAAAAGCAATTGTTGGTTTAACTGTTTTCGTTCAATCATGGTACTGGTTCCCATTTGCACATTTCTTATCCTTATCATTTGCTCCAACTTCAATTATTGGTGTGAGAGAAGATTTGAAGGCACCAAAATTCGAACTCAACTGTCATACGAAACCAGAAGTTTTCCAATACCCACCAAAGGTTGAAGAATCAAAAGAAAAACAACCAGATAAGATTGCTACTGCTGTTTTATCTACAACTGCTAAGGCAAAAGCTAGAGCCAAGAAGAATCAAGCTAAGAAGCAAGAAGAAGAAGGCATCAAACCAGAACCTACAGATGATAAGATGGATATCGATGAAACTGACAAAAACGCAAAAGATGACAAAGAATCCAAGGAACCTAAGGAAGATGCGGAAGACTCCAAAAACAAGGATGAACAACTTTCGATTCGTTATACTAAAACTCCTTATAAAATTGGAAACTTATCTCGTGTATTGCCAGCACAGTCGAATTATATATCCTTCTCTAAGGATAGCAGGTTTGTTCCAGTGAGAAGATTCAGAGGTACAGGTGGTATCATTGTTTTAGAGGATACTAGACCAGAAGAAAAGGTTGAAGTCATAAAGACCGTGAGACAATTGAATGTTACGGAAGCTCCATTACCTGAACCATTCACGTTGAGCGGTGATGATTTAAAAGATGATGACGAATAGATCCACTTTATTTCTAACTATATATTTAGTTTTATATAATAATTTAGATTTAAAAAAATATTAATATTATAATATTACACTTCAAAAATTGCAGTAACAGGACGATGGTCACTGCAGTAAGAGCCATTACATTCATGGTCAATAATTTCATGTTTCACAATAGGTACTTCCTTCGTAGCCCAGATAAAGTCAATACTTGATTCAGAACCGCCCTTTTCGAATCCAGTACACGTATCCTTGAACCCACATCTCTCGTGACAATTACAAGATGTTTCAAACAAAGACTTAGATAATGTCTGGTACGCTTCTTCGTGTTCTTGACTATTGAAATCTCCACTAAGCAAACTAGTACCTTCAGTCTTGCTCATAAGATCAATAATTTGAAGCGAGGAATTCTCTCTCGCTTTCTTACCCTTATGATCATAATGAGTGTTCAAATAGTTGACCACTTTCCCAGATTTCTTATGTTTCATGACAACAACAGTGACAATTCTCGGAAAAGCCGCATCCCATCCCTTGGTAGGTTGATTTGGATTCTCACCTAACCAATACGTTTTGCCCGAAACCAAATCCCATTCATCTGTCTTATACAAAATAGGTGCAAATTCACCTTTAGACTTACCATCATCTCTACCAACACCAAAAAAGGCCCATGGCTTCCCTAAACCTTGAAGAATATCATTCAATTGGTTCTGCTTCACCTCTTGCAAACCAACCAATGTAGGAATTGACTGTGAATGCTTATCTATAAGTCCAACTACACCGGCTTTTCTTTTTGACCAAGGTTCTTCACCCTTCATCATGTTATTATTCTCCTGTCTAATATTATGGGTATAGATTTGAACCTTCAATGGAGGCAATTCGGCATTTCTATCCTTGACTTGTCCATGGTTTACGTCCCCCTGGTAGTTACTCTTCGAATTTGAGTGGTGTTCCTTAACCTTTTTTTCAGCTTTTTTTACTAGCTTATTAGCAATTGTTGTCCCTAATCCCATATTGTTTCGTCTTGATGCAGAAATTGTTCTTTAAAAACTTCTTGGAAAAAGAATACCTTTAAACATATGAAAGGCTTCAGCCTTATTATTGCTATTTCGTCGTGTGACTGACTGCTGCATTGTTTAAATAGGCAAAAAAATAATGAAGGATGCGAGGTTCGAACTCGCGCGGACAACTGTCCAGCAGATCTTAAGTCTGCCGCCTTAGACCACTCGGCCAACCCTCCATATTTGATTTTGAATTTCCATGTCTGTTGACATATAGTGTAGATGAGATCTTATACACACCATATGATTAATCTTTTAAAGTAAACATTTTCTAGAAAAGATAGACGCTGAACTATATATAGAACCATTTCCTTTTCGTGGTCTACAACTGTTAATGTCAACGGAACGATTGATATACAGTCCTAAGCATTTGACTGAGGTTACCCTAGATGAGAGGGGATTAAGAATCACAGACCAATCGCTCGAAGCATTACACGGTAACGATCACACTCACAATTTTTTATCAGCATGTTTACAGACAGATTCTAGGACTGGCGACTCGGAATCACATATTCCGTTTAGAAATATCATATGGTGTGAAAAAATAACATCGGATGATTATCAAGACTTGTATGAGTTGGGGTATATGTACTCTTTGTCACAATCGTTAAAACCAGAAAGAATACAAATTCAAATTAAATCTGTTGATCCGGGCGATGCACATTTATCTTCAGACATTAGTGATTTAAGCAAATATATACTTTCACGGGCATATGACAAAAGTTTGATTTCACCATCGATACTTGTTATAATAAACCCGCATGGTGGGCAAGGTAATGCAGTTCGCATATACGAGCAAAAGATTTTACCTGTCTTGAAGGAAGCTCATGTTAACTTCAAATATCAGGAGACCAAATACCAAGGGCATGCAATGGAAATAGCCAAGAACTTAGACATTAACAGCTATGATATAATTGCATGCTGCTCTGGTGATGGTATCCCTCACGAGGTTATCAATGGGTTTTATCAGCGTTCTGATAAAGGTTTGGAAGCTTTTAACAAGATCGCTGTAACACAATTACCATGTGGTTCTGGTAACGCGCTTACTTTAAGTACACATGGAAGCAATGATGCCTCAGTTGCGACTTTGAGCATGTTGAAATCACAGAAGGCTAAGTTGGATCTTATGGCAGTAACCCAAGGTACCGGGAATAAGGAAAAAACTAGTTTGTCATTCTTAACCCAATGTTATGGAATAATAGCGGATTCTGATATTGGAACTGAGCATTTAAGATGGATGGGCCCAATAAGGTTTGATTTGGGTGTTACATACAAAGTGTTTAAAAGAAGCAAGTATCCGTGTGATATTTATGTCAATTGCATAACCGAAAGTAAACAGGATATTTCGGATCATTTTGATAAACATTACAAACAAGGTTATGGTCCTAAAACATTAACTGCTAAAGAATTCGAATTAAAGTGTCCAGGATTAGACCAAGATCCACCCGGTAATTGGCTTAAACTACCAGAGATTACAACAGCGAACTTGAATATATTATATGTAGGCAAAATGCCTTATGTTTCCAATGATGCACAGTTTTTTCCTGCTGCCCTTCCAAATGATGGTTCGATGGATATGATAATAACAGATACGAATATGTCGATCATAGAAACTACTTCTACTTTGCTTTCTGTGAGTAAGGGAACTCATGTTTATAGTGATAAAGTTCTCCACTCAAAAGTTTTAAGCTACAGATTGGTACCAAGACTTGCTAACCCTGCTAACCATTACATTTCCATTGATGGAGAGAATTTTCCCACTGAGCCATTGCAAGTAGAGATTATGCCGGGTATACTAACTGGATTGCTAAATGACGGCAACTTTGTCGATACATCTTTTTCCAAATAGGTAGAATATTTCATAAATTAACTAATATATAAATTTTATTGATTTGGATTCTTATAGGTTATCCCTCGTTTATGACTTTCCATATCCATTTTATTTTTGGATTGCAATTTTCCTGTTCTCCCACTATCATTTATATTCTCCTTTGAGTTGTACACTTTTAGTATATTATCTTCCATGATCTTTGTTAACTTATCTAGCATACTTTGATAGTTGTTATTTCTATTCTCAACTTCTGACTGCAATAATGTTTCGTTTTCCAAATATTGGTATACGATATCTGAAATACATCGAGTAATGAATTGAGAAACAGACTCAATGGTGCTTACTTTTCCTTGTGAAAACAATGTTTGTTTCACGAGCTCACTGTAAATTTTTCTGAAATATTCCCTAGATTCTTCATACATAACAGGTTCCAAAGATTGAAAGGTAGCCATCGCAAACCTTTTTATCGCATTTGAGATTAATTCATTGGATTTCAAAACCATGAGATATTCTTTGGACATTATATCTACATTTTTATTTGATTTCTTAATATGCTCCTGTAACAAATTTAAATTGAGCTTATATTCTGCGTCGTTTCGTACGTATCTTTGGTTTTCCACATCAAGGTTTTCCTTTTCATACTTCATGTTTTCTAAGTCTCGCAGTATTACAACCATTTCCTGCTTTATCTTCGAGTTAATATCATTAAGTGCTGTAATTTCAGATTGCTTTAGAATTAATTGGTCATTTGCAATCTTTACTTCTTTGTGTAGCAGGCTTTCAGTTTCTTTCATTCTCGTCTTCAACTCGTTGTAAACTTTTTCCATTTGATTTCTAAAATCTAGTTCTTCTTTTATTTGTTTGTTGGCTTCTTCTACATCTGCAAGATATTCGGAAAGCTTAGCTTGTAAGTACCCTTTTTCTTCTTTCAAAAAAACAACCTGCGATTTTAACTTAGACATTTCTACATCTTTTTCAGTAAGGATTTTAGTTTGTTCATTCATTCTCTCTTTAGCAATCATATCTGAATCATTCAATTTCAATTGCAATTCTTCCAAGCTGGTTTGTAATCTCTCGTTTTCATCTGTAACTGATTTCAAAGTTTCCTGTTCCCGACCTAGGGTAGTTTTAAGACTTTCTTCTAAGGATGCTATCTCATTCTTCATTCGTAATTGATGTTCGAGTATAGAATCGTTTTCCTTTACGACACTTTCGTTCTTAAGGAACAACTGTTCAATATAGTCTTTCAAAACGTCTACACTATCTGATAATTCCTCGCTACTATCATATTTTTTGATTAAAGTTAAAATATCTTCCCTTGAACCACACTCTACTTGTAACCGGGAGACGGATGATGATAGATCGGTTTCCAACTGCATGATATGGCTTCTAAGAGATTTTTCGTTCTCCTCTAATTCATTATTTAGACCTACTAGCAGATCATATTTTGTTGAGATTTGTTCACTCGCAATTTTGCAGCTATTGAGTTCGTTTTGTAATCTTGCACATTCTTCTTGTAGGATATATACTTTTTCAGCTTTTCCATTATCCTTTTCTTTGAGTTGATTTTCCAATTGAGTTATCTCTGTATCTTTTATTCTAATTGCATGTTTCGCTTTTTCTGAATAATCCAATATCCCTTGCCATGAGGGATGATCAATTTCATACTCTATATTCTCTAGTTCAGAATTTCCAATCTTCACGAGATTTTGCATAATAGCTTTCATGATTTTATTCTCATTATTATTAACTACTTCGTCTTCTTGGACTGATTTCTCGCTACTATCATCGGCTTTTTTATTATCTTCAATAGAATTTTCGTCGTATCTGTTTTCTTGCGAATATTCTGTGAATAAGCAGCTGTTGTCATTTTCACTTTCCTCATATTCCTCCATGTTTGTTACGGGGTTATGGATTACGGTTTCCAGTGGTAAAAAATTATCGTTTAATACCTCTTGCTGGCTGACTTGAGATTCTTCAAATTCCAGTTCTGAAATAATTCTTTCTTCCGAGAACAACGAATATCTTCGTTGTATCTCATTTTCCTGAGACCCAAGTACTTTCATCAGTATATGTCCTAACTGGCTTTGAATATCCCTCTTTTCCTCCAAGTTAGGTTGAAAGGCTGGTGGCTTCTCTGTACAGTTACTCCTTCCTTCAAAAGTTTCTGAAGTACCAAATAAAATAGGAACAACTGTCTGTCTGGAATGGTAACTGGAGGGTTCAATCATTTCTTCCAGAGGTTCGAAGTGTACTGATTTTGGAACCTTCTTTCTTAGAGTAGAAAAACTTGGGCGTCTTGAAAGATTAAACGATAAGCTTTTGCTTCGTTTTAAAATATTGGAACTGTCGAAGGGGTCTATACTCAAATCAGCATTTCCATTAGTTCTATTGATTTCCTCTTCTAGTACTGACTCAGCATAAGGAGTGACAAATGAATGTCGTCTTCTTAATGTAGGTATATCAGATTTATTAATTTGTTCACTGGAACAATCAGATCGTTTAGAACTAGAATTTCCAGAACTAGCTTCTAGGTCGAATAAGGATTCCCCATGATTCAAAGTTGGATTAGAAGATGCCAATGTTGGTAGGAATCGTTTGAACATGTTTAAATAAAATTTAGTATTTTACGTGTTGTTATTCTTTTTGCAACTTTCAGGGAAAATAGCTGCGAAAAATATAAAATATCGGAAATATAACCACAAAAACAGATTTTTTAAGTTTTAATAGGGATTGAACAATTTCACGACAAGTTTAATAAGAATAATACTCAAGACAACATTACGCTTCAACCATTGTATTGATTTAGAATTTCCATAGTTATATGTACAAATTACTACGTTTCTAATCCTTGGAAATCAGTAGAATTTGCGCTCATATTCTTACACAAAAAGAGAACAGTGGACACGATTTCTTGACGTTATTCAATCATGTCTATGCTTTAATACCCTAACATACACCTATGAATCATGTTATTAGACGTATAGTACTGAGCCAACCACTTATAATTACGATAAAAGTTTATTCTTACCAAGTTATAAAACTTCAATTACTTAAAATTCTAATAATTGGTTTCGTGGTCTAGTTGGTTATGGCATCTGCTTAACACGCAGAACGTCCCCAGTTCGATCCTGGGCGAAATCAGTTTCAAGCGCAAATGGTTTAGTGGTAAAATCCAACGTTGCCATCGTTGGGCCCCCGGTTCGATTCCGGGTTTGCGCATATTTTTTAATATACTTTTTAAACATCCTTCGTAAAATGTAATGTTTGAAAAGCTTTGGATTCGTACCTTCGATAACTTTAAATTTAAAGCATGTTTAAGTAGCATCCAATAACCGGAATACTAAAATGCCAGGTAAACTACATTGATGGGTCGAAAAATTTCTACAAGTTGTCTTAATTTGGACGTAAGGTTATTTATTACTTGTTATTGGATATTAATGAATACGAAGACTATTTCTTTAGTTAGTATATGTTTTATGATCACAATCTAAAACTTTTAAAGAATATTGGAACACTTCATGTAGGTGTTAGTTGATTTCAATTTAAACCCGAGACATTGTAAAATGGGTAAAATCATGACGATAACGCATGTTAATTCTAATCATATATGTCCTTCAATTCCTTATAAGCAATACACATAGTTATGTTACATACAATTAAATCTTATAGTATTGTTGAAAGAAAATAAATAAAAGCCAGTTTGAAAAAAAACTTTTTATATGTCCTTCTCAAGCAGTATTTAAATTACACAAATATTCACAAATTTGCGCATAGATTGTTTAGGGTTCCAGAAAAATGCTATAGAAATTAGCTATACACTGTACTCAATTTATTTTGATAATGACGGAGCTCTCTGCACCAGTTGATTAAAGTATCTATTCGGTCGATTCCTGAGAATTCATTTCTTTCATCTATTGATGTTTGAGCGATATTAGTAGATCTCTGCGTAATACTATTTCTATTAGTATGATCTGGGTTGGGCTCATTAGCATTCATACTAACAAGGTTGTTGTTGGATGCATTTTCAGCACGTTGTTCAGAAAATATTTGATCTTTTTGGGATAATTCGTCTTTCATTTGGGCAGGGATAGCACTTGATATGTATTTGTACCAAGAATCAATGACAGTAAACCATTCTTCTTCGAGCGAAGGCATATCATTAAACAACAAGATTTTTGAGAGAATAGATTCTCTACGTTGTTCCTTATTAAGTGAAGGGGATGATGCATCTTGCTCGAAAATGGAAGTTGCTGTTCTGGGTCTCGAATCGGTATCAATTTCCATACTGTCATCTACGTCATACTTGACATCAGATAAATCATTATTATCTGAAACATCACCATTCATATTGATCGCATCCAAGCATCTCATATTGTAATATATCTCCTTTGAATCAATTGTCAATGGTAGGGGGCTTATCTTTTGCTTTGAATCGATTTCAATATACCCACCAATGAAATCCAACTTTGCATTTAATAGCTTACCATTGCTTGCTAACTTTAATATCATTTCTTCTAATTGCTCTTGATTGATATTCAATTTCTTTGTGATATACTCAAACTTAATTATTCTATACGACTTCAACAAGTTTATTATTATTTTGGATCTTAAGTTCTCTAGTATCTTATTAGAGGCAAAATTGAAAATTTCATCGTTGGCCAATGGGTCGTTTTCAGCTTTAATTTTTTCTATTATTCCATTGAAACCTTGTAAGTCTAATTCATCATAACCTTTAATGAGAAGAATTAAGTTAGTGTATTCCGACAATTGAGAGTATGTTTGAGTCTCTTGTGACTCAAACGGGTTCACTTCATTTTCAGCTAACATAGAACAAAGTGCTAGGTACTTGAGTATTTTTTTCTTTAACGGAGAACCAGTCTCGTCAAAATTCTTAAAACAATCATAGAATTCTAATCTTGCCTTCTCGTAATTACCTCGGTAGAAATGGACCTTCGCTCCACATTCTCGAATTGTTCCCATAATCTTCGGATGCGTTACAGCCGTTGTGATAGTCATACTTTTTCTATATAATTGATTCAATTCTGAAAGACTGGCTCTATTCAGTTGTGAGTAGTATTCAATTTCGGCAGCAATTACTTCTAAAGAATATGAATTTCTTGTTGCTTCTGATACTAGCAGTAGCGTGTGATTTATCAGTTCAATTAAGCCAGAACATTTATCAAATTCTCTGTTTTCCAATAGTATATTCAATTTATTTATATTAATCTTTAACCACAACCTATCATTATATTGTTCGGATCCGCTTGATTGATCCAAAAAACCCAAGATTATATCATATAACCTAGACACGAATTGTTTATCATTTGCAAGGGAATAATTATTCAATATTTTACTCATTGATTCTTCTGAGTAGTTTCTATTAACTTTCAGCATTATTTCTGTTAATTTCTCGAAGTATTTGAGTGTCTCACCATATCTCTGCTTGCTGAAGTTGATCTTCATCAATTGCTTATATGATTTAAATATCCATTCAATATTCTCTTCATCGGTCGAATCTGCTTCTACTATCACTTTCAATTCCTTAATTGCTCCATCTGGGTCATCGTCTTTCAAGCCTTTTGCATTGTAATACTTATTTTCCTTAATTTGTTAGTATTCTTGTTCGGAACTTGCCATTGAATTTGTACTCACCATTCCATAATCCTGATGATTTTCATTTTCCTCTACGCCATCATCTTCATCTTCTTCAAACTCGAATTCATACGATTCTTCAGATAGGAAATCTTCTTCATCAGACATGTTCAACTACTGTATTAGGATAGTTAGATAAAGCGATATTAAAATCAACTTCGTAAATATATTCTTGAGATAATTTTGTGTACCAATTTTTAATGTTCCAAACGTGATAGTCTGATTGCAAATAAATTAGAAATACTTTATAGATACAAACATCTAGTGATTATGTTTTGATTTCTACCACTTATGAGTGACAATTCTTGTGATATAATGACAGATGAATAAATAAGGAGTAAAGAGATTAGATAGTAATTGTATTATTTGTGATTCAATAGACTTTGGAATTTAGCTCGTATGGCGCAGTGGTAGCGCAGCAGATTGCAAATCTGTTGGTCCTTAGTTCGATCCTGAGTGCGAGCTAATGTTTTTTTTTCTAATTGTATTATAATTTTTAATATTATAATTTTTAATATAATGATACTACTTATAATATATAATTGTATAATCGATAGTTAGCGAGAAACAAGGAATTAGAAATTGAAACTTATGAAATGAAATTTAATTCAAAGAAATTTGACTAGCACAAAGTATTGCATTAATAGTGTAGATATGGACTAGACTATCTCCATTTCGTACAAGACAAATGGCTCATATTCAGTATCCACTAACGAGGCATATTCTTGAAGGTTTGCGTTATTATTCATTCCATTACCACCTAAGTAGCCGAACTTCGAAATCAATTCTTTCTTAGATTTGCTCATATTCTTAAAATTTGGCTTGTCAAATTTAATTAAGTAACAGTCGAATTGTGGAGGTAAACCATATCTCAAAACAGATTCAACATAGATTCTTATAGCCTTAATATGAACCCAACCAGCAAAAATGTCTGAGTATGCTGTGGTGGCCAAACGAATCAAGTCGTTCTTAGATTTGGATTCCGTTGCTTTACTTAAATCAAATTCTTTTCTCAAGTTGTTTAAGGTTTCTTCAGAATAAACAAAGTCATTACGTGGATGCCATTTATGTTCTCTCGCTTGGTTGATGAAGTCCTGTTGATACTTCTTGAATAAGGTGACTGTGTACAAGGAATATTCTTGATCAGTAGCTATAACTTTAGCAGATCTTGGTATGACAAATTCGGTTAAGGTTTCGTATGATTTTTCGAAATCAGAAATCAAATTCTTAGGAACCGCTATTAATACAGTAATTAAATGCTCCGAGTCTAACACAAAATATTCTGGTCGAACAATCTCATGGAGAGACTTTATTGATAAATCCCCGTTTTTCTTTCTATCTGCAGCCAAAAAGTTCGACTTGGCATTCTGGTATGTCTGATAAGAGCTTCTCACATCATTGTCCAACGTAATGGCTTCATTGGAAATCAAGCTCACCAATTGTGTAAGTGGCTTATCTAATCTATACTTGGAAGTATTCCACTGAAATGATTCAACATAATTCAAAACTTGCTTTCCGTTAACAGTTTTTGATGACGACGATTGGGTAACTGAATTTAAAATATCAACAACTTTAGCAACCGATGTGCTCAATTGTGAGTCGAGCTTACTTAATTCATCACTTTGTTGAACCAAAGAATCCAATGTCCCTATTTGGAAATCTGGTAATACAAACTTATATAATGGTGATTTTCCCCCATTCAAACTTTGCTCTAACCATTCTCGAGCGTTGATAGATTGGGGTAATGAAAGTGCCAAATACTTTGCAAGTGGATCCATGTTTCAATTACGAATTGCCAATGCTTGATTACCTTATCTTACTTAAGAACAGCTTACATTAATAGAAAGGAGTATAGTGAGTATTAGATTGTGTGCGTAATTGAGAGTATAGTCACCATACATAAATGTGCTCATATATACCCATCCTTCAGAAACCTTGAAAAGCTATGCAAATGCCCTCTGAATCTTTCATAATGGTTCTAATACCACATGTACATACCGCTAGAATCATTACGGGAGTATAACGGGTGAAAAAACTCGATAACATTAAGAGTTAGATTAATGTCTAGTTCTCTCTATGAAAATTGATGGGATTGAGACCAGGGCTACAATTGCGATGGGATATTTTTTTTTCCTATAGAGACATTAAGAGTATATGGAAAGTATATATCATTAGGCATATCACCTCTATAATACGTAAATAGATAAAATTTGTCCCAATTTGAGGATATGAGTAATTCATTAGAAGTATGTTATTTATTCGGGTATTAAATTATGTCCTGGAAGAAGTTGTGTATCAATATATGTTGCGATCAGAGAAGACTAACAGATTTTTAGGAGAGGTTAAAAACCCATTCAACAGCATTTGATGGCTTATTATCGTTAATACCTGCTAAATACTACTACGACGATGCAACACAGGACCAATGGCAACAGAAGAAAAAGTCGAAGCAAGAAATGCAACAGAATAAAAGAGCCAAATTAGATCCTACCTCGAGAGAGGATGCAGATGATTATACCAATTCGCATGCCAGTGCCAAAGATGTGATGGATAACAAGTCCAAGACAGCCAAAAAGGTAACTTTGCCATCGAAGGATAAGCTTCCAAAACCAATAGTTGATGATGACAGTGATGAAGTTGAAATTCCAGACATGGATGTAGATGACGATGACGATGACGATGACGAGGAAGATAGCGTGGACTCGAACGACCAAACGGAACAAGAAGATAAAAACAAACAGGAAGGAGAAGAGGACGAGGCATCGGACTCTTTAATACAAAATAGTACTCAATTAGTTTTCGATGACGATGGAAACGAGCTTTCTGCAGATGGGCCTGGTAAGGTTGAGAAGACCAACGATAAGCCAAATAAAAAGACAAATAAGAAGGAATTATCTCCTGAGGAGCAAAAGAAGAAGAAGGAGAACTTAGCCAAGTTGAGAGAAAAGTTGTCAGCTAAAATTAGCGTTTTAAAAGAAAAGAGAAAGGCACCTGGATCCAAGACAGGCGTAGCAAAATCAAGAGACCAGATCTTGGAGGAGCGTAAAAGAAAGGACGAGTTAAGAAGACAGGAAAAGCTAAAGAGAAAGCTTGCGGCATTAGACGAAGACGAAGACGACGACGAGGCGTCGGAGTCGGATTCAGATGACGATGCAGATGCCAAACAAGACAAATCAGTATTATATGGAAACATAACGTTTAACGACGGATCCAGAGTCACGTCTGATTTGAGCAATATTCGCTCCACCGCCGAAAAGAAGAAGCTCAAAGGCCCTGCGAATAACGACATCAAAGCCCATCTATTAAAATTAGAGCAGAAGAAGCATAAATTATCGCATTTAACCCCAGAAGAACAAGAAAAACAGAAAGAAAAGGACCAATGGCAAAGAGTGATTTCGCAAGCTGAAGGAGTCAAAGTCAAAGACGACGAAAAACTCTTGAAGAAGGCCCTCAAAAGAAAGGAAAAGCAAAAATTGAAGAGCGAAATCGAGTGGAAGGAAAGAAAGCAAATAGTCAAAGATACGGTTTCAGCAAGACTGAAGAGAAGAGAAGAGAACTTGAAAGCAAGAAAAGATAATAGAGGTAAAAAGGGTAAGCAGCAACCAAAGTTACGTAAGTTTACTGGTACTGTTAACAACTTCGCCAATAGTAAGAAAAAGAGAGCCGGTTTCGAAGGCAATGCGAAGTCTGGCAAAGGTAAGAAATGATCCTCTTTATATAATACAAATAACTTATACTACTCTAAATAAAACGTCATTGTGTAATTGTGTTAGTAGATTATTTCAGGACTGCATATAATCATCGACAGGAATTTCGTTGTAACTCGAAAACAGATTCATAAGCAATCGTCCATTTCATTTAAATATTTAACAACAGATTCTTTATATCAATTTATCTATTTTTAAATCAATTGTATCGTGAATCTAACTATCAAAATAATTATTTAGAAATGTCGTACCAAAATCAAGCAAAGAGCTTTTTATCTACTATTGACGAAGTAAGTACCCGTATTGTACACTTAAGGACCACCTAGTGGTAGGCCAAATGATTTTATCATATACTAATCAATTACATAGAAAACCAAGGATCTTCAAATCTTAAGACAATTCGAACTCAAAACTGGATTACCAAGATCATACGCTATCTTGGGTGGATTTGGTTTATACTTTGTTTTAATTTTCTTGAACATTGGTGGTGTTGGTCAACTTTTGTCTAACATTGCTGGATTAGTTATCCCAGGATACTTCTCTTTACTCGCGTTAGAAAGTACTACTACTAAGGATGACACTCAGTTATTGACCTACTGGGTTGTTTTCGCAACTTTTAATGTTGTTGAATTCTGGTCTAAGGCTATCTTGTACTGGATTCCATTCTACTACTTGTTCAAGACTGTTTTCTTGCTTTACATTGGTATTCCATCTACCGGTGGTGCTGAAACTGTGTACAATGCTGCTATCAAGCCATTCTCCAGAAGATACGTTGTTAACAACAAGAAGTTTGCTCAAGATATTAACAATGCTGCTCAAGGTGTTTCATCTTCTGTCGAATTATAAGCTACTAATTCGATGTATTGCTACAAATAAACGAGTCTGCTTTCGTTTTGAGTTAATTTTTTTACCTGAGTACTATATAGGTGACTGTTATTTATTACAAGTTAATCTAAGTACTATAGGTGACTGTTCTTTATTATAAGTTATTTATTCTACTTTTTTTTATTGAATAAATCTTTTTTTTTATTATCTATAATGTAAGTAAGACTATTGACAATCATAATGTCAGACTGAACCCAGCAAAGTCGAACAAATCTTCAACTGTTTCACCATTTAAAATGTATTTAGCTTTTACTCTTAATTTCACCTTTGACCCTTGTCTACCAACAATCTTCAATACTTGCTTTATGTCGGAGCCATTTACCAAAGTATCTCCTCCGGAAGTTGATGATATTGATAACTTTTGAGTCTTAGGGACGGCAATTAAAAGCTGGAATTGCTCAATTGAAGAACTTGGGGAATTGGATTTTATATGTGCTTCCAACGTTGCCTGGCCATTTTGTGGAAACGATGTAGGTAAGAAAGAAATCGCAATATTTGAATTAGAGAATGCATTAATGGGTTGTGCGGATGATTGTGATAATTCAAAGTTGGACTGAGTAGGTGTTTGAGGTGCTGATGGTGAGTCAAACAAATCTAGTATACTTGCATTATTAGAAGACTTCGCATGAGATGACGTTTGTGATTGTGTTGGGTTACTGGGTCCCGCAAACAAGTCTGATAATAGATCGTTGTTACTTGTAGGTTGGTTATTGTTGGAAACATTTGAATCGTCATTATTATCATCCAAAAGATCTAACAAATCATTAGTTGACGACGGAACACCTGCATCATTATGACTATGACCAACAGGTTTAGTTCTATGGGTATTGGTATTCTGCAACGATAAGGATTCTCTCTCTTTAACTTTTGGAGCAGGCATTCTTGCCAATAATCCCTTCTTCAATTGTGTATCCTGGGCAAATATTTCTTGGTACTCTGCTGCTCTAATTTGGATTTCCAAGTTATTATCATATGCTCTTGAATTCAAAATTAATCTCAATTTCTCAATAGAGTCTGGGTTTTTGAATTTGATTGATAATTTTATTATAGCCGTTAAAATATATGTAACCAAGTGAACTGTTTCTTGATCAGAGTATGTCGAGTTGTTAATCAACTCATCGATTAGTTTCAAAATTAATTTATCGGTAATTGGTTCTTGCTTACCATTAACTTCAACATTACCATCCAAAATTAGATCAACATATTCCCCTAAACACCAAACAGTTATTAATGATAAACCATATTGCGTTGAGTCTTCTAAACATAACGATAATAATCTGCCGACTACATGCTTCTTCAATTCCAAATCATTGCATTGCATAATCAAAGCTAAAATGTTTGAAATAATATCTGGGGTAATAAAATTACCAGAAAGTTTAAGCATCCTTATCAAAGTATCAAAATGCCACTTTTCATTTGGAGCAAACTTATTAGCTGCTGTTGTCAACTGGGAAGAAATATACGGTTTCAATTCATTGTCTCGACAATTCTCTAAAAATAACAATATTTCTCTTACCAACACCCGGATATTTTGTTCGTTTAATATAGCAAATGATAATTCCAAAGCTCTTCTTCTAATCGAAATATCGCCATCAGATAAACAATTGACAATGGTAGTCCTGTGTCTTTGTACCGCCAATGGCTCGATACTAATGACAGTCAATAATGTATCGAGAGCCACATATCTTGTATTGTTGTCCTTGGTAGACAAAAATTTTCCCAATAAGTTCACACCTAAAATCTTCAAAGACTGGTCAGATTGGATAGCAAAGATCGTCTTTACACACTCATACAAAATTGCATGAGCTGCATTTTTACCACTTTCGATATTGGAGGCAACTTGGGTTAAAATGTCATTAATTTCTTCTAAATATTTAGGAGGGCAGTTTTCATCTACCGCTAAAATTCTTATCGTTGTTAGTAAAGAAACCTGAAGGAAAGGATCCAGAATCCCTAAAACATCATAGTCAGGAATATAACCACTACTAGCAACTCTCTTCAAATGGCCAACGATTTTTGGTATAGTTTTAATCAAGTTTTCTCTGTTTTCGGGACTTGCAAAATATAATGCTTGAATCAACCTCAAAGCACCCAATAATACTCCTGGCAGCTTATCAGATATCAATTGCGGAACTTTAGGCATGAATATTTCAGATAAATCTGGATCTTTTTCAATTAATTTAGCGGCCACAATGCAAGCCTTCTTCTTTAAATAAAGGTTATTAGTAGTGATAATCTTGTCAACATTAGTGTACAAATCTCGTGCTAATTCCGGAGAGGCAATATTACCTAAACAGCATAACGCCAATCCCACAATGAATGCATTCGGATGTTGCATATCATTATCCAACGAGTTAGTCAATAATGTTAAAACCTCTTGGTTCTCATCTAGTAACAACATGGTAGCCAAATATCCCAATCTTTTATCAGCAAAACGTGGCGATGCTAGTAATTTAATACATTCGACTTGTCCAAAATGTGTCTTTTCACCCATAATGTATAAGTATAATAACTTAGAAATATTGATTCTTCTGGTAGTCTGATCTAACGTAGCATCTCTAAATGATGTTCTAATAGCCGCCGATTCCTTCATAACCACCGCCCGTTCATCGGCAATTGTCTTGGACTTTCTGACCGCTTTGATAAACGATTTCAATGAACCCATTGTAAGAAATTTCTGTCAGTTAGCCTTCGTGATGTTTCCTGATTCATAGTACTAATGTTTATTTTGAAGACTACGTGTTGAAGTGTCTAATCATATTCTGGTATAAACACGACTAACTTTTCACCTATACTAAACATGGCCAATGTATACAATCATTGTCCATTCAATAATTATCTTCTATCCGGATATGATAGAGAGGATTCAAGAGAAGAGCGGGAGAGAGAGAGAGCTGGTTTCTGGAATAGAAACTAAATTGAAATGGTAGATAGAGATTGGGGGAAATTAAGGAGCATGAAGAATGTACGATTATGGGCTAATATACATTTCCTTCTGTAGCATTAACATCTTAGTTGGCTGCTAGTGATAATGTAGACATTATATATAATCCAAGATAATAATAATCGTAAATATTGAATCACTGGCAAAATAATTTGTAACATGCTCGAAGCTTTAATATAAATGCGTAGCGAAATTTCACAACTTTCTTCAGTATAAGCATTGCAGCATATTCGATGAGTTCTTTAGAACCTGCTACTACAGCCAAAGTGGTTCTTATAACAACAAAAGGGCCTATTGAGATTGAATTATGGGCGAAAGAAGTGCCCAATATTAGTAGGCAGTTCATTCAAAACTGTTTAGATAAAAAATATATTGGTACAACATTTAATAAGGTGATAAAGGATTACTTGGTCCAAACAAGCAAAATCAAAGAATCCGAGACATCACAGCTAAAGGATGAATTTCATTCTCGTTTGAAATTTAATAAGAGAGGTTTGGTGGGTGCCGTGCATAATGATAGACGAAATTCGAATAATGTTAATTCGTTATTCATAACGTTGAAACCTGCACCAGAGTTCAATAACAATTATGTATTATTCGGAAAGATAATGGGAGATTCGATCTACAATGTAGTGAAAATCAATGAAAGTGAGCTTGAATCGGAGGAAACTCCAATGTATCCAGCTGAAATAATAGATATTAAGATCTTGATACAATACTTTGATGACCTTGTTGAATCAAATGAGCATATTGCAGAACCTCCGAAGAAGAAAGCAAAGAAAGCAAAGAAGCCCCGTGTCCAATTAGACTATGCTTTAGAAGATGAGGAAGATACGGAATTCAAAATGAAATCAGCTCATGATTTGCTTTCAGATACAAAATTGTCTAACAAATTGTATGCTAATAAAAAGAAAGGCTCCTTGGAGGATAACGAGAAACAGAAAATCGTTGAAAAAGCACAAGATAACAATATGAAAATTAAGAAGATAGTCCCTGAATCCGCAGATTACAAACGTTCTGAGAATATAGAAAATAAAGCGAAGGTTACTTCGTCTGAGAATATGAACCATGAAGCCAAGCAAGACAAGCCTAATTCGAGAATTAAATTAGATAGGAATCCAAATATTGATTCTGATTATGATTCTGATTTAGATCTATCATCTTCTGAATCAATTGACCTATTTGCATTTAAGCAAATTAACTTTCAAAGTCGCTAGTACAAATATATATTATTTTCTAGTGATGAATTAATGCAAAATGAAAGACCAGCTCTTGATAACAATACATATAAAACATTAGATAAACAATAAACAAATACTAAATAAATGTCAATTACGAAGTAAACCCGGGAATGTCATTATGATCCTTAGGTATATTTGTTAAACTTTCAAAATCAAAATTAGCCAAATCAAGATCATTATTTAACCACGGATGGTTAGACAATGACTTGCAATCATATCTTTCAGTAAGATCATAAGTCAAACATTTCAAAATTAAATCATTTATTAATTGAAGGTTGATATCATTCTCATCAAATTTATACTTTTGAACTAGAACGTCATGGAGTGACCAGTACTTCAACTTATTAATATTTCTCAAAGAATACTTACCAGCCGAATCTTTCTTAAAAAATGTAGAGGTTAGATCGCAATTGTTCAAATAATCTGACGTCGGAAATTCACCCAATAGCTCGACTATCTGCGCCATATGGTCTTCATCTTTATCAAAATTATTACCATTATGAGGGTCAAATAAATAATCTCCAGTAATTAATTCAAATATAATGCAACCAATCGACCATATATCTGCTGAAGATCCCCAGGTTTTATGTTTCAAGATTATTTCGGGTGCCCTATATTGTCTTGTTTGTATTTGATTTGTAAAATGGTAATGAGAAAATGTTGCATTACCGAAATCAGCAATTTTAATAGAAATAAGTTCACTGTCATCCTTATTTTTCTCAATCTTAGGTTTTAAGGCTGTCATATTGGTAGGGCTGATTCCACCTTCATTAATTTTACAAATCGAGTTCTTCCTACTCTGATTTCCATTACCATAGAAAGATACTTCTTGAAAAGTAGTATCCGAATTAATACTGGATGATAATGGTTTTGAAGTTCTAACAGGCGAATCACATTTGCCACATACTGAATTCCTTGATTTTCTATATAATCCATAACCCACAGAATCTTGTCTCATCTTAGGATTGGTAGAATTTGCTCTATTAAGTCCGATCTTATCGGTATTGAAGTTTACAGTAGATATTGAACTGTCCTTCCTATTCTTATATTTTGCATTGAATTTTGTTATTTTTTCCTTCTCAATGACTTTAATGACATTATTGATATCTTTGATCTCAATCAATATATTTTCTGGTTTTAAATCAGTATGAATGATTCCACAATGATGCATATAATCGACAGCTAAAAACATTTGCTTCACAATTTGTTTAACTAGTGTCAATGGAATTCCCCCATAAGTTTTTTGCACCCCAATTAACTTTGTTAGAGAATCTGAAGAATTATTCTTTATGCACCCAATACCGGACAAATTCTCGTCGGTGGCACCTGTCGGAACCTCTTTCTTGGAGTTATTAATTAAACCTAAACTCAATTTTGATTTAAATAACTTAAAATTTTTATTATTTTCTGGTTTCGTATCCTTACTTCCAGTAGGTGATTTGGTATTTTGTTTCAAATCTTTGCTGATAGTTTTAGATTTGAAAATCAAATTTAAAACATTCTCGCCCAATACCTCGAAAACCATACAAATATGCTTACCATTTGGTCCTGTGACTTCGAAATCATCCAATAACCTCATAATATGTTTGTAACCGGGGTGACCCACTGGCTGGTTATGTTTGTTAATTTTGTGGTTTTTAAAGAATTGTTTATATTGTTCTTCTAAATGTTTGCCGTAGACTAGAGGCTTATCAAGAGTCTTCAATAACTTGATTTCATCTTCTGCAGCTTCCATATAATTATCGCTCGACTTAACAAACTTGATAGCCACATAATAGTCATTCGTATCGACTGAAGCATCCTCCGATGTAGACGAATTTAATTCTCGGTTATATCTGGATTTGGCTAGCCAAACAGTCGAAAAGTGACCCCAGCCTAGCTTCCTCAATATTATGTACTCCCTATTGGAGAAATCACGAGAGAAATATACCTCTCCCTTAGAAACCGGATGGTACCCTCCTACCTTATAGTCATTGGCGTTTTCTTCCTGATGAGGGTTGATATTCAAGTCTGACTCGCTTTCTGATAGATATTCAACCACATCATCCTCTTCAGCCAAGTCTTGTTTATATGCTTCAAAGTTTTCGAAATGCTGGTAGTTTTCAAAAACTTCACCCCGGGGGTTTGGGTTATCAACGACGGACGTCACCGACTGGTTGCTATTAATCCTCAACTTGGGATTGTTCGACTTCTTTTTCGTGTATTTTCTGCCAATACTCACCGGTGGTGGCCCGGTATCTTGTGTAAAAACAGAATCTTGCGGCTCATCGATCGACTGCTCGTCCAGATCTATCTGTGACGTAAGTTCGCTATTCTCCAATGAAATACACTTAGCCGTGAAGGTGGCATATCTCAGCTGATTCCTGCTGGGGTCTCCCACTGGAATTATTTCGTGAGTATAGCTACTGTTTCCCTCTGTTATATTGCCCCCACTAGTTCCCACGCCTATCGCGTCCGATGGACTGCTTTTGGCCGTAGGCGACAACGAAATCTCTTCCGGATCAGCCTGTCCCTCTTCCTCTTCCTTCACTTCTTCGCTAGGCCTCTTACTCACCGGTAGCGGGATTTTCTTCAAAAAACCCCCAAAATTGAATTTGGTCCCCTTTTTATCGCCTCCTCGAGGACTCTGTTGTCCTACAGAGGCTTCGAGATCTTTATCTTTATTTCCTCTCATAGCTTGATTCACTAATATCATGATCCTGATGTCTTATATCTGGTGTAATCAACGCTTTTTATCTCTAGCATGGGCGAATCAATGTGTGCTGGATGCCCATCAAATATCCGATTCTTCGCTATATTTTTTCTCTATTTATGTCCTGGCCGATATCTTCCTAATACCTTCTAATTTATCCTTCTAAACGATCTGACTATATCCGTTTCTAATGAAGTCTCGTTTATCAATTTTCTCTACAAATGAACTAAATGAATCCTAATCGTTATATTTCTGCTTCATAATAGGGTATTTGTTGTATTTTTTGGTCAGGACCGTCTAACCTTTTTGGTGTAACCTGTAAAGTACTCGGCTGGAACCATCGGGTGATCATCGGTAATTGTGCGTAACCTGTAATACGTCGCGTACTCCGACTTTACTCCACCGCCTACTTTTTTACTGTTGGGTATTACTGACAATGTAACGTTACATTTTTGGCTATTGTATGGCGGCTTTTGTGTCCGATGTATGTGACCCGAACAAACGGATCCCCTGGAGCCGCATTAGCGCGAACCAATTAGCGACCTTTAGCGACTAATTACGAGATGTGGCCGTTGACAGGTCTACGACATTTTGTCACAGAATAAGACATTGTCGTGGAAGATTATTGCGCACGTATTAGGCTTTAGATAAGCATGGAAGCAGTCGTATCGAACTTTAAATTGGCTCAGCAATTGGTAGGATGAGATACGGGGTATTGGCAGAAATAGGAATATTAGATTTATATGGAAGATGTCTATGGTAAATGTGTATGGTAGATATTTATAGTAGATACTTATGGTTGGATTGAGTTGAAGTTCTGTAGTGGCTAATTATATCTAGACAAAGGTGAGCGGGAATATTGGAAGGGTTTGATTAGACATATGGCTGTGGATTTTCGAGTGGCATATGTGACAAAATATTCATTTAATAGGTAACGATCTGAGCTTCAGGGGGTTGTAGTGTTCAGTCGTTAGTGATAATGTGGGATGGGCCAACGCAAGGGAAAGGCCAGCGAACATAGGGCGAACAAAATGGTAACACACAAAATGACTGAGGGTCGCTTGTAAATATGCACGATGTAGTTACGAGCATAGGCCATTTAAGGGCCACTAGGGATCAGTTTATGGATAGAACGGGGAAAGCTGGGAATTCCAGGTGCGTATGGTGCAATAGTTCAGGAAGAAGAAATCAAATAGTGCAAAGTTCCATTTTTGGCGCAACATATGCTGCCTGACAGCCTTGGCTCGAGTACTTCAAATGACATACCCCGATGAGGTAAAAAAAGAACATGAAATCATAATAGTTGCTGTAGATAAGCACTGGTTGCAGGCGAAACGATAAAACACATGAAAGAGAAGATTCGCGGGGGACATTGTGAAATATTACTTGCGCAAAATTCAATGTTGGGTAAAATTAGAACAATAAACAACCAAGATCATTGAATATTATATTTAATTAGAGCTTCCTTTCATTTACTATATAACAGGGAAACCCATTCTTTGGCTCACACAGTGAAGAATTGCTATTTATTAGATTGACATGCTAGATATTTCCAACTCAGACTTCGATGTCAACATTCTTGACGGGGCCTTAGAAAACCCCACCATCCCCTTGACATTTCCGTTACCTACCGACAAAGATACGTATGTGGAATTGGAAGGTAATGAGAAACTAAGCAAGAGTTTCGGATTCCTAAATAACTTCTTTCACTTCTTCACAGGGACCAAATTCGATGACATTTACAAGAACAATGAATATCATTATTCGATCAATAAATATACTCCCCAGTTCAACAAGAAGATGAACGACTACATGAACGAGATGTTAACTACGAAAGATCCAAAGTTGAACGAGTTGGTATATTCATTGATAGACCAAGAGTTAAAATTGAATCTTATCAAGGCCAAAGATCTTCCCATTAGGTTTAAAGAAGTTAAGGAATTCATGATCAAATATTACCAGTTGGAAAACTCAAAGACGATGCCTAGTTTCAAGTCTCATAATTTCCTTAGAGTCTGCTATGTCACAATTATGTCTATCATGCGTAAGATGTTTCCCAAGGGGATCTGGTGTAACAAGACGCAAATGAGTGAGTTATATGCGAAATACTTAAAGGATCCTATGTCTATCATTTTTTTCCCCAACCATCAATCACATATCGATTACATTATTCTTCATTTGGTATGCGTTAGATTTCAGTTCTCTACACCTACTGTGATTGCTGGCGAAAATTTGAATGTGGCTATCTTCGGGACGTTTTTGAGAAACTTGGGGGCTATTTTTATCAAGAGATCCTTCAATAATGAATTGTACACGGAAAGAAATTTGACAAATTTGATAGAATTCATATTGTTGAACAAGATAAATTTTGAGGTGTTTATAGAAGGTACAAGATCCAGAGATGGGAAGTTATTATTGCCAAAATACGGTATCTTGAAGTATCTATGCAGCATATACTTAACTCAGAGAGAAGTGGAAAAAAATGAAAATTTTGATATGCTTTTGCAGCCAATTTCTATTACATATGAAAGGATTTATGAGGCAGATGGATACTTAGACGAGTTGCTTGGTAGTGACAAGAAGCAGGAAAGTATGACAAACATTCTTAAGAATGGTGTGAGCACTTTATTTTCGAACCCAGAAAATGGTTTCAAAAACTTCCCTAGTACGAAAAAGCATAGGGAGGGAAATTACGACAACTCCAACAGAAAGTTGAACGGGAAAATATTTGTTAAATTGGGCGATTCATTCACTTTATCCAGTTTCATCGAGGGAGACAAAGATGAAGAAGCTCATTTAGTCGAGTCTATGGTCGAAATTCCCGACTCACCCGTTAATTTGAAGAAATTAGGATTCAAAATTTTACATGAAATCAACCGGGTTGCGTATTTACCTGAGATAGCAATTATAGGTACAGCTCTCCAAGCGTATTATTATTTCCATGGAACTACTGAGTTTCTGATCAATGACTTAGTTTCTGCTATGAGATTGATTATCGAGGTATTGAAAAGACAGGAAGAACTTGACCACATCAATACGAATGTGAAATTATTAGAGGGTTTACTCAAGAGCTCCGATGATGAACTCGCCACTATGATTAAGAATCAAGTTCCCCAATTCTTCCGTTTCATCAAAGTGAACTTTAACAAGAATACTATCAAAATTGAAAATGCAGTTGAGTTATTGTTCTACAAGAATCTCACGATTCACCTTGTTATTCACAAGAGCTTAGTGTGCTTTATAATTACACTGCTCAGTCAAGCCAATCCAAGTATTGCGACTGATGCTTATATACGGTCGCTTTATTACATCTTCACTGGGTTTTTGAAAAATGAGTTCTTATTCGACTACGACTACAACAAGTCCAACGACTTATCCAATATCTTGAACGAATTAGTGCAATGTGGGACGATCAATCGCACCTCAAATCACTACGAAATCGTGGACCACAAACATATGGACATTTTTGCCGAAGTGGTCAAGCCTTTTATCGAATCGTATATGATATGTATTAACACCATCAACATCATTGATAACCAGTTTCAAAAGAAGCTGACTCATATTACCGACGAGCAATTGATCAATGACGATCTTATCAGCAAAGATTTCCCCACCACCAAATCGCTCTTGCGGATCATCCAGTCATCGAAATTTCAACAAAAACACATTGAATCCTCCAATAAACAGTACTTGTTGTCATGTCTCTTCTATCTCGACAATCTCCAGCTCATCCGCATCTTCAAGAACAAGGCTAAAACTAGGGCGTTTGTGGTGACGCAGAAACAGAAGGACTTGCGGTTTATTCTCCGTCTTCTTGACTCGTTGCTCAATAACCCAACCGAGGAAGTTTTGAACGATACCAACTTACTCTATATGACAGACATTATCGACAAGACGTTTGAACGTACGCTCAAAGCTAAGCTCTAAGATCCTCATGCATGAGCTCATCTGTGCGCGGCGCAGGTGTTGTTCTCTATGTATACGCTATATAGCAGGCACGTAGTACATGCACTGATGTCTCATCAAGGTTGTGCCAATTTATCGATATTGGTTAGTTGTAGTATAATGCAATGGACTATTACCATATAGCTTTGTCGATAATCAGTAGCTATGGACAATGATGTACTACTTTATGAAAATATGTTACTCGCCATATATAAGCAAAAATAACTAGCCAGCTAGCTTCATTATGCAAGTCATCTTTTAGATGTAATATCTTCTTTTGTCCATTCTGTTTCTTGAGACTGTTCGCTCATCCTGTCGAAGGCCATTTCGTCATAAGAGTTGTTATAACCATTGCATTGACTTCCAGAGTTATTGGCGTTAGTGCCATGCATAGAAAGAATTTGATCATCTTCATCGTTTTGAGTAGTTTGAAGTATTTTCCTGGGCGGTCGTTCTAAATATATGGTCCAAGGCTATAAAATCATCCTGCTTAAAATCTTCGCTACTTGGGCAGACAGATAGCCCAAAGTCAATTAAGGATATTTTACCAGATATGGAAACATGAATATTTCCAAGCCTGACATCATTATGTGCAATTCCCAACAGATGAAGCTCCTTTAGTCTTTGCTTGATGACTTCATACACTTTATCATAATCCCATTCATCCGTTGGTTTTCTTCTCCTAAATATTCAAATATATGTATTGGGTGGCTTGGCATTTATTCCAATATCCTGACACAAGAAGCTTGGAAAGCTGGCTGCAAATTGCGACTTTTTGATTAACACGTTAATTTCAAGCTCATTGAGATACACATTATAGTAACTATCCTTTTGTGGAAAACCCTCAATTATCAGGTCAGAATAGTTGTACATTTTAATAAACACGTTGGTCGGGAGCCTCAGTCCGAAACTGGGATATCATTTAGGTATCAAAAAGAGCCGAGGTAAATTCTATTGTTTCAACGGCTACAGATGCCTCATTTCTCTGGAATAATTTCATAATCTTATCAAAGGAGTATCTAAAAGGACTCTCACCAATTTTTCACAGTCGCCTTCGATTGCATCGTATAATTCCTGCTGGTTCCTAATACACCAGCAGTCAGGATCATCGAAAGTGATATCTTTACTATCGACTCCTGGAAAGTACATGCTTCCTATTATACTTTATTATCAACTTCTAATGCAAGGTTGGAATGTTGATATATGTAGGGAATGTATGGGACTGTATATAACCACTGTTCTAGTGTTCTCGTAAAATGTTGCAAATCGGCTTGTTGACTGCGAAAGACGACATGAAATGCATAAGCATACGATATTCCCATGCTGGGTGGTATAACCAGACCCTTCCATAATTCATTCTCAGAAGTTGCTAACGATGTAACCATCTAATGTGTCCTCGTCTGCCTACACTGTTCTTCAAATAGAACGACCACAAGAAGGTGGATCTAAACCTTCCCTAGGGAGATGAACGTCGCACGATCAAAAGAACAGAGGTCGTGTGACCAATTCGTGTGAGACGATTACGTTCACCAGCGAGACCACGTTTTGGTGTCGATGTCGCGGACGCGACATCGCAACCTCGTAACACCGGCCCCATGACATCAGCGATGGACTGATATCGCGTCGCTGCATCCTCTCTGCGTGTTCTGTCACAACCACAAAACCCATGTCGCACCGATGCCCCCACTAGCCGTCCTCCTTTACCGAGGTAGATCTTTCTCTCGCTTCTCATCACATCTCTTTCTTCCTTTTGCACCCTTTCCCATCTCCCATGTCATTATCCATCTATCACTCACTGCCCATCACCCCCTCCCCTTTCCCTGGACTCCCACACTCTACACACCCCAGCACAGCCTTCTGTTGGTCTTGTCATGCATCTTCCTCTACATAGTTGCGTTTTGGGCAGTGCACAACGATGATCACTTTGGCGTAGCACTCTAATTTTTCATTACACAAAAGACCCAATATCCAGTAATAGGGGAAACTGCGAATTTCAGGATTTTAATATATATGGTTGTTTATACTATTAAAATTTAATTGTCTTAAATTAATATTCATAAAGAGCATTATTATACGTATTACCTAGTCAATATATTCTATAGTGGCTATACTTTGATTGCATACGAAGTTTGATATAAAAAACAACGATATTATAGACTATTACAGGAAAGTGGTTTTGATCGAATATTCAGCGATTATTACTATTAGCATTAGAAATTAGAGTCTACACCAACTTTATTCATTCATTATTAGAAAAAAAAGGATTTTAAAGGACTACAGTAGGTAGATTAGACTATACATAATGAGAAAAGAAGTTAAATACATACTATGGGGGCATGTGATGTTGGTGATGTTTTTGGTCTGGTATACGTTTGACTTGATTACGTTGTTACATGACGATAGCTTCAGCGATGCGCTTTTGGACGTGGAGTTGAACCCGACGAATGGGGTGCTTGATAAACCGCCTATTATCCCTAAGATTATTCACCAAACGTACAAGACAAACCAGATTCCTGAGATTTGGAAACCAGGCCAGCAAGCGTGTGTGGACTTGCATCCAGATTACCAGTACATTTTGTGGACCGACGATATGTCGAGAGAGTTCATTGCGGAGGAATATCCATGGTTTTTGGAAACGTGGGACTCGTACCCATATCCAATCCAACGGGCAGATGCCATTCGTTACTTTGCTTTGGTGCACTATGGGGGAGTCTACATCGATCTTGATGACGGGTGTGAACGTCGTCTTGACCCTCTTTTGACCGTGTCGGCGTTTGTGCGTAAGACAATCCCTACAGGTATCTCAAACGACGTCATGGGTTCTGTCCCTAGACACCCGTTCTTCTTGAAGGTTTTGGATAGCTTGAAGCCCTACAAAAAGAACTGGTTGGTGCCTTACATCACCATCATGTACACGACAGGACCATTGTTCTTGTCGGTTATTTGGAAGCAGTACAAGCGTTGGGGGGTTCCAGAAGCGGGCAAAGTTCGTATTTTACTTCCAGAAGACTACAAGACCCACAAATACTCGTTCTTCGCCATTGCTCCAGGCTCGTCATGGCATCTTGACGATGCCAAGTTCGTGAAATCGCTTGCTAACCACATCGGATTAGCAGTATTTGGCGGATTTGTAATTGCCGGCATATTCTTTTTCTTGGAATACTTGTTGTATTTGCTTGTCATTTCCAATGGATTCAAGAAGTTTATGAAGAAAATCACTTCGGTATTCACCCCATTGAACAAGTATATGCCTCTCAATATTCGCAGCAAGAATTTGAAGAAAAGAGCGAGAAAGGATTCAAATTTACCTCTTGAAGTTGATTTTGATACTGACAAAGCTATCGTTTAGTTTCGTCATTATTGCGACTCACGCGTACTCAGCTATATAAATTCATTAAATTTAATGCCATCCAATAGAATGGAGGCTTATTGTCATTAAAGTCCAACTTGTTAATGCGGTGTTTTACTCGCAGTTGTGACTTCATTTTATTCATATTTGGACACAATAAAGTGCATATGAATTCATACGGTATTATACAATTTGTCATTATTACTAGATTCTCATGCAATGATAACTATAGTTGTTTTATCATTACCAGTTAGAATATTAATGCCTTCTCGGAGTTTACTTGAATTTGATAAGACATGCATAAACTAGTCATAAAATCATTCATTGATATTTTGTTTTATATGTTTATTACTTCATTTTTGTATAATAGGGTTGTTAAGACCATTTCTCATATTATTACCAACTAAAATTCATTCTTTTATACTGATTAGTTAACAAAGTTATGTGAATTTTTAAATTTAATTTTTCAATTCCATGGTACCCTTTGCAAACGTAGATACTATTCGTCATCGTTCATGGGTGATACTATTCGTCATCATTAATGGGTGTTAGCCTCGTCTCGGTAATGATTATACCTTTTGTACGGTCATATGAAACCTATTGCAGATTAAATAGTTACGGGAAAAATATATATTTCTGAGTTTTTGCAATTTTTGGTACAAAATTGAAGAAAATCTACATAATCTGAAAATCTATGAATCTGAAAATCTATGAATCTGAAAATGCATTATGGAAGCGATAACTATATATACAGCATTTCCTGACTGTCAGAAATCAATTCCTTGGTTTAATAATTTCGTTTCGCTCTATTTTAGTCATACTATATGCCTGTTACATACACATCACTAATCTTCCTACCTATCGGCACCTACTTCTAATAATTTCAAGTTCATTCTCTCGTATCTCTCTTTCTCATCGGCTTGTAATAACTCTTTGATTTTATCAGTTAAATTATCTGCTATGACATACGCTCTTTTGGCTAACTGCATCAAAAGCATGACATCTATTGGCAAACCACCATTCTTAGACAATTGGATCAAGTCACGATTCTTATTTATTGTTATGACGAGTGATCCATCCCTTAACAATTCTTCTTGTTGGTTGGCGTCAATTATGGAAATCTCTTCGTTTAAATCTCCCTTGATATTTTCTTCTATTCCTACCGGATTGAAAAACAGGAAACTTATACAGATAGGTACATGCAATATGGACAAAGGAATAGGCTGTCTTTCGTCAACGCTATGCACTATGATTTCTTCCCCGTTGATCGAAATATCTGGCTTCTTAAAATGTTGCAATGCAACCATCACCCCCAAACTTGAAGCATCGATGATGCCCCCATCATAATTTAAAAAGTTAATATCTGCTCTTATTTGCCAAACTTTAGATCCGGCAACAATACACAACGATTCCAAATCCAAAGCATTTGACCTTCTAATGGCCTTTTCGATCAATCTGGATATCAAAATCTCGTCGTCTGAATTTTTTCCATTTTCAAACTGGGCCGATGCCATAGGCGATATTTCTGTATTTATCATAAATAACCCTTCAAATGGTCTATCCTCGTACGGAACAACAATCTCTGCCGAAACCCTCACCGCCAATTTTGTTAATCCCCATTCAATCTCAACATATCCATACTCATTAGGACTCAATGTTATATTTGGCTGTCTAATCTCATCTAATTTTCTACCGTCTGTTCTGAATCCTTGTTTAAGAGACTCTAAAACGTATAACTCCTCGTTCGTTGATATTTCCACACCTTTGGCCATATCAAATAATACCTTATAGCTATGTATTAGTACACTAAGCGACTCTTGCAAAACTCATCTAATAATTTTCAAAAAAGGTCCAAATAGAAAATTGCAATTTTGTGTCACTTTTTATGGCCTTAATATATTCTTTGGTGGCACTGGTACTAAGTAAGACTTGATTGAATTCATAGAGTACTTAGTATTCAACCACAGTAAATCATGTTGACGAGACAGACGGTAATAAATTCAAATAGGTTAATTGCTACTAGAAGACTAGCAAATTTGCAAAATGTTAGAAGATTCACTAATAATCCTTCAAATTTCCAACCAAGCTTGTCATTCTTTCAGAAGGAAAGACTTCCAGCTAATACGATAATTAAGTTCGTTCCCCAACAAACAGCATGGGTCGTGGAAAGAATGGGTAAATTCAATCGGGTTTTATCGCCAGGTATGGCTTTTTTGATTCCAGTTTTAGATAAGATTACGTACGTTCACTCGTTAAAAGAGTCGGCTATTGAAATTCCATCGCAGAATGCCATTACGGCAGATAATGTGTCGTTGGAGATGGACGGTATTCTTTATGTCAAGGTGAATGATCCTTATAAGGCGTCTTATGGGGTTGAAGATTTTAAATTTGCCATAAGTCAGTTAGCGCAGACTACCATGAGGTCTGAAATTGGTTCGTTGACCTTGGATTCAGTTTTGAAAGAAAGACAGGCATTGAACTTGAATATCAACAGAGCAATTAACGAGGCATCGAAGGAATGGGGTGTGGAATGTCTCAGATACGAAATCAGAGATATCCATCCACCACAAAATGTCTTGGAAGCAATGCACAGACAGGTTAGCGCCGAACGTTCGAAGAGAGCAGAAATCTTGGAATCTGAAGGTAATAGACAATCTAGAATTAATATTGCAGAGGGTGAAAAGCAATCGGTTATTTTGTCGTCAGAAGCTAATAAGCAAGAAAAGATCAACATGGCTAAGGGTGAAGCAGAGTCGATATTATTAAACGCAGAGGCTACAGCTGAAGGTTTAAAGAAGGTTGCTACAGCCATTAAGGAAACTCCAGGTGGTGAACAAGCTGTAAGTTTACAGGTTGCTCAAGAATACGTCAAGCAGTTTGGTAAACTCGCTAAGGAATCAAATACCGTTGTTATTCCTTCTAACATGGGTGATATGGGTAATTGGATGGCCAGTGGTTTATCAATTTACAACAGTTTGAATAAACAAATTGATAATGAAAAGAAATAGATAACTAGAAATAGCCATTTCTAATTAATTAATTAGTTGAATATGTTGTAAATAGCTTCTATTTTATATACGTCTATCTATTATGCTTTTCTGAAAAATCCATCTAATGCACCTTTACCGACAGCAACTTTCTTTACCTCCTTCTTCCTTACAACCTTTTTCTTGGTGTCCTTCTTCTTTGTTTCAACTTTTGTGGTAGTCTCAACTACTGCATTCATATTTGATTCAACTAATTCAAGCTCTTTTCTTTGTGCCTGTATGTCCTTCAAATATGCGTTCAATTTGTCGAATTCGTACCCTTCATTATTCATTACTTGATTTCTGATTTCAATTGGTGTATATGATCCACATATCATGTCAATTGAATGCCTTATAATCGACAATTGTAAAATATCTGACGGTATGTCATTGCTTCCTTCACTTATTGGTCGATATAATTCTTGCTTGATTTTCAGTATTATGGATAAGTCTGATTGAGAACCTAAGTACGCCAGCAATTGAGAAACTTTTCTATTTAGATATTCAATTACCTTTGCATTAGAGTATTTGTAAAATATTTCATCATTTTCTTCGATTGTCTCACATATTTCAGATAAGGCTGATTTGTATATTTTCATAGGTATAGCACCCACCCAGGAGTTATATTCAAATAAACTAGATATGGTATCACTGAAGTCTTCAAATGTAATAAATCGTTTGGCGAATGAATCGTTATTATACATGATTGACATCAAATAGTACACTAAATTGAATTTAGTTGACACTATCAAATTTGGTGACTGAACAACACATCCATTTTCCTCCGATTCAAATATAAACGATTTCACGGACAGCCCTGTATTAGGGATGACTGGTCGCTTGCTGTCATTAGGAAGATAGCGATTGTCGCCTTTAATTTCTCTCAACTCGAATAGTTGATCATCGCGTAACAAGTAGGATTTAAATGATTTTTGATCCAAGATGTTCGGCAATTTAATAATGGAATACAACCCCTTTTCCTTAGGCAATAGTATTACTTTAGTTCCTTCATGAATATTCATTATTTTCTATTGAACAATAAATAAAAAAGCATAAATAAATAGAATAACTACGTCAGAAATTTCTGATTTTCAATTTTAGTACGCGATCTGATATTTGTTACAACCCAACCCAAGATTTAATAAGATCTTTAACAGCACCAATACTTGCCATAATGACCATGATTGTACCAAAAATACTAAATCCTAACGAACTCATCAGAGCAGCTCTAGGATCAACATTTAATAAATGGGCAGTTGCAATGGCACCACAATTAATGCCTAAGCTAACACCTCTTGTAACATAATCGTCCTTAGAAACTCTCAACATTTTAAATAAAGTATCTCCTACTAATACTCCACATATACCACTCAATATGGTACAAACGGCCATTAATGAAATTGAGCCATCTAGAGCATCAATTAATGGAGTACCCAATGCTAGTGTAACAGATCTTCCTATAAATCCTATTGATCTTTGCGATGCAATACCTATATTGTAACAGATTATAGGGTAACAGAAGAAAGTTAATGCTATAGAGATTAATATTGGGGGAACTAAAACCCAGAAGTTCTTTAAGAAATCCTTCCTGTGAGTGAACATCGGCAAAGAAAGCGAAACAATAGAAATGTCCATTAATGAAGACAAAACATCTCCGCATCCAGGCCATTTTGGAGTGGCCGTGTAGTCAGAATCTAGTTCATGGTCAACTTTTCCACTATTTAGTAAGACCTTATCGTTGAATAAGTTGAGATATGTTTTACCTGTTTTGTAAAATTTTAAGTCATCTAAAAATCCTTTCAATTCACCCCTGTGAAATATCAAAGAGCCAATAAAACATACGAAAAGGATTTCGGCTGTCAGGATTAAAATTGGATGTGCAATTTTCTTTAATTTTGGCCACCTCAACGGAATTAATAATGCAATATAATATGATATTATTGTCAAACCCAAATGATATGGTAAAAAAACATGAATTGACTTAATATAATAAAATGGTAACGATACAATGAATAAGATGAAGTATAATATCCAGTCAATATAATTTGTAATGAATATTATTATACTCTGACAGGATTTGGTCAAGTTGTCGTTTGTGAATATTGGTTCAGATGGAGACGATGATGCTACTGATGGGGAAGTTGATCTTGCAGTAGTGCTGACTGGTGTCAGTTTTACACTAGGAGGGGGTTGTGAGTCCCTTAAGTGAATTGGGCCAGGTTCAGGAATATGTGGAATATCCACTGAGTTCATAGAAACCTCTTGAGTAAACGGGTTCTCATTAATGCTATTATTTACTACTGGTTCATTCTTAGTAGTCCTCAAACTCGATAAATCGATGGTGGTTATATCGTCTCTCATTGTAGTTCTATCATCTCTCATAGTAGTTATCGCACCATCCCCACTATTACTCAAGCTTTGTAATTCGATTTCCTCTATTCCTTCACCATCACCATCTTCTACTTCAGGGGTATTTTGCTTGTTGTCATGACTGGGATTATCATCACCTTTCAAGAAACCAAAACTTCTATAGACCCATTTCAAGCCTAAAATCAAATAAACATCAACGCAGAAAAGACTAAGAAAACCAACAACAAAGACCCCAGCAATCTTCAAGCATTCTATGAACGATATTGGATCCGACAATGGCAATATAATGAAAGATGGAATAAAAAAGACATTTATCCATTTCAACGTAAAATTCATCGAGGGCTTAATTAACCTTAAATAATTAGTGAATATAAACGAACTCCATTTACTAGTTTTATACTTCAACGAAGTCTTATCGGTACTTTGCAATTCAGCTAACACGCTCAAGACACTCAATAATATCAAATTTATCAACATTCCTAACACCGAACTGGGAAATCGAATCTTCAAAACGTTACTTAATAGTTGATTAAAACCATATAATATTGTAAATAACACCAAAATCCCCGAGGGGATTATCACGAAAGAGTCCACTAAATGAGTCTTAGAATAATAGACTCCATAAGCAATACCTTTACCAAGATCCAGCAATGTTGCATCATTCAAAAATCGTTTGACAGATTGTAATCTAGATTCTTCTTGAGTCTGATTCATTTCACTCCCTATAATATGGGGTAAGTTTTGCAATAATTTGTAGCTGTAACTCGAGTGCTTGGATTTCTGGTAAATATAGACAAATATATCTTAATTGATAGGTGTAACGGAAACAGATTAGTAGTTTGATAATTCCATTAGAATAATTTTGGCGAAAGCGTCCTTATATTGTCCATCACCATATATCCGAGGATCGCTCAATTACACTGTCACTGATACAAATTTAAATTAATTAAATAGCATGATAAAGTATATAATATAAAGTTTATGAAGGAAGGATAATACAACCGATTAAATGAATTTATTTAATTTATATCCGGAGATATTTTATGAAAATTTAAATGTCTGCATGGCTGTTTGATCATGCGTACATTGATGATGAGTGACGATTATTGAAAAGAACAGTTCATTATCAACTGTAATTGACATTAAGCACACAATTAATATTTATGCTGGTAAGTATCTTAAATGTCAGCCTTTGATTCAATAATTTCTCTGAATTCTTCTTTAGCGTATCTTAAACCACAGTAACCGCACTTGTTGGCCTTAGGCTGGTCCAAGTTGATGAAAATCTTAGGATGTCCTTGTAAGTTATCACCCTTGTTACCGTCACAGACTGCAATATTCCCATCTTCATGAGAAAGGTATCTAACCGGTTCCTTGGCAATTAAATCTATAGCTGCATATGGTCTTGGTTGTAAATCCAAATCTCTTTGAACAAATCTCGCTGCGTGTCTGGCAATAGCTTCCGATCTGCTTTCTTGGGATTCGGACCAAGTTGTTTTTCTGTTTGGCGCTTGTTCAGTAATAGGGTTTTGTTTTAATTCAGGTTTTGTTAAGCCAGTACTGGAAAAGCGAACCATTTGCTTGTTGGCTATTAAGCGTCTAGCGCCTATTCTGTAGCTTGAAATCATCTTGGGTAACTATATATGGCTAGAGAATATACTAATAAGTATGGTACTATATAAGCACTAAAATGTCTAATTTTCAATTGGTTGTTCAAAAGAGATTTTGTGTCACTTAATATTTTGAACCAACATTACCCGGTTATTAAGCATAATAAACTAGATACTACTATACGGACCCACTAGTTTCTAGTAGCCCCTACAATCGTAATAAACATGTAGCATTGATAAACATATAAGAAATAAAAACCACTATCGATAACATAAAACAAGGGAAAGAAAATTATAATATGTAGTATATATAAACATAAAGGGTGTTAATTAAATTAATCAAAGCAAAAGTAATGTATAAATATTAAATTATTATCATTGTTATTGTCATAATAATAGTTCAGTGTTTGTAAAGCTACAACAAGAATCGTAATATCACATCTACTTTTTGAATCAAGACCAAAAAATAAATTAACCTGGGAACAACAAGTAATAATTTAACGAATCAACACAGGGAGTAGGATGCAAAACTTATAACACAACACACTTCTTCTTCTTTTCCTTCTTTTCTTTAGTCTTCAACGAGGCTCTGGTAGCAGCTTCGAACACTTCTCTGACACCTTCTCCAGTTCTAGCGGAACATTCCAAGTAGTAACTAGTACCGATCTTTTGGGCGACCGCTTGACCTTCGGAGGTGGAGACTGGTTGTTGTTGTTGTTGACTTAATTGATGGATGGTGTTTTGGTCGTTTCTTAAATCAGACTTACAACCAACCAAGATGATTGGAACACCTTGACAGAAATGTAACACTTCCGAGATCCACTTTTCTAATACGTTATCCAACGAATCAGGCGAGTCGATGGAGAAACAGATTAAAATAACATTGGAGTCTGGGTAGGACAAAGGTCTCAATCTATCGTAATCTTCTTGACCAGCAGTATCCCACAAGGCCAATTCAACCTTTCTGCCATCAACTTCGACGTCAGCGACGTAGTTTTCGAAAACAGTTGGAACGTAAACTTCTGGGAATGTACCTTTGGAAAACACAATTAACAAACATGTTTTACCACAAGCACCATCACCAACGATAACTAATTTTCTACGGATTTCAGCTGGAGGAGGAACCATTATGCGACTAGAAAATTGTTAGTATATTGTTTTTCTATTCATTCCGGAATCAAATATCAAATCGCAGGGCTGCACCATTCAAATGTTTCTTCGCTAAATCTTCTTCAAAACAAATCCGGATTGTCAGATCGCGAGGGGTCGAAAAACTCCGTGTAGTGACAAATCATCACCGTCAAACTTGTTTGACACTCCCATCGACCCTTCCCGTCTCATAATCCTATCTATGGCGGCTGGAGGCGTCCCAGTCGTCTTTTCTTTCGAAAGGAGGTCTTCGTTGGTATCGCGTTCCCTCTCACCACCACCGACGTTCTCCCAAGCCTTTAAGTCCACTTATCGCTGCCATATGACCCCAAACGATCGATCTGCCACCCACAAGGCCTCTGGACAACTCTCCATCCTTCTGCGGCCCTTAAACTGCGATTTTCGTCACTCTGTTCTTGATCGCTTCCCGCTTGTTGTCCTGATCCCATGGGTGTGTCCTGCGATTCAAAATAATCAATTAATCAATCATATTGACCGAATTGTTCAACGTACCTATTATTATGTATATGCTATACTTTGATTATAAATAAATAAATCTAATACAATAATCTGTTGTATTTTATCAATAGTATATAAGTATATTAAAAGAACAGACTGATATTTAATACAAATTAGCCGCCCTTTTCGATTCAAAAATTTCATTCTAAGGCCCACGCGACATTTCTACTTCCAACTACATTGTAGTCGCGCGACATCGCGCGACATTGGGCCAAATCATAATACAGCAAGTGAGGTCGGCGCAGTGCCAACAATCACAGAACAATCCAGGTTGATGCTAGACTACAGGTGAGGGAGCAACCGAAAGCCCCCGAAGGATGGTAGTATGGGTGTCATAGAGTATGTAGAGTATGAAGTGTGCCTAGAGTATTAAATATGAGATTATTACAACGTAGGGGTAAGTGGAATATCAATATATGAAGTATGTATAAAGTATGTGTATATGAAGAATGTAGTATGAAGTATGTCGTATGAAGTATGTAGTCTAAAAGTAGTACGTATGTCATTAATAGTCGTTGGACAATACACAGGTGGGTGGGTAGATCAGAGGACTGGGAGCAGGGACGACACGTATGTCGCGATGTCGCGATGTCGCATATATTGCGATATGATGCAATGGCACACAGAGTGTATGTTACGTATATGGGCCATCGTGGCCTCGATCGCATTGAGGGACACTACACAAACAAACTTCGGGAAACAGTCGTGTAATCGTACAAATAATGGTTATATCCGATGGTATAGATCATGTGATAATAAACGTAAGAATGCACGTGATGGGTTGCACTTAGAAGTCTCTACTAGTAGTAGATAGTAGGTGGTCTAGTGGTCTGCACCTTTGGATGGTTCGTCTGATGATTCAGGTAATACAGATTTTTCACACAGTACAGGTTGGTCAGACAGTACCGGTTGTTCGGAAGCGTCAGATGGCTCAATGGAGGTTTCTGGTTCGGCGTCGTGCGTGAGCTTGCCCTTCACCTTCCTAGGTGGAAGAACTTCGTTGAACGCCTTCCCCCAGTCTTTGTCGTTCTCAAACCACTTGCAGCACAATTCAAATACGTGTGATGTGGCAAGAACTTGTCTTCCATTCATCTTAATGAATTTGTCGATGGGCAATCTGCCGATTTTAAGACCAAGCGATTGGGCCTTGTTAAGACACAAGTTCTTGTACCTATTTTTGTCCACAATGCCCCCAATTATGTACGTGTGTTGTGGTTCGAGCGTGTCGATAACCTCGTCGGTGTCGGCGGTCAAATACACATATTTGCTGAGAGCCTGTTTGTCGTCCATTGGCAATATATCCTCTAGTTTATCGTTTTCGACAAACGTCACGTTGGTCCACTTGTCGTACTGCGGAATGGCCTTCTCGAATCGTTTCTTCAAGTTCTTGTTGAACGACGTGATGTCCAATTGCACGTCGTACGTGCTGTGTTTCTTGGCCGAGTACGATCTGGTGATCTGGTTCGACAATGATACGATCTCCTTGTCGTTCATAAGCGAGTCAAATGCACAGTCCATTATTATTTTAACATCGGTATCTATCTGCTCTTGCGGTGCTACCTTGGCTCGCTTCATCTGATGATAGTTGTAGAGCTCTTCGTTTGATTCCCCATTGGTTTCGGCCTCTTTTATGCGTTCCTTACGACGTTCTCTGGCTGCCTTCTTCTTTTCTCTTTTCTTCTGTTTGTATTCATCTTTGGTTTCTTCCCAACGTTGCTGTTTCAATTGTCTTTTGTATTCTCGTTTGGTCATACCCTCTGGTACAACTACCTTCTGCCGCTTAAAATCATTTTTCTCTACTTCAGATCCGCCTCTTTTTTGTGATTGTTCGGTATCCTGGTTTTCCATCTCCTTCGAAGTGATGACGTCTGCCTGTACTGTATCTATGTTCGTATCTGCCATTTGACTATCAATAGAATCAACATTATAATGCATCTTGAAAAAAAATTTATCTCGCTGATTTTGACTTTACAGATTACATACACGACTGCAAAATGATATATGTACATATTAAAACAGTGTTTACAAATATTAGCTACGAAATTGTAAGCTTGATACGTCAATAGTGAATGTCCTGATGTTACATTTATCGACGCTCTTCTTTTCATTCAAATACTGGATTACTTGGGTCGGTTTCAAGACGATCGCTAAGAGTACTCTGGAGTTGTTGATTAAAATACCCAATTGGATCAAAACCTCCGGATAAAAGCTCCATTGGATCGTACTTCAGTGCCATCACCAGGAGCCACATTTGGTCAATCTCTTCGTTATTAGGGTAGATAAAATCCTGAAGCGGGGACTCATTAGACATCATCGACTGAGGGAAGTCTAAAATGGAACCAATATCAGTGTCCAGATTCGTTTTCGTTTTATTTTCATTATCATTATTATTAGCAGGAAAAATATTTCCGACATCCGTGCCACGTCTAGACTTGCTCGATGAATTGTAGTTTGCAGTATCGATATCGATATCTACAGAATCTTGATAGTTAACTATCGTCTCTAGGTCTTTGCCCAAAGAACGCGTTAACGTTTCCATATCATCTACTTGTAAATTATTAAGTTTTAACCGATTTATGCCTCGTGAATTTGCTGAAATATTACTGTAAAATTCAGGATTATTGATAATTGATAAAATGTATTTCTGAGCCTGTACTACCCTCCATGCATAAAAATATCGATCTGAAATCTTGGACATTAAACCTAGCATAAGGTTTCCAATTGTTTTGTTGTTCTTCAACAAATTCGAAATTTTGACGAACTTCTTTTGATATTCCACGTCTTCTTTCATGAGGCGTGAATGATCATAATTGCTAAGCATATCGTGATACTTGTACCCAATTCTTACAGAAAATGCAAGATTAAATTGATTAAATTTATGAATTGCCATCTGAGTATGTGGATTGAGTATAAGCCCATCATTGCTTAACTTTCCGTGGAGTACGGCAAAAATATATGGTAACAAATCGTTTTGGAAAATCACATATGCTTTCTTGAAATAAAAAAACATAATATCAAATCTCGATTTACTTTCATAATGGAGATATATATGATGATACAATATCAACATCGAACCTTTAAGCGCAATAAATACTCTCGCATTAACCACGTCAATAAATCGTTCGGAAATAGAGCTATTACTTGACACTTGCTCTAGGGTGGAAAAGTCTTCTCGACAAACTCTCTCCACGTCATTTAATTTCTGTGTCAACTCATTCATGGCATAAGATCCATGAATATCCAGAAATTTATCAACGATTTCTCTGATTGCATTTAATCTATAATTAAACCACCCAAATGTCTGAGATATGGCTTTCTCCAATTGTGCATTATCTGAAGTCATATTATTTTCTGTGGTGTATGGAAAGCTAACATCATAATGCCTAGGGTCAATTGACATTGGATTACCAGCATGAAAACAATGTATAATATCACTCCGGACTAGAAAATGCCACATCCTTCTCCCTAAATTATTTATTCGTTCATCATTACATACATCCTCAAACTTATCAGGCTCCCTATTCAACCCTAATGCATATGCCATTTGAATAAGAACAGCCGTAGATACCTGAGAATCACCACCGTCTGTTCCGTCACCATCTTCTGGTGCTGTACTGTGATATATTCTCATATATAATGTAGCCTGAAATACCGTTAAATTAGTCTTCCGCGATATTTCAAACCGATCCAAACAGAGCTGTGCCATTTCTATGACTATGACATTAACTGGATTCATTAATAAATATTTTAAATCGTTTATGGCAGGTGATGGATCATTGGAATGGATAATTTTTTCATTCATACACTTTCTATTGGAAAATAATGTCAAATAGGTAAATCTCAATATAATCAAACAGATCGCAACATGTGCTAAATCTAATCGTTTTATAATCTTCATGTATTCAAAAGGTTCATCTTCATAACTTTTAGTTCCTAGAATCCTCACCATATCAGCTGTAAAGTAATCTTTATCAACGAATGGCATAAATGGATAGAGTGTTTCGAAAAACTTATCAATCAATTTCCATACTACTTTCTTTTTGGGCATTATTGTTTTGATGTTTTCAATCAACTTTAATTCAGGATCAAATTTCCCTTCAAACAATGTGCTGGTCAAAGTTGAAGTACTGAGGTCTATTTTATTCGCTGATTCAGTAGTATCTGCTCGAATCGTTAACAATTTCTTGTATGGAACTAATTCTTCGTATCCTTCGACTTTTAATAATTTGCTAATAAATTCACCGTCTGGTTTTCCATGTTTCCCATCTCTCGATGTTAACGCATTTATATTTTCTTGACTTAAATTGGCACTTTTCATCAAAAACCAGAGAGGAGCCGGACGTGCTTCAACATATTGGCAAACCTTATATAAACAGGGATCTTTTTTCAATAAACTTGCCCAACAAAGTGGATTAAAGCACAACCTTCTTGACTCGTCCTTGACGTGGATAGGCATATAACCTTCATGGAAGTTTACCATGTCATCCTCGGGCCCAATAGGATTAGAAAAATGTGGATTGAAAGCAGGCACCACGTAATCTTGGGCATAAAAGTCTGCCATAGATGACTGTGGCCTAGATTTACCTAGCCCATTGGAAGAGGTCGCAGATTCCGTATACCTCTTGAGATTATCCGGTGTATTCTTCATCTCCTTTTTTTTTGATTTCTGCCTTTTGATTCTCATGTTGTCATCATCTGCAAATGATATTGGTTGCCATTTGTTATCGTAACTGCATTCATTACCAACATTTGAATTGACACAAGATGAACAAGGTAATTCTTTATTACATTTGATTTTTCTTTTCTTACATCTTGTACAAACCAAAGTTGGCTTATTTCGTTTCTTCGGATGATACTCGTTCATTTGTCTTCATGAATCATTAAAGTAATGGTTAATTAATTACTAAGTAAATGCAAATAAATTTTACCTACCGGATCGCTCTCGTGATTATGACGTTTTGAGAAATATTTGTATTTTTCAGCCTTATATATTAATACCATATTAAATATCTACACCATCTTAAATACCTACACCATCTTAAATACCTACACTATCAGCGTTATTAAATACTTGGTCAATGGGTAACTCACTGAAAATATCAAAATGAGTAGCCTGCTCTAAATCGAAACCATATCTATCGATATTCGACCCGTTATTCTGACTTGAGAATGGAGTGGTCGCTTCCTGAGACTTATTAAACCCCCTAGCCATAGGACCCTTTTGAGACGATTCATTATTATCCATAAAACTAACACCGGGAGAATTTGTGAAAACATTTGCCATTCTTTGAGAATCATAAGTCAAAGGATCGCCGCTCTCTGGAATACCATTATCGAACATTTTATTATCATGTTTTACACAAAGCATTTGGAACCACAATTTATCAATTTCTGCATTATCAACATAATTAGATTCGAAACCTTTATAGATATTCTTATTCTTCAAGTTCGAATCGCCATCGTTCTTATCAATATTAGTAGTATTCGGTCTAAAATTTGGAGTAGTTGCATAATTGTTTCCAGTACTAGGATTCAGTCTGGTACTGGGTGTCACGCTTTCCGAATAGAAGATGTTGCAGAATTCGGATTGAAATTCGTTGGAAGTCGTTTCAAATTTACCAACCTTATTTAATGTCGTTTCGCAGATTTTAATGAGATCCTCCATTTGTTCAATGGTAAAACGTTGAAAACAGAGATGGCTCGCCTCTTTGTATTTATCCACATAGAAATCTTTGTTTGTAATTGTTTTCAATAAATAGGTATGACCTTTTGTGATTCTCCAAGCATAATAGTATCTATTACTAATCTTTGAAATGGCTTCAATTGAGAATTCTGCACATCTAGTCAAATATGTGGATAATTTGCATAAAAGCCTAAAATTTAAGCGATAGTGCAGATCAATGATCATCTTCTCGTTATGCTGATTGTCGCGAGTCATACTATATATAATAAAGTTAGCCTTCACCAAGCATGCGAGATTGACTTGATTTGATTTGTGAATAGTCATCTCAAGAGTTGGATTAATAACGAAGTCACAAATGATATCACTATTACCTAACAAATCAAAGTAACGTGGCATAATGTCTCTAGTAGCAATTAATAGCATCTTCTTTAGATAGAAGAATGACAAATTCACATTTTTTTCTTCATAAAAAAGATATAGGTGAAAATAAAGCGAAACAAAAAACGCACTAATTGACAAATATATTTTTGTTCTGAAGTTCCTAGTGAATACGTATGCATGACAATTTTTCTCGAGAGGCCTTAAACACTCATCCAAATTACCATATTCATCTTTCAAAATTATCTCAAGATCTGACAACAACTTAGTCAATTCTGACATTTTCGTTTTGCCATTAACATTCAATACAAGTAATAGAATCTCTCTCATCCGTATACAAGCTCCACCACAAGAAAAAAAGGCCTGTGTCACATTTCTATCCATATTAGGGTCAATTGTATTCTCGTTTCCTTCTTCGAAAAATGGTATTTTAGTATCGAAAAACATGCTATCAACTGACAATGGATTGCCAAAACAAAATCCGAGATACGAATCAAGAAAACATAACGAATGCCATATCTTTCTACCTAAATGGTTCATTTTAGGATCATTACAAACATCAGAAAAGTTATCTGGTTCTCTATTTAAACCTAGTGAGTACGCCATTTGGACCAACATCGCAGTCAATACTTGCGCATCCCCACCATCAGCACCATCGCCGTCTTCGGGGGCATACATATGATATAGTCTCATATACAAACCCAATTGCAAAACTGGAAAGCTAGATTTTCTTAGCAATTGGAATTGATCCAAACATAATTGAGCAACATCAATTGTATTGATATTAATTGGGTTCGATAATAAGAATTTCATATCTTGGGCTTCTGGGCTTGGGTCGGTAGTTTTTAGTCGTTCCTCGTTCACTGAACTTTTATTGCAGAATAAAGATAGGTATGATAATCTTAAAACCACCAATAGTATTCCAATGTGAGCCAAATCTAGCCGTCTTTCAACCTTAACCTGTTGGATTTTCGTGTCTTCGAAAGACTTGGGTCCTAGTATTTTACTGATATCTCTAATAAGTGACTCCTCGTCTATAAACGGCATAAATGGGTATAACCAAGTAAAGTACCTATCAATAAGTTTCCATATAACTTTTCTTGTTGGTAAAATTATTTGGATTTTGTCGATAAGATGTAATTGAATTTTATCACTGAGCCTCAATTCTTTACCAACTTGTCCTTCATAAAATGTAAGTCCTAATGGCAATGCATTCTCATTTAGCTTTGATTTCTTATTGTACAGATCTGTTCTCGCCTTCAAGACATTCGTATAAGGAACCATATCATCATATCCATCAGTCTCCAAGGCCCTCTTTTTGAAATACGCCTCAGGGTTATCTGTCTTGTCACCATAAAACGTAGACGTAATAGCATTTGTGTTTTCTTGCGTAACCTCATGTCTTGATTGTGAAAACATCATACTGAAATTATTTTCTCTCGATGACTTCTCCTTTTGCTCAATCATGTAATCCCACAAGATTCTCAATCCGGAGTCCTTCTTCATTAATGAAGACCATGCGAATGGTCCAAAGTTTATACGTCTCATGGGTTCTTGCACATGAATAGATGTATAATTCTCATAAAAATTGATCGTTTCGTTCTCATCTCCGTACGGATTGATACCACTGAGAGATTCGCGATCAGGCCCACTTGATCTAGTACTCTGAGTGGACGAAGTATTCAAAGAATCAACCGAGCTGGGTGTATTTCCGAACAGAATATCACATTGAGCACCCTCAGCTTTTCCAGAATTTATGTCCAGCATATTCCAATTAATTGGGGGCAATTGAATCGACATGTCATTTTTCTTCACTGGATATGGAGATAGTTTCATCGGTGAACCTATCGGTGACATCATTTCAGACTTGATACCTACAGAGTCTCCAGTACCCAACCGCTTGATTTCATTGAATTTCGGATTCAGCGTAGATTGCGACGACTGCGTTTTCAAGAGGCTCTCAATTTGTTGCAAACGCCCCTTTAGATCATCTAACTCTTCTTTGGGTATCGTTACCTCCTCCGGTGTATCCAATTTATGACTAATATTAGAACGTTTGCCATTGCTCATGCCGCCATTACCTGCAGCAAATGTCATCGGATTTTTGGCACTATGAATATAAGGGAGTGAACCATTACTAGAGTCACTTTCTGAATTCCCATTATTTTGATATATACATGAACTCGTTATCTTTGCCCTGATACATTGGGAACATGGATGGCCCTTATCACACCTAATCTTTTTCTTCTTACAATTATCGCATACAAGGCTCGCCCTCTTTCGCTTTTTTAGATTTGGATCACTCATCAGCTTTTAACTATTCTATTTGAAATAGGCACCCTCAAGACTCTATCGTCTAGCAGGAAAGAAATAATTGAAGAATATCTTCTGAATGAAGAACTCTATGATGAATTAATAATCTACAATGCGGACTTAACCCAAAATAGAAGTTTCCCGAAGCCGTGATAATCGCATACGAATCTATTACACAAAGATATACTATACTATATTTCCGCTGAAAAGTTGGTCTAATGGTAAGTCACTGAACATATCAAGGTCGTTGGTATCGTCAAAGTCAAAGGGTAGGTTAAAAACATTATCGGCCTGAATATTTTGTCCTTGGAAATGAAAGTTGTTGCTTGGGGATTGATTCTGTTGTTGATTTTGATGTTGATCTGGGAAATCTTGGCCAGAGTTTTGGTATTGGCCCTGATATGGACTTGGGTATTGATTCTGTGAATGTACTTGTTCCTGCGATTGGGTTGCAACCTGTCCACGCGCCAGACTACCAAATAACGCTGTCGCTCTTTTGTCAGCATTCGACAATCCGGTGTAATTCAGAGAAGTATCCTGGTTGGGCATAAAATTTCTCTTTTGGTTCTTCATGGAGAGCATTTGCAACCATAATGAGTCGATTTCGGCACTCGTACCAAAATTGAAACTATCAAAGTCACTCGTGGCCATCATCATTGCAGAAGGTTCTGCAAAGGACTCGGGCACCTGCGTGGTATCATTCAGATGTTCGATTATACCAGCAGAGGAAGTGGGTGAGCTTGCTGCTGAAGTATTGATCAATATACTAGGCATTTGAGGTTGATTCTTCAAATCGAACAACCTCTGAACTTGATAATCTTCACAATGAGCACCAATAATTGAGTTTAATGTCGCAAAACTACTCTCAGTTATATCTATTAGTTCCTGTAGTTGATGAGTGGCTATATTTTCAACACCAAGGTCACAGTTCATATTTTGAAGATAAAACTCTTCATTTTTAATAATCCTTAGCAAAAAGCTATGGCTTCTATTAAGACCCCAAGCATAATAATATCTTTGACTCATTATTGAAGTGCCCAAGATGCAAACTCTTGCACAGTTTTCAAGTAATACGATATATCTACTCAACTTCTGAAACCTAATTTTATAATTGACGTCCGAATTTAGCTTCATACGATGGTCTGCGTCCCTGATCATACGGTGCAACGTGAAATTGGCTCTAATCAACATGGAAAGATTTATTTCATTTATAATATGAATAATTCTTTCTAAATGGGGGTTAATAAGCAAATCAGCCCCTTCTCCAAATATCTCTTGACCTTTGCATACATGCAAGAATAAGCTGGGTGTTAAGTCAGATATGCACGACGATATTTTCTTCCTGTAGTAAAAAGATAAGCTATGATTTTTTTTGGCATCATAATGCGATATCAAATATGAATAAACTGATAAATAAAATCCCTTTAAGGAAAGAAGCACACCTAATTTGGTCATTTTTACAAACGAGTAAGTATCGCCTTCAGATTCCAAAACGTTCGTATAGTCACTAGGTTCACCAAATAGCTTATTAGGGCAAATCTCAAGCCTATTTAAATATTCTGTCAATTCAGACATTTTAATATCTTTTCTTAAACTTGAAGTTAGTCTCAAAATATCCTTCATTGGGCCATAAATTAAGCCTCCGGCAAACCCATGGCATTTTGCAATAGCTTGCTCCAAATTGCGATTCAAAACATTCTCGTTCCCTTCCTTATAAAACGGAACTTTTGTATCATAGAACATACCAGCCGAAGTCAAAGGACTACCGTAAGTATATGCATTCATAAAATCATTGATTAATAGATTATGCCATATTTTCCTGCCCACATTTTTAAGTCTTTCGTTATTGAAACGTTCTTTGAAATTATCTGGTTCTCTGTTCAAGCCCATTGAATATGCCATTTGAATTAGGACACAAATAGAAATTTGAGAGTCCCCTCCGTCAACACCATCACCATCTTCGGGAGCATATTTATGATAAAGTCTTACGAAAAGAGCACATTGCAACACAGGTAAACTATACTTTCTTGAAAATTGAAATTGATGCAAGCATACTTGGCCCGTATGAATTGCGTTTATATGTACAGGATTTGATAATAAATACTTTGCTTCTTGGGCAGCTGGCGATGTATCTTTTGTTGTTAATTTCGCATTGTTAACGGAGCATCGATTGGAAAACAATGATAAATATGTCAATCTCAAGATAATTAAGAGCGTGCCTAAATTAGCCAAATCTATTCGTTTCTCGACATAAATTTCTTTCAACTTCTCATCCTCACACGATTCAGGCCCAATTATTCTACTGATCTCTCGTCTGAAATCAATTTCATCCAAAAACGGAAAAAATGGATAAAGAATACGGAAAAATCGTTTTATTAATAACCAAATGACCTTTTTCTTCGGTATGGTGTGTTTAATTTGCTCTACCAATTTGAGCTCTCTATCCACTTGATTATCAAATAACGAAAGGCCCAAAGGTAAAGAACTATTATTTAATGATCGCCTACGTGGACCAACATACGGGCCTTTTATGACTGAATTCTTATAGGGCATAAAATTATTTGTTTCGAAATCCTTCCTTGCAAAATGTTGAGAACTTTCTGAGCTAAGTTCATCTGTCATTATCTCATTATTAGGATTAGCAGAACGTTCTGTTACGGAATTCTGTACATTATGCCTATTATGTACATTTGCATTCATGGGCAAGGATGAGTCAATAGTTGGAACAATACTTTTACTTTTGCTTTTAGATATTACGAGGGTCCCCCCTTTACCACTCTCAAATTTTTCATATTGACTGTATTTTTTCAATACGACTAAAGCTTCGTCTTTTTTCCATACCGACGACCAGTTGAAAATTCCATTAGAGTTACTAGACGGTTCCCGTATATCTACAAAGCCCGAATCATCAAATAGGTTAATTGTTTCGTCTTCATCTTGGTAAGGATTCACACCTATGTAGACGCTTCTAGGTTGATACAGCTTATCACTATTCGCTAATTCGTTTCTTATTGTCTCTTCTGTATAATTTTCATTTTGAATGAAAAGCGTACAGAAACAACAATTGTTCACCTCACCCGGTAAATCAGGATTATGCAATACTGTCCCTGTCATCGGACATGCTTCTATGTGTTGATTTATTACTGTATTTTGGGTGATTCCATCATCAGAAAGCACCATAGTTTCAGTAACTGCCGTGGGTGCCTTGGCTTCGTTTGATGATGCTTCGTATTTTTGCAATTTTGCGTTTAACTCGTCAAGTTTTGACTTTTCTATAAGCAAAATCGAGCTTTCACTGGGGTCTACATGTTTGGGACTTGCTTTTCCGCTAGCTCTGTCATTTTCACCAGCTGTTCCATTAGTCGGAAGTACAGCTACCGGGTATCTAGCACTGTCTGAAAATCCTGTTGGGGAACTTGTTTTCTGTTTCTTTTTTATAGGCCAATTGTAATCATACTTGCATAGACGTTCGATTTTATTTTTGACACATCCTGAACATGGACGTCCTTTATCACACTTGATCTTCCGTTGTCTGCAAGCATTACAGACCAAGCTTGGTCTGTTTCTCCTTCTCACTTTTATTTCTTCGTCTTGTTCAAGCATAATGAAGTTGTAAACACATTAACTATAATACTTTCACCAACATATAGTATGGAATGGGTTACGAATATAGCAGTCAAGTTCAATAAGGTTCTAACCAATTTTGTCAATCAGTATATTATTGTCTCTAATGATAACATCGGATTTATTATGCCGTTTGTGTAACTTTAAGAAAAGTTGCCTAATTGGTCAGTAATATGCTATAACCTATAGGGATGATACTTTATATATATTCTAACGATGAATATGAACTAAACTAAGCCTATTGAACAGTTCCGTAAGAATTTTGCGATCCACTGACCAAGCTTTGATCTTCTGAATCTTCTGAACCTTCACTGTCTTCGTTATAGATGAAAAATTGGACGAAAATGGTGAAATCCAATGCCAAAGTACCAAGCGAGCCGGCTAACCACGAGGAGTTGACCCACAAGTAGTACCAACTCATATCAATAGCCAAAATCGAAATGACGTAGGTCAAGTTACCAAGACATGCAAAAAGGAAAAACATGAAAGAAATGCCCTCACATGATTTTCTCTTATAATTAAGTAGGATTTGCGGTATACGTGAGCCCAAATAGAACACAGCACAGAGCCATCCAAAAAATTGGGCAAGAGGATCGTACACAAGGTCTTGTGGACCGTGTTTGCCAGGATGATGCTTTCTTCCACGGTGCGCATCCTTGACGTATGAAATGTACCACCCAACGAGACCCGCAAATATAACTATCGATACCATCAACGTCTTGTATACCGCCGACATTAATGTCGTTATTTTCGACTTATCATCGCCATTTCTCACCTCTTGATTGCCTCCTTCCAAGTCTTCGTCATCGCTAAATACAGTATTGGTACGTTCTTCTCTCGATAAAGCCGTCTCCAACACATCATCATTCAACGGATTGGCTGGCGACAAGTGTATGAAATCAGCCTTTTCCCCGAGTCCATACACCAAGCATTGCCATAACAAAACCACGTCCGCCAACGTATAATAAATTGCCAATATTATCATTGTGGGCAAAACTCCCTGCAAAACGGATCCAAGAACATTGAAAACATCGCCTGCCAACCATAATATGATAAACAGCAACGATAAGCCCTCTGACGACTTTCTACGAAAATTTTCATAAATTTGTGGAGCAAATACAATAATCCAACATGCTAGCGAAATTGATCCCGTAATTCCACTAACAGCTTGTGCGTCGATAATAATAGGAGGAGGAGGCGCCATAATATTCCTATACCCTCAACTTCTAATATACTCGTGTAATTACTATTCAATCAGTATAGATGCTACAATAATCTATCAATGATCATCTACAATTTTGGAACGACTAGGTCGTTGAGGATTACGTAATTTTGTGTAATATTCTGCGTCATACTACTACTATAGCTTCGATTTTGCATTCATTAATGAACCTTCATCGTATAACCTCTTAAAGACACGTTGGAAGTAGTTGGCAGCAATGCCTCTTTTGATCTTTAATGTTGGAGTTACTACATTTTTTTCCACGGTCAAAGGATTGATATCAATATCAATATTATGAAGTCTCTCAAATCCTAAAAGCTTACCCTTCAAAGTAGAGTTAATACTTTCCAAAAACTTCTTTTTGTTCTGTGGCTTGTTAATTTCGGTAATTAGCTGTTCGGGTGATAATTCATCTTGGTATGCACAAACATTTTGTAGAAACTTCACTCCAGCAGCGTGTTCTATGCCCACAATTCCTACTAAATACGACTGGAGCGAATCACCATGGACGTATAGTTGGGCAAGAATTGGGTTGGAAGATAAATAGACGTTTTCAATCTTTTCGGGAGATATGTACTCGCCCTGGGCCAATTTGAAGAAATTCTTGACTCTGTCTATGATGTAGAGTCTGCCGGTGTCGGGGTTTATCATTCCAATGTCACCGGTATGGAACCAGCCGTCTTTGTCTAGGGCTTTCTCAGTTTCTTCGGGATCACGGTAATAGCCTTTGAAGATCTGGGGCCCTCTCAATAATAACTCGCCTTTATTGTCTTCGGCGTAGTATCCCATTGCAGGGACTTCTTGCACCTTCATTTCGCACCCAATCCCAATACTTCCACACGAGCCTGGTTTTGCCTCGTACGCATCACTCAGCGATACGGCTCCGAACGATTCAGTCAACCCATATAACTGCCTTAACCCGATACCTAAGCCGGCTTTCAAGTAAATGAGTGTTAAGGGAGAAATTGGCGCAGATGCGGTTTGAGTCCATATCAAGTTGTCGAACCCAAACTTTTTACGAAGGGCCTTGTAAGGTGCATAATTATCATAGTCTTCACGAGCCCCCGTACTTCCATCTGCCTCTGTGTGCTTCTTTAATTTGTAGTTGACAATTTCATTAAGTTTGGCCGAAGTCTCTTTGGAGTTTGCAATAGCAGATTTCGTTAAGGATTCAATCTTGGTCAAAACCCTAGGAACTAGTGATAAATAATGGGGTTTAAAAATTGTTAGATCTTCCATGAGGTTGTCAAACAGATTTGGAGGCGTTGCGGATGGAGCAACATTTAACTGGGGGAATCCTAAGTAATATCCAGTAGACAATGCAAATCCAGTAGTCTTTCTCTCGTAGATATGGGTCAATGGTAAAAATATAAACGCTTTACCATGGTCAATCTGAGGCATTGTACTGGTCAAGAAAGTTATAGCTGTGGCAGCATTTTCTTGAGTTAATATTACACCCTTCGGTTTAGATCCAGTCGTACCTGAAGTAAAAGATATGGTGTACATGGTTTCTGGCGTTGGTGGTAACTCGTCTACTCTAAATGAGTTACCGATTTTTTCGACGTAATCTATATCGAAAAGAGAAATTCCAGAATCCCTGGCCAAAGAAACTAATGATTTATCGTCAGCTTGAAATCTTGAGTTTTCAGATAAATGAAACAACGGGTCCATAGAAACTATGGTTATAAGTTCTCGCAACTGACCAGGAAATTTCCTTTTCAAGTCAATGATAACCTTTATTTTATCCCGTGAGCTAATGACCACTGGACTCTTCGTCAACTCTAATATATATTTCGTTGCTTCCGTCCCGAGTGTATCATATAATGCCGTATTGGTTAAAGAATACGCCGAACAAGCCAAATCTGCCAAAACCCATTCCAACCTATTGGCGGAAAAAATTGACACAATAAACGAACAATTGCTCTCTCTATCTCCTATAACACGGCCGTACTTTTCCCAGTCACGGAAATGGTTATCTATTTTCTTATGTTCCAGTGAATTCGTTTTGAATTCACTTCCCTGTAAAATATGGAGAATCCCCGATCCCAAGTTCTTCCGTCTCTCATCCACTTCTTCATACGAATAACTTCTGAAATGCTTCTCTGATTCCCCAACTTCATAATTATATGGCCTACTTCCGAGGCATGCCCTATCTCTGAACAATTTAACAGAATTATTGAACAACTTATTGTATGTATTCAACTGCGGATGTATATTGGATACAAGCCTGTCAGTAATTCCTTGATTTCTGTAAGTCGGCGAATATGGTTTCTGAACCGAATCAATAGCAACTGAATTGATAGTTTTACTGGACTCTAATGGTAATGTACTAATAAGACATTCAACATTGGCCCTATCATTAGGTCCATATAAACTGTGCGTGAAATCCTCTGCCAAATTCATTGTTTTAGTTTCACTCTTTCCAATGAATATACCTGGATTAACTATGTGAATAATTAGATGGTATTTCAGATAGTATTTATATCCATAAGCGTCTTCTTCGGTAGGAAGCTTTCCATTTAGCCTTTAATGTATAGTTAATATCCCCCACATGTCCCCGCATAAAGAACTTTCCTCATTTCGTGTAGCCACCATAACGTCAATAGGTATACCATTCCGATGTCTACACTATTCGTAAGATCCGACGATAGCTAACCTAGTATGAAGATGACGTAGTAGCCGATGTTTATTAGACAAATATACAGATAGTGAAATAAAATTTGTGCAACTAAAGTCGCATGCGCCAATAGATTTGATTGAAGGTAGCATATATGTAGTATTTGTTATCCATGGATATACCGCGCTACAACATTCATAGAGATGAGGGTAAAGCTTCCGTGGATATGTCCATTACACATTCCATGCATTTCCGTTGGCGCAGAGTAGATGAGTGAAAACTTATCCGAATACCACGAGTAAAAGCAAATGATGGAGATTCTGGCAAAATATTATTGGAAGTATGGCAGGAACACATATTAGACCGTTGGTGTCAATCTCGTTTAGTATTGGAGAATCCAAATGTTAATTATGCAGTATATTACCAAATTCTGCAGTAAATCAGACCGTGTGTAGACGTAATATAGATGATGGGACTGTCTGATGTTGGTGTTATGTCCCAGGCTCCAGAACTTGTGTAGAAGTAGATGATGGGACGGTCTGGTATTATGGCCCAGGCTCCAACTACATGAACCGATAATTAAATGTAAGTTATTTCATGTGTAATATATGTAATGCTATTTTTGTTTCGTAAGTGATGGCCACTGGCCTGACTCGTATATGCTATGAATGCTATACTCTTCTCAGAGAATTTCATCCTTGGTTCTATTTGCGTCTTCTTTCAAGACATTTGGTCATATGTTGGGCAAATCTTCCACCAGCAATGCTTCTTCCGCAATTTTCACACTGGAAGTACTTTGATGTTTCAGACACCTTCAACTTCTGTTTATCCTGGCCATAAATATCCTTGGACGACGACATGGTATCGTCTATAAATACACTCTCCTTTTCGTTCTCTCCCAACGTACTTTTGAGCGATCGATATCGTGATACGCTTGCTAGCGTTTGTTGTCTTAAGATATTATCAAGCATGTCCTGCAAGAGTGATTCGGCCTTTAAACGTTAATACCATGTATGAAACATATGCCAACTATATTCATTGGTAAATTAATAACACATACTAGAGACTGGTATGTCACTGGTTTTTCTGTCATTTGATTATTGGTTTCGATTAACCTGATGATGCAAATCTTCAGTAAAGAACTTGATCTAATATGGATCGAAATACGCAGATTATGAGAAAAAAAAATTTCGATGTATTTCGACTGCTAATTCTGCTAGTTTTCTTACAAAATGTCCACTGAAGAGCAAGACGAAGCTCAGATAACAAGAGATGACGGTGCCTATGACATAGAAGATGACATTCAGGATTGGAAAGCTCTAAATAAGTTAACTAAAAATTCAGAAGTTATACCTAAAAGAGGTGAAAAAGATTTTGAACCAGATGGAACCTCAGTACAAAATTCGTTGTTAGATGATTCACGAAATGCTATGTATCAGGCATTGAGCTATCCTAGAGGACATCATCTGAAACAGAAGTTGATATCAGTATGGATGCCGAATGAAAAGAGAGCTTTAGTACCGCATGCCAAAGGAGGTTTCTTTAAAGATATTGGCAAAACAGCAAATTTTGGGAAGAAAATTCAAGGATTATGGTTGGAACCATTAGAGGTGGTATATCTCCTGGAAAGAGGGTCGATGGCTATCTATTTAGGTGATGATACATTTGAAACGTTTTTGAATGATCCTAATGAAACGCATTTTGACTACGATGAAAACTTAATGCCATTGTCACTCAGTCATATTTACACTTTAGCATTCGATGGTGACAGCAAGCTCATGGATTCGTATATTGTATATGCATATTTAAAACGTCACGGATATTTGATACAAAGCTTTAGAAGGCTTGATGACGAAGATCAGTACTCCAAATACAAACAATTGCAAGCTCATACGACTTTCTTATCACTGATATTAAGATCCACTACATCAGCTATTAGGCATTTATTTTCAGGGCCATTATTTACAACATTTCATGGTCAGCTTCAAAAATTGGGAATATTTGCATTCGGCTCTTTCCATGATTTGCATTTCAAGACTAAGCATTATTTTAACTACACATCCATATTCCAAACGTTGAAACTTATACCTTCCTATTCTTCTCTTGATAGTCTAAAGACAGCTACAGAAAAGAATTCTAATTACGTTGTTGATTTCAACGTATGGAAACCAACTCCAAACTTTTCTAAAAAGAATCCACCAAATCCAGATTTTCACATATGTGTAGTCAACACTGACAAAACTAAATTTCCAGATTTGAACGAAATACATGGATTATTCAATCAAATTAATTACAAGTTTCCTTCTGAGGATACTCCTGATGTACCGACCAAGTCTATAAAGAAACCGAAAAAGCCTCAAGCGCCAACTAAAAGAGAAATTAAGTTTCAAAGACAGAAGGAGAGACAATTAAAATTAGACCCAAAGATTCAAGCTCGAAATGCATATTTTAGACTTAGAGATAATAAGCTTAAATATGGAGCCTCTGGTAGGTCCGTAATTCTTGCATTAGTTCAAAGCGGTGTTGTTAATTTCATGAACGTTGGGGAAGGCGATTTTGCACTCGAAAACTTTGGAACTGGAGATTTAAATGAAATCATTCCAAGTAGACACCATGGTATTATGTGGAATGAGAAATACTGATTACTATTATGTAAATTATTATGTATATAAAGTTATGAGAAATATATCATGATGCATTTATTGCTTTATTTGCCATTTCTTTGTCCATTTGGATTTACTCGTATCCATTTCAACACTAGACATAAATTGCTTGAAATATTCTATGGAATCATTCGACAATTTTGTAGTGTCTATTGAAGAACCTTGCACATAAAATTCAACCAATTTCGACATCCATTTCTCTGCTTCAAAAGCGCTTATCCTATAGAATAGGCCGAAGAATCTGTTGAATTGGGATTTAAGAAGCTCAAGGATCTTCAAATCGTCATCAATATTAATAACGCTACTTCTTGATAACGCTAGCTTATAATTATTATAACTGAATAGTCTCGACGGTATTTTGCTTTCTGATGCTATTATTGATTTTATAGATTCATTATTTAGTAATGCATCAATTAGCTTTTGATTATTAAGTTGATTAGTCGAATATAAGCATTTTTTTACCATTATTGTAAATAGCTTAGAACCTTCGAGTTCCTGTGCTTTCATTAAGCTCAGAATCATCTCAACAGGTGTCACCTCATTATTATTTACAACTTGATTTTTAATGATTAAATTCTCGATAACATCGGGGTCATTCACAATAAACGGAAGCAAATTTAATTCCTTCTTAGTGGACAACGCCTTCATTATCACCAATGGATTTTCTGAGTCATACGGGTAAGGTGGGGGCAATGAAAGTTTTGGAAAGTTGTATTTCTTCTTAGTAAATGTCTCCGTACGTTGATATTTGGCTAGTATCTCAATTTCTCTAGACATTCTTTGAAGACACCGAGAATCGTTCTCCATAAAATACTTTGCAATTGATTGAAAGTGATTCAAGTTTCCATTGAATGTTATTTCGTTACTTTTAAAGAATGAATTATTCATCTGTAAATATTCATTAGTGAATTCCTGAATGTAATTGTTATATGCATCTGGTATAGCACCCCATATGGTTGGATCATTACCTATTATCTCTGTATCGTTAAGATACCGTATTACTTTGTACTCAAATATTTCCTCACCGAATCTCGTGGTGAACTCATTCAAGTATTTCGTATCTTCAAGTGTCTCAATGCTATGCACCAAGGTATTTGTTTTCTTAGAATCTGACTGTTCTTCAGCATCATGCAAAATGTCCAATATCTTTTCCATAGTCTTCATTGAAGACGAGTCAAGTGCATCGAATGTTCTAGATAAGTCAATTGTGTCTGATTCCTTAGCTCTATGACTGATTGAATCTTCTTGCTTTACATTGACTCCATTTATTCCATTCGAAAATTTGCTACTGAATCTGACATTCTGTAACTTAAGTGGCTTCACCCTCTTCAGGAGAGTCACTAAAACCCGATTCATGTAATTAATACTTTGGTTTGCTGTAAAGAGCCAGTATAGTCATTGGTATAAATTGAAAAATTGAATTTTTCGCACGGAAGATTCCTTAGCTATCAGTTAAACAATGGTACTCCAGCATTCATACTACGTAAGATAAGGAAATATGCTAGCTCTGTATCAGTATGCTGACAAGAAGTATTCTATTATATTCATATATATCTATAATACATAAATCTACGTCTTTAATTTGGTTTCGCAGAAATGGTAACCAAGTATATTTGCACCCGATATAACTAGTGTGGCCAATATGACTTGAATCAAAAACAGCCAAGATCTTATTATACTATTGACATTCATAATATACTCTTAGTTGGTATGTGTCAAAAAGCCGTAATAGAGAGATAATTTAGAAAATATCTCCCAGTTATGATATCCAGCACGGAAGACTATGCTATGGGTACAAATATATTAGTGCATATTCAATCTCATTCGGGATCATTATGCGTTTTCGCTGGCTCTGTATTTGGTTTTGGATTCTGTCCCTTGGGTTTCTGTTTTATTTTCATCTTAGGCTTTTTGGGAGTATTGTCGTTACTAGTAGATGAGTCCTGGTTGGATTTTTGTTTGGTATCTTGAGCCAGTTTTGGTTTTTGTTTCGAATCCTGCTTCGGTTTGCCCTTTGGATCTTGTTTCCCCTTGGAAGATTCGTGCGGTTTATTCTTCGGTTTAGGCGGTTGCCTGGCTGGTTCATCAGAAGACTCTTTAGCATCAATAGGTTGTTTCTGCTTCTGGTTGTCGCTTGTATTTTCCCCCTCTGTCTTCTTATTTCTATTTCTCTTTTTAGCTTTAGGAGGAGCCTTCGTACTTTCGCCTGTCTTATCGGGTGCTTTCCCAGTTTTAGGCTTTACGGGCTTTTTCTCTTCTTTCGCTTTGCCCTTTTTATCCTCTTTCTTTTTAGGGTCCTTTTCCTTCTTCTTCTTGTCCTTATTTCTCTTTTTCAATTTCTTATTTATAGATACAATATCAAAGGATTCACTTTTGTTGGCTTCTAATTGAGACAAAAATTCCTTGTAAAACTCATCATCTTCAAATTTCTTCGATGGTGTAGCCGTATTATGTAGCCTCTCTATTGGCATCTTGTTGTATAATGACTTTCCAATAGCCGGTATCAATGAGTCGTTTGTCTCCAGTTCGATGAACGACTTCCCATTAATCTCCTTCATGAATTGGTCAAGCGACGTTTGGTTCTTGAAAAGCAAGTACGCTCTCGAATATGTAGGCTTTTCATATGGCTTGGTAGGATAGCATCCCTGGACATAATAGTCATCGATTATTGACCCGTCCTTTAACGAAGCAGTATAGTTATTTAACTGCTCTATGAACTGATCTTTGGTTAAAGTTGGAGGTAAGAGCCTTACCGTTAGCTTTAAATTTATGTAGGTTGATTTGCCACCAACCTTCGGCGTAGGAGTCCTCGAATTGCCGTTGATAGAACTCATTTACTCGTAGTAATAATGTCAGTTTGCTCAAAGGAAGAAAGAAATAAAATGATTCATTTTGTGAGAAACAGATTTTTGAAATAAAAATATCAACAATTTTTCATTACTAGTATATCAAAGTAAAATGGAGGTGTTAGATACGTACTTGAATGAGATATTTCAATGTTCTAACTCCCCGGTAAATGAACAACTAATACGATTATCAAATTTACTCAATATAAATCCAGCTATCAATCCCTACATTGTCAGAATCAACAATTTACCGTTTCTACAGGATAAATATTTAAATGATCTAATCGATGGTAAACACTTCTACAAAGATGAATGGTTAGCATTTAATGAAGTAGTTATATCATTTATCAGATTGAGCAACCAATTGAATCCTTGGTCCAGTTTGGAATCGTTTGACCTTTACACCAATTACATAAATGATTTGTCTGTAGCATTCAATAACGCCAACAGAGGATATCTAATTACATACTTAGTCAAGGACACAATACGATTTGTGATTCCAATAGCCACTAAGTTAGACTATCAGTTGTACTACAAAGAAAATTGCATGAAGCCCCGCTTGGCATATTTGGCATCGATCTTATTGAAAATCTTCAACAACATCAGATCGCAACTCTCAGGAGATGTGAGTGACACCACCATAAAAGTCTCGTCCAAGAGCTCGATTATTCTATACATTGGAATCAAACTCTGCCAGACGTACTTCAAATTATCGAATCCGTTGCTATGTCGCAACATCTTCAGCAATATGAATAACGCCAACCTTGCCATGGGTAAATACGACATGAACGAACAGATACAATACCGTTTCTACTTGGGTCGGTTCTACTTCTTGAAAAATCAATTGGTCGACGCATACACTCACCTCCTCTGGTGTCTTCAACGATGTCCAGTGGTAGCTGATTCGTCCAACATCACGCGGATCCTCCAATACCTCATACCCATCAGCATCGCCATCGGCAAACGTCCGAACTTCAATTTCCTCCAGCAAATGTACTATTCGTCACCCAGCGCCACCCCGTCGTTTTTTTTAATCTACCTGGACCTTTCGCACGCCGTGTCACTGGGGAACTACGCCCGTTTCTATAACGCCATCACCAGCCCGTCTGTCTACTCGTACCTCAAGGACACCGATCTTCTCGTGTTGCTTTCGTCAAAATGCGTGTTACTCGTTGTTCGCAACCTCATCAAGCGTCTCTGGGTGCTCTCAGGAAAAGTTCCCAAGCTAGACTACGACTCGATCAAATTGGGCCTCTCGGCCTCGGTGTCGCTCCCTGATGGTACTCCCCTAACGTCACTCCCCTACTCAATGCATACATTTGTCTCGCATGCCCCCGACGACCTCACCATCGAAAACATCTTGATTTCGCTCATCGACCAAAATCTACTCAAGGGAAAGCTTTTTCCGAGGCTCCGAGTGGTGTCCCTCTCAAAAGTCAATGTGTTCCCTCCCGTCGACCATATTAACTTCCTACGCTTTGGAAATGGGCCCGAAGGGTCTCTAAACGCCTCCGACAGGTGGCTCAATAACTAGTCCACCCTAAGTGCACTCTGTTTCCATGATTCGATCTCTCGGATCTATCTCCGGTGGTCTCTTGGCATCATTTTTCACAATCATCACCATCTGTCGTATATTCCCTTCATATGCCACTGTTGATACCCTGGTGTTCGCCTGACTGTTCCTTTGGTCCCCTATATGTCTCGATGGCCCCAAATTACCCAATTGGGCTCATTTTCGTGGCATTTCCGCCTGTCCTGACTGACTCCACAATTTGGTTCCATTTCGCCTTTTTTCACGTAGGGCGATTTTTCCGTGCGCAATAAAAAGTATGATTACGAACGTCCCCATCGCTTGATATATAAACCGTATATAAATGATCGATTCGCCTAGAATCTTATAGAAGTTACTTTAGTATTTATATTATATATTCAATAGTCAGAAATTTTTCACATAATTTAGTGGTAAGTGAAACTTAATTTAATAGAGATAATAGATTATTATAGAATTAAGAATGCATGTGTTGGATTTGCCATATAATGTACTTGATGATATAATAGGGTACTTGAACCAAAGTGATCTTGTGTCACTTGGAAGAACGAACAGGGTGTTCCACAGTAAGGTGAATCAGATGCTATACAAGAGAATTATGATCTTGGACTCTGAAGGAAATAATGATCAGTATAGCTTGCTAGATGTTAGAAATGTGGGATCTTTCGCCCGAGAATTGACAAAAGAGAATTTTCAGCTTATAGAAAGGGTGGTGATCCATACTCAGTCTAACTTGATTGAATACAACTATAAGGAGTTGTACGACAGTTTTATCCGTCAGTGGGAAAAGGTAAAGCATCCGATTTACTTTGTGAACTTGGACATAAATAATTTGCGGAAGTACCAATCGTTCAACAATTACATCAGTCAAGAGTCGATTCAATACTCGGAGAATGAGGACGAACAGAGCTTTGAGGTCGACGTCCAGGATACGATTTTGAATAACTTGACCAACTGGATTGCGTTCGACATTAACGAGTTCATCAGTTTGCCGTACAATCCGAGCTTGCGTCATCTCAATCTCTTTATCGAGCAACTGTTTCTCCTTGACCCCATTGAAAAATTAAACCGCAATGTGTTGAGGAACATGGAGAACTTGAAGGCGTTATACTTGAATCTGCCCAAGTCGACTTCGGTGTTCATCAAGACGTTCCTGGGGAAGGTCAAGTTGAACTTGCGCAAGCTTTCGCTCTCGAGCTCGCACACATTTAAGGCCGACTCGTTATTGACCTTCAGAGAAGTGAGTCAATTGGTTAACTTCCAGGACTTGGAGGAACTCGAATTGAAAATTAACTGCACCAACCACTATTGCCCCAACGAATGCATGGTGCAATTTTTTAGAGACTGGTTCTCGAGCTGCAGGGATCCGTTGGCGTTGACAAAATTAGTCTTGATCAACTTCAAGTCAAACCCACACACCGACAATTTATTGCAGTTCAACAAGTTGATTGAAAACGAGTTATTCTGCTCGATGATCTCCAATTTGAGAGAAATCTACTTGAATATTAACGACTTGACGAAATTAACATTGGATAATAAATCGTCCTTAAACTACAATAAATTCTTCAAGAATTTGTCCAGGTTGCCTAACCTAGCAAAGATAGTCATCCCAGATTTTTTTAACGACTGGGTAGTCAACTTGCCTCGCTTGTTCAATAAGAGGACAAACTTCTTCGACTTGTTGGTCAATCAATGTGACTGTAAGGTCTGTAATGACACCAGACTTACATTTAATAAGCTTTCGACCCTTGACTCTAAGAACCACTTCCAGCATGACTTTGACAACTTCACGAACTCGTCCGCGGACTCCTCAAGCATTCAAATTGATACCACCAGTGAGTCCAATTTGAAATTCTTGAACTACATCGTCCGTAAGTTAAAGCAACAGTTTATTTATTTAAACCAGAACTTATACTCCATCAATTCAATTTTGAATTCTAACGACAGACCATTACTCATCAATCGTGATTTAGATCAATTTAAGAATTTGTTTTTGCATTCTTGTTTATTGAATTTAATCAAATTATTTAAGATACATATACCTTCCTTGAGATCAATAAACTTAGGAGGTATCCAATATTTAGTTCCAAATTAATAGCTTTAATTTATATGCTTTTTCATTATGAATCATCCTTGTAATATCACTTAACCGTCTTTTTGCAAAAAATCACTCTCACCGTATATATCACTGTATATATAGATTGGTCGCACACAAGTGAGAGTTGCGATAATTCATTTTATCTCTTTTACACTATGACTCCAGAGAAACAAAAGAGAATTGATGAATTAACATCTCAATTATGGGGTGCCGGTTTAACTGGTCTGCTCAAAGGTTCCTTGATTGGTTTAATCAGTGGTTTTTACTTAAACTATAGGTATAATTTTGGACATAATGCTAAATTTTTCAACACTCCTTATAAAATCGCATACCTTGTGAGTTGGAATTTTATTTGCATTTCGTTTGCTGTCGAAACAGAAAAGGTCAAAATGAGAAAGCAGCTTGCAATGGAGGAGGAAATCAAACGCAGTATGTATTTGGAGGACGAAATGAATATCAAAAAGAAATAGAGCCCGAATTACGCATTTAACCAACGAATTTACAACGACTTATGAACATAAAATAAATAAATTAACTACCTATGAATAATACACTTATCTAAACATAAAACGATTCTTCGTGGAAATTCAATCCATTTTCATTAGCCCATAACTTAACGTTTTTAACCAAACCCGCAGGTCCTGCCGTAATGACCCAAACTTTATTCGAATCAACCTTGTTGCCTTTGTCCTTGATCAAATCACGACAACATACGAAGTTGTGTGATCCATCATCTACAGGGCCCGAGCATTGTGTGAATCCTTCATTTATGCACCAATTGTAATATTTGTAGTTAATCCGAGGTCTGCCCTTATATATTCTATGCTCAATTTTCAACCTCTTCACCGTATCTTTGAATTGTTGTAAATAATTTTTTGCAGCTTCTGTTGCATTTGAGTTTAACGAAGGGAAAAATATTTCATTCGTTGTGGATACACTTGTCTTTCTCGAGAGGGAGATACTTGGCTTGCGTGAGCGCTGTATGCTATTCTTTCTGGTGACGTTTGGTTTGCTTCCACTAGAAGGTAAGAGGAGACTTTGATCTTGGCTTTCGTATTCTCCGTCCATAAAATATTCTATTTCTTCGTTATTGCTATCGTTATCACCATTAGGAATGGTATCTAGGAAATGTTCTCTCATTGTAAGATCTACGGCACATTCATCGTCGTCTTCGTCTTCTTCATTATCAATGGAGATTTCAACATCTTCGTTTTCGCCTCCCGTAAAGCCATCATGTTTGCTTTCCTCTCCTAGTAATGGCAGATTCTCACTTTCAAGATCATACAAATGACTCGTATTCGAAGTTCCATAACTTGACATATCATTTATAGAATCATATCTCTTCATGATTGAGTCTTCACCTATATCCGAGCTCCCTGTGACAAAGATTTCAAAATCATCTTCGTGAATGAACCCATCAAAATGCTTTAAAATAGTGATATCTCTAAAATCTTTGATGACCCATACAATCTTAATTGGCACACCATGATAATTCATAACTCTCAAAATGGGTAATGCAAACGATATAGCTGAGCCTCCTACTATAATCAATATTCTCTTAGCACTAACTCTCAATTTAGATATACTGAAACTACCTTTAGCTGTATTTTTTGAACTTAAAAACAACAAATTAGGATCATAGGAACCACAAATCAAGTATTTGTGTCTGTTTTGGATTTTGAAGTTACCCCTACGCACTATCAACTTTTGGTAATTATCCAGAGGTAATGATACTAATGTGTATGGATGATAGTTTGGAATAATTTGTCTATAGGCTCTCACAATCCAGGAAGATCCATGTTCAGCCAATCTAATATGTGCACCTGGACTTATCGATTTACACTTGATCAAATGGTTAGGAAATTCAACTAACGCCAAGTTTGAAGACATATTGGTTACCTTCATGTCGGTATCATTTATAGTCACATCTGTAAGCATTAATCTATAGATGATTTGGCCTACCAATATACAAATGTTAGCAACAGTATAAGGAGTGGCCTTGACAGGCCTTGCGTGATACTGTATACATATCACTATGATCCATGACCAGACATAATGCTGGAAGAAAAAGAACCGATAATATTTGGTCCTAAATTTCAGAAACGATGTCACCATAATAATTAAAAATCCACAGAGGGCACCCCATCCATACAAATTCTCATACTTAAGGGCCTTTTTCCATGAGTTTTTAACTTGAAAGTATCCACAATAAATTACCGTATGCAAAACTCCTTGTACAATGATTAATCTGGATAACCACTTGTGAATTGGCAATAACGCCAAATACAAGGTATTCGGTAATGGAGAAGGGCGAAGCGTTAAAAAGAATATAGTCGGCAACGTAACAGTAATGATCTTTCCCAATCTTTTAGCAAGAACAATCAAATCACCTTTATTGGATTCGTTTAACGAAAGAAGTGCTAATAATGATCCCCAGAACACAATTAATAAAATAGCTGTAGCGTGGTAGTATATTTTATATATCAATCCCTTCAACTTACGGGCTATAAATCTCTTTAATTTATTCAATCTGTAGCTTTCATCTTCATCTCGTTCAATCCACTTGTTTAACCCCAGATTAGTCTTCTTGAAGACTTTGATCTTCGAAAAAGTATATCCTTTAACAGTCAAAAGCTTCAGGATCGGAATTGCAATCAAGAAGACCACAAGAATCACTGTTGTTATATTCCCATACTTATTAGTTAATTCTTGTCGGTATTTACTATACTCCTTTGATTTCTGTGTAGGATAATGAAAATAATCAAAAAGATTGATTAGCGACTCAAATCGATCCATTTTAACCCAGTAGGAGATTTTTCATAAACCGCAAAATACAATTAACGTAAAAAAGAATCAGTTGAACAATAAAACTAACAATATTATTTACTTGATCTATTCAGGTACCAATAAAGAAGGCTATTACTGCCTTGATCCGAGATCGGTTAGATATTTTTATATTGCGAACTATATACACTAATACAAATTCTTTATATTCTTTACACTTTGCTTCTTGGCCCTATTCCCGCTACTTTCTATTAATCCTGATCTTGTGGGCTTATGCAGCGAGTTCGGTTTATTGTCCTTATTTTTATTTTTGTCTATAAAACCTGATCTCGTAGGTTTTTTGTTGTTTTTCTTTGAATTTGAATTGGGTATAAACCCTGATCTGGACGGATTAGGCTTGTCCGACTTGGCAGGGTGTCTAGAATTTGGTTTGAAATGTATATGGGTATTGGTGTTATTGCTATGGTTATAGTTGTTGTTGTAATAGCCGTTGAAGTTGTTATCTATAGGCTGTCTGTTGAAATTTGAATTTGAATTGTAGTTGTAATCGTTATAATTGGTGAAATTATTCCTATATGAACCATTATTATAGCTGCCCTTGTTTCCATAATTACTATTGTTGCTGCTGTTGGCGTAGTTGGTGGTGTAGGTGGGTTTAGCGTTTTGTAGTTTCTTCTGGGTGTTCAGTTTAGTGGAGTTCATGCGATCGAAATAAAGCGATCTTAAATGTCTGGGCAAATTAGTTCCACTAAAGGCACTGCCATTTACACACGGTATCCTTGAAGTCCTAGGTTCTGGGCATTCATCCCCATAATGTTCATCGTCGCCACAATTATAACAGTATACCACGGGCAATACTGTGCTTTCGTATTTGTCGTTCTCATCGTCACTTTTAGGCGTGGGTAATGTTAAATATGACCTCCAGATGCTAGGACACATATCATCTCCATGGTTGAACGTATCACAATGTTTACAATACTGTCTTTTTTTGAGCTTATTCTTACACTTGATGGCAATATGGCCCTTTAATCCGCATCTCGAGCATACCATTGTAGTTGGACACTGAGTTTCATAATGATCGCCCACAACCCCACATTTATGGCACACAACTGTCTTACATTTAGCCCTTATGTGGCCTCTTTTATGGCAATTTGCACATAATGGGCCCATGCTCTGTAACGAATTGATGGTTGTACCAGAACTTGGATCGGTGACCCCAAAATATCTTCCTTCACCACGGAGTTCTATTAATTCGTCAGCATTATCATTAACCTGGTCAAATGAAAGAGATGTCACCCCTTCCTTTCTATTATGTCCACTATTATTGTTACTTGGCGTATTTTCCTTCGTTTCTGCTGCTGATGGATTTTGCGATGAGATGTTTTCATTAAGTATCGACGTCATGCTTGGAGTAGCCGATTTCTCGTGCTCTCTTACCAGCGGTTGTGTATCCTCGATAAACGGTAGTATCTTTGACATATTTTCTCTCTATAGCGTGAATATCTGGGAGGTATATCTTCTATCTAAAGTTTTTGATATTCATCCACCAAGAAAATAATAGAGAAAAAAAAAATACACAAAATCTAGCATACTGCTATACGATAAGATTTACAAGATATACCCGTCTACAATCATTACTTTAAGCAAATACATCAATCCGTGAAGGACTGGGCATTCATTAACTTATACTATTGGACATGTACAAAAAAAAATAGGAGTTGTATTTTAGAAAAGTGCAATAAGCCTGCTTGAATGGCCGGAACAAGCAATTGAACTAGATCTAGCTGGCTTACAACACATTTCTGACAATATGGTCTCCAACCTGACCCTCGAGCGAGTCCGGTTCTCCAGCAACATTAAACGACGTCTTCAAGTACTCCTGGTGCATAAATGCAGCCAACGCATAACAGATACCGGCCAACGTAAAGAACACAGCAACCACAATTAAACTGGTGACCTGGACCGTCAACGAAAGCCATTGTATGGCCCCCATCAACACGTAGAATCCACATCTAGGCCAATTCTCATCGAAGTTTCTGATAAAGCTGGTAAATTTGTCCGTTAAGGGGCAAATCTTCAACAAGAATGGAATTTCGACAAACACAACCACCAACCCTTGCACAATACATATAATTGAAAACACAATTACCACCGAAGCATGGAAAATGTTAGCAATTCCCAATGCTATACATAAAAATATCGTAAGTAACCCGATCCACTGCCCGTATAGGGAGAAGTTCTTCTTCTTAAAATCGCTTGAAAACCCTGCAAACAAATTGCTAAACACTGATGATATATTCAATGCCATTGTATCAGTTTAATATATATGATATCCTAACTGCTTTTATAAATACTGGAATTGTTGTTTGTTAACTAATATACGGAAAGAAAACGTACCATAAAGGGCCTAGTAATAAAATTGCACAAAAACCTCTGATGATGTAGTAGTAGTTAAAATCTTTTTATTACAAGATATTTATGGTATATTATTGATAGAGACAGATAGATGGGACGAGAAACAGTTATTGCTCTTGTAGGAAAGCCTTCGGCTGGAAAATCTACTACGTTAAATTCGTTGACAGACGCTAATGCAAAAGTTGGAGCTTTTCCATTTACTACCATAGACCCAAATAAGGCCACAGGTTATCTAGAGGTAGATTGTGCATGTGCAAGGTTCGGTAAACAGGCGGTATGCAAGCCTAACTATGGATATTGTCGAGATGGTAAAAGGGGTGTTCCAATCATGTTGTTGGATGTGGCAGGGTTGGTTCCCAATGCTCATCTTGGGAAAGGATTAGGAAACAAATTTTTGGGAGATTTGACCGAAGCGGATTGTTTGATCCATATTGTGGACGTGAGTGGAACCACTAATGCAGAGGGAAAGGCCACGAGAGGATACGACCCTTTGCACGATATAGAATGGTTACAGGACGAGATCTTCAAGTGGATTCTCGGGAACCTTATGGAGAGATGGGGTTCGGTGGTCAGAAGACACACAGCCACGAAATCCACGACGTTGGAGACCTTGAGACAGCAGTTGGGTGGTTATTCGGCAAATAAGCAGTTGATTGGTAAAGCACTTGATCTTTTGCCGGGGTTGGCTCCGTTACAAGACTGGGATAATGAAACCATCGAGAAGGTGGTCAGGTCGTTCATGCAAGTGAAGTTTCCAACGGTGTTGTCGCTCAACAAGATGGACCACCCAGATTCGGATAAGAATGTGTCCAAAATCATTTTAAAGTACCCAGAGTTAAAATCCGTATTAACATCTTCGATCACTGAGGTATTTTTACGTAAATTGGCCAATCAACAATATATTAAGTACGATCTGGGGACTGAGTTTGTTGATACAATCGATGACTTGGGCCCCGAATCAAAGTTGAAGCCCTTGGATGATAAATTGCGTAACAGAATCGAAAACATCCGGGACTTGGTGCTCTACAGATTCGGCTCCACTGGTGTTGTGCAATTATTACAAGCAGCTGCTGATGTGTTAGGGTTAATTCCTGTCTTCCCAGTTAGAAGCATCCATAATTTCACTGGTAGTTCAGGTGAATATGTATTTAGAGATTGTGTGCTTGTCAAAAAAGGCACGCCGGTGATATCGGTGGCTAGAAAAATCATGGGAGATGTTACTATCGCTGCAATTGAAGGTGTTGGTGGTGTAAGAATTGGTGAAGAGGATACAGTAGACAGTGGTAAGAACGATATCTTGAGTTTCAAGATTGTTCCGGGAAGTACCACCAATAATTAAGTTAATTAAGTTGTATATACGTAAATCTATAGATACGAGTAATAGATAATTTCAGGCAATATTTTCTTAACCGAAGTCCGGCTGAAGATTTTTTTTTATATAAGGTAAACAAGAAGACCTCTTTCTTTCTGAAGACTTTAGAAACAGTAATAACATCATGTCGGAAACAGCAGTGGTTGAACAACCAAACAATGCACCTTCAAGTGAAAAAATAAACGCTAGTTCAGTTGGTGATACTATCAAATCTACCGAGCTCACGGCTGATCAAAAAGATAAGTTGGAGAAATTAATTGATGCCATTCCAGAAATCATAAAGAAAACTGATAACCCTAAATACGATGAAATCTTTGGGTACTGTATCAATGTTGATACAAATGAACATGTCGATGTTTCTATTAGAAACGAAATTTTGTTGAAGTTTTTGATAGCTGACGAATACGACGTTGAAACTGCCAAGACAAGATTAGTGAACACCTTGAATTGGAGAAATAAGTTCCAACCTCTTTCAGCTGCTTACGAAGAGGAATTTGATCAGGAATTGAATGAATTGGGAGTCATTACTGGAAACCCAGATGGTGACAGCAACATGAAGTATGTTACTTGGAACTTATATGGGAAACTTAAAAATCCTAAGAAGGTGTTCCAGCAGTACGGTGGTGAAGGTGAGTCCAAGGTGGGTGCTAAGGAAGGTACACAGTTCTTGAGATGGCGTATTGGTATAATGGAAAAATCGTTGCTGTTCGCAAACTTCACCGACCCATCGAACAACAAAATCGCCCAAGTCCATGACTACAACAACGTCTCTATGCTTCGTATGGACCCTAACGTCAAGGCTTCCACAAAGCAGATTATCAGTATTTTCGGTGCCAACTACCCAGAATTATTATCTGTCAAATTCTTCATCAATGTTCCAGTATTCATGGGCTGGGTATTCTCATTCCTCAAGAAAATGGGTATCATCAGCGCTGAAACTTTGAAGAAGTTCCAAGTTTTGAGTAACGGTAACTTGTCTGAATGGTTTGGTAAGGACAACTTGCCAGCAGAATACAACGGAGGTAAGTCTACCAAGTTCAGCCTGTTAGAGGCCTTGGCAGAAGCCACCCCAGCACCTGATATGCCAGCCTACGCTAAAATCATTCTCGCCCAAACACAAGATCAAGCAATTGAAGATACTAACCTTTCCGTTGAGTAAGTATTCCGTTGAGTAAGCAACTTCGTACACTTCAGGTTTTGAATTTCATCTGTTTCTACAATGTAGTATATACATTCTACACTAATATTTAATCTTTAATATTCTTATTTTTATTATCAACTAGAATGTAACAATAACGTAGGCTTGTAGCTGTAGACTTTAATCGATGAATGTCCATCAATTGGTCTGTTCTGCGTTATTCTTCATAAGGCTTCGAAGTAAATCATATTGAGATCACTGTGCGACTATTAAAAAAATATAATTGATTTCACAATTACATTATAAGACCTATTCATTAATGATATGGCATCAAATATAACCGACTTCTATCGGGTGCTAGGGTTGGCGTCTAATGCCTCTGATGATGATATCAAGCGATGTTACAAAAAGTTAGCTGTCAAATATCATCCTGATAAGACCTCAGATACAAAACATCATGAATTGTTTATCAAAATACAAGAAGCATATGAAACGTTAAAAGATCCTGAAAAACGGCGCAAATATGATAGAGAACACAGAAAGAGCAATTACAGTTCTTATAAATCATATACTACGTCTACGCAGACATCTACTTCCGCCTCCACATCTACGTCTACGTTTAAGACGGGCAGAACCCCAGGATATTATGGATTTTATCAGCATTTCTATAGATCATACCAAAACCCAGATATGGCAGAAAAGCAGAAACAGGCGCAAGAAGAGAAGTTGAAAAAAGACCGGGAAGACCAATCGAGGAAGGCTGCCAAACTTGCTAAGGAAAAAGTTGAAGAACAACTCAGAAAAGACAGAGAAGAGAGGATCAAGAGAGAACGCGAGCTAGAGAAACGAAAGGAACGTGAAAGGTATAAGGAAAAGGAAAATGAACGGGAGGCGGCAAACGCTCATTATAACGAAAGGAAACGAGATGCATATAGAAAGGAATGGGAGAACACATTCACCCATTTCGCCCAGGAAGATGATGTTCTAGATCAGTATTTTTTGGAGAGGCGAAGAGCACAAGATAGAGCAAAAGACAAGCCTGTATTTGGATCGGTCCATAATGGAAACCCACTGAATAGCCAGACGGTCCAACGTGAGAAAGACACCCCCGATACAGACAGTCTTGGCCAGCATGGACACGATTCCAGTGATCCTATAGTACTAGACGATGATGGCGTGGAACGGCCTTCTAGTAAGCTGACGTCTAATTCTCAACCTTCAACCAATAGTCTGACTGGATCGAATAAAAAGGGATCAAATCATAATTCTGATTCAGAAGATGATGAATATGTATCTGCATTGCACGAATCACTGGACGAAATGGAGAGCAATGCTGCCGATTCTAATGTCAATGGGTCGGAGCAACTTTTTAATGGAGTGGAACAACTTTTCAGTGCTAGCATGAATCTCAGGCCCAGACAGGAGCCCAGTCGGTTAAGCAAAAATCGACGTTCTGTTTCGCCTTCAAGAAATAAGCCAGTCGCTCCAACCACGAGTTACGTTCGAAATAATAGCTTTTCTCACGAACATGCACCATCCAAAAGACCGAAGACTACTGGCATGTTTGGTTTTGATGAATTGAAGGACCAGTTAGGTGGAGACATTGGAAACGTCGACTTCTCCGAAGTATTGGAGAGCCTACCAAAAGATGCACGTAATGATAAGACTAGGAAGGTCAGTGAAGATATCACCTCCAAACTCAAGGCCAAACGACCAAGAGTAGCCGAATACACGAATGGCACTTCAAAGGCAGAAACACTTCACATTCCCATTAACAGGAATTCTGTCAAGGGCCATTATATGCCCTCCGATGGTCGGAAGAAAATACTAACCATGTTGGATTTGCATGCATCTCCAACCATTCACAATTATAGTCCTCCAACTCCTCCAGAGGCCTTGCTCAGTAAAAAATTAACAAAAGAAATTTGGATGAGATACGTATCCTCCATTCGTGACTACCAATCTGATTTCCTCAATTACAAGAAGCATATCGTACAGTATCAATTAGAGAGATCTAAGAAAGACGAAGAATACTTCGAGCTAATAAATTCAAGTTCTGCTTGCTTCGAAGTTTACCAACAATGTCTAGAACGTGATTTTAAGGTTCTCCAGGAATACACAGAACTGCTAAGAGTATTTACGAATACAATGGATATCTATAAGCAGAACTGCAACTGGATTAAGATGTCGAATACATAGAGATATATACCGTATAGTAATTTCATAAGCGCGAATTTGAATTTTATAAAACCTTGGTGGATCAACGCGTACTAAAGAAGAAATATTTCATCCTCTATTCTTAAGAATTGACCAAAGAACATATCGCTAACTCGAGAGGATGAACAAGAATCGTCAATTGCTATTGTTCATAGGATTGGTTTTCCATTTCTTCTATTTATGGTCTATCTTCGATATCTATTTTGTCCTGCCATTAGTTCATGGTATGGACAATCACAAATCGACTGATACACCACCAGCGAAGAGATTATTCTTAATTGTTGGTGACGGATTGAGAGCTGATAAGGCATTTCAAAAGTTGAAGCATCCTAGAACAGGAGAGACTAAATATTTAGCTCCGTACTTGAGAAGTTTGGCGTTGAACGAGGGAACATGGGGCATATCCAATACAAGAATGCCGACTGAATCAAGACCTGGGCACGTTGCGATGATTGCAGGGTTTTATGAAGATGTTTCTGCTGTGACTAAAGGTTGGAAAGAGAATCCTGTTGATTTCGACTCATTTTTCAACCAATCAACCCACACATATTCTTTCGGGTCCCCAGATATTTTGCCAATGTTTGCTTACGGTGATAATGTGGTTCCTGGGAGAATTGATATGTGCATGTATGGTCATGAATTTGAAGATTTTACCCAAAGCTCGATTGAATTGGACTCCTTCGTGTTTAACCATTTTAATGAACTCATGGAAGACCTGGCTACAAACAAGACATTACATGATGAATTACATCAACAGGGTAACGTTTTCTTCTTACATTTGTTGGGACCAGATACTGCTGGACATGCTTACCGTCCTTACTCTGCTGAGTACTACGATAATATTGAATATATCGATGAAGAGTTATCAAAATTGATTCCAAGAATCCACGAATTCTTTGGTGATGAGGATTCGGCTTTTGTTTTCACGGCTGATCATGGTATGTCTGATTTTGGTTCGCATGGGGATGGACATCCAGATAATACGAGAACTCCTTTGATTGCATGGGGTGCTGGGATTAATAAACCGAAATTACTTCGTGATTCGCCCGATGCAGCACTTTTATCTACACCTCAAGACCCTGTTGCTGGTGGATATGAAGCCAACTACTTTGATACTTGGAAGCTTGACCATTTAGTAAGAAACGACGTTAATCAGGCAGATATTGCTTCGTTAATGGCATATTTAATTGGTGCAAATTATCCTGCTAACTCTGTTGGTGAATTGCCGTTAAATTATATTAATGCTGAGTCAATAACTAAGATTAAAGCATTATACGCTAATTCTTTGGCCATTGTGGAACAATATCTTGTTAAAGAAAGTGAAGTCTACAATCATCAGTTTTCATTTAAACCTTATGATCCATTCAAACAAAGGAGTATTGCAGAATACAAGACCCAAATTGAGACATTAATCACTTTATTAGAATATGGTGATCTCAGTGAATATGACCAAAAGCTTAAAGAAACTGCAGCCGTCGATTTATCTGCGGAATTACTGAAACATGCATTAGATGGCTTAAACTACTTACAAACCTATAACTGGGCTTTATTAAGGTCAATCGTAACATTGGGTTTCTTTGGCTGGATCATCTATTCGTTTATTATTTTCTTGAAATTATTTATCCTTACTAACAGATCTATCATCGAAACTAAGTTTTCGCCTGCCTTGGCTAGTTTCTTTGGCTTTTTGGCCATATCTATTAACTACGTGTTACATTACCAAAACTCACCATTCAACTACTATATGTATGCAGCTTTCCCATTATACTTTTGGTACACCATACTTAATGAAACAGCAAATTTGACCGAAGGTTTAAATCAATTTTTACATGGCATTTCAGTGCCCACTAAATTATTTGTATTGGTATCATTTATTGGAATGTATGAAGGAATTGTTTACGGGTTTTTTGAGAGAATTGTGTTTTCGGTCATCTTTGTATTAATTGGTTTATATCCGTTCTTTTTAAAATCCAGAAAAGTTAAGTTATTGCAAAAGCTTTTATGGTTATCAAGTTGTACGTCGATGTGCATTTTTACAAACTTGGATCCAGTAAAAGTCGAGAGCTTAACTCAAATCAACGCTGGAGCAGCGGCTGCGGTCGTAACAAGTATATTTGGTGCTAGAAAAGTGTTTGAAAGGTCGATCGATAATTATAACAAGACTTTGGTTTGTCTTCAAATATTAGTCATACTTATCATGTTGTATCCAACAAACGTGTCTGTTATGTCATTACAAGCTAGAGAAGGATTACCAGTTCATTCTCAGATAACCGGCTGGGTAACATTTGCTGTATCATTATTTGTGTTGCCAGTCTTATATTCTTTAAATCCCTCCGCAGATTACCAACTTAGGTTATTGAGTATTTTCTTAACATTTGTCCCAACGTTCATTATATTAACTATCTCTTTCGAATTGTTATTCTACGTGGGGTATTCGTTGGTCTTGCTTCAGTGGTTAAATATTGAACAATCATTAAAGTTCTCTACTAGAAAAATACAAAAGTCCCGTAAACTCGGGTTGGTCCCAAAGGGATACTGGTTACAAGTTATTAGAATTACAATTATAGGGTTCTTTTTCTTGCAATTTGCATTCTTCGGAACCGGCAATGTGGCCTCCATTTCATCGTTCTCGTTGGATTCGGTCTACAGATTGATTCCAATATTTGACCCTTTCCCAATGGGCGCATTATTGATGTTGAAATTAATAATCCCATACATCTTGCTTTCCACCTGTCTCGGTATAATGAACTATAGGTTGGAAATAAGAAAATTCACTATTTCCACCTTGATTATTTCAACGAGTGATTTCTTGTCGTTAAATTTCTTCTTCTTGGTAAGAACTGAAGGTTCATGGTTAGACATTGGTGTCAGTATATCCAACTATTGTTTGGCTATACTTTCCTCTTTGTTTATGTTGATTTTAGAATTGGTTAGTTCGATTTTATTAAGAGGCGTAGAACTTGATTCAGATGCTGATGAAGAAGCTGATCATGACGGTGCTTCTATAGATGAAGCAAACATTTCTGAACCAGAAGACATCCAATCAGATGTTCCTATAAGTGCTAGAGTTAGACGTAGAACTAGAAAGGCTTAAACTTTCTCTAAAAAGTAAAAGACTATTAAATGTATCTGTATATCATATAAGTCTATAGACAATTTATTTAACATGCAAAATATACCGTACGTAAAAAAAAATGTATTAGTGAGTCAAAAAAATTAATGAGACATATTTAGGACCGTATTAAAAAGTGAAAAATTATATTAACTGTACTTTAACCTCCATTATGACTAGTGATTTGCTCAAAAGGCATGTTTTGATGATAGATAATTATGATTCCTTTACTTGGAATTTATATCAATATCTCTATCAATCTCGTTTATGTGGAAAAGTCGACGTTTATCGTAATGACAAAATTGATATAGCTACTATTGAAAATGACATAAAACCAGATATTATCTTCATATCTCCTGGTCCTGGACATCCACATACCGATTCTGGTATTTCAAGAGATGTTATGAACCATTTCAAGGGCAAGTTGCCGATATTTGGTGTCTGTATGGGATTACAATGTGTGTTTGATGTATTTGGTGGTGATGTTTCTTATGCCGGAGAAATTGTTCATGGTAAGACCACCACTATTAAGCATGACGGAAAGGGTATGTTTGCCAATGTGCCGCAATCGGTTGCTGTTACTAGATACCATTCGTTGGCTGGTACTCAACAAACTTTGCCTGACAGTCTTGAGGTCACGGCTTCGACCGAAACGTCTCCAGAAATTATTATGGGTGTCAGACACAAGGAATACACAATAGAAGGTGTGCAGTTCCATCCGGAGTCCATTTTAACCGAATCTGGTCAGATAATGATTGACAACTTATTATCTGTTCAAGGTGGTACTTGGAAAGAGAACGATGCTTCCAGAGGTGCCGTTACGCCAGCCAAAAAGGAAAACATATTGGTGAAGATCTTTGAACAGCGTAAGGAAGACTACAAAATCATTGAAAAGCTTCCAGGTAGGTCCTTTGAACAATTACAGATGTCATTATCATTGTCGGTGGCCCCTAGCTTAATCAATTTCTACGACCGTATTATCTACACGCAAAAAGAATTGAAGCAAACCATCATCTTGTCTGAGTTCAAGCGTGCGTCACCATCAAAAGGCGATATCAATATTCAAGCTCATCCTGGTAAGCAAGCCTTGACTTACGCCACTAATGGATGCTCGACCATCTCGGTATTAACCGAACCAAAATGGTTCAAAGGCTCATTAGATGACATGACATTAATACGTCGTGTTATCGACACCCCTACTCTGGAAAATTACAGAAGGCCGGCCGTCTTGAGGAAAGAATTCATCTTCAACAAGTACCAGATCTTAGAAGCCCGTTTAGCTGGTGCCGATACCATCTTGTTAATCGTCAAAATGTTGTTGAACTCTCAAATCTTACAAGAGTTATACGAGTATTCCTTGTCCTTAGGTATGGTCCCTTTGGTGGAAGTCAATGATAAGTCTGAATTAGATTTGGCCGTCAAGCTTACTTACAAGGGTGACAACAAAGAACCTCTCATAATTGGGGTTAATAACCGTAACTTGTCGACTTTTGACGTTGATTTAGGAACCACCAGTTCCTTGGTTGATGCTGCTAAAAACAAGAGTGGCAGAAAGGGCGATGTATTGGTCTTAGCATTATCTGGAATAACTAATGTTGATGATGTCAAAAAATACAAATACGAAGACAATGTCGATGGTTTTTTGATAGGAGAAAGCTTAATGAGGGCTGAAGAACAAGGAAGAGCTGGTGACTTCTTGAATGAATTATGTACTTGTTAGTAATGATAATTTTATAGATAAATAGATGCAAAAGATCATATAATCATTTTACACGTGAATAGCCTCTTACGCGTAGTTCTATATTTTGGACTAAAATTGTGGTTTAGATGTCTGAATGGAAAGATTATCATCATATATAATTAATTAATAAGGATAGCTAGCAATGGATGCCGCAAGTATAAGAATAGATTCGACGTTGTTAGAGCAACATCAAGGTAGATTAGTCCGTATTATGGGTAAATGCCAATCGTATGATCCATCTTCAAATAATTCCATTCTCATAAGTAATGGCCCAATTACATTAATTTCTAACCCAGGAGAAGAATTAGTGGTAAATAAGAATTATGAAATCATCGGAAAGGTTGGGACTAGTGATCTTTCCGTAAGAGTATTATCCGCTATTGAATTATCGGATAATTTAAATTTCGATACTGCCCAAAAATTGGTAAGCTATGTTCACAAGGTACCAGAATTATTCTACTAATAGACATATGGGTGTTTAAGAGCACGGAAAGGTTTGTAGATGGAATGATTTTGAAGTTTGGGGTGGTTACGGAACTTCGATCCAAAAGCTTCAGAAATGTAGTTAGTTGGCACGAGTATAATAATATACGTGTATATTAATATAAAATTCTAAATAATGATTTATAACTTTTGTATATCGCTAGCTAAGTCAACGAATCTTTGTTCGCTGGTTTTAGTGACGTAGAGGTCTTTGGCAGTTGCAATCCATTTTGGAGGAGCGATGGTTGCTTTGGCGAATTTGTAATTGCCGTACCCAATTACTAGTCTGTAGGCAGCTTCAGAACTTGAATGTACTAATATTTCTCCAACTTCAGTGGCAAACTCTAACACTGGTTTTGCACTAGCTGGATTTGATTTCAATGATGTATTCTGAAGCTGGTAAACGGACAAGTTGTACACGAACGTGGCCAATGTAGTAACAGTGGTGCTGAAATGCTTATTCTGTAAAGCCGCAGAATCCTTTGAAACCGATGTAATCAATTTAGTCAATCTAATCAACAACTCATCAAAAAACTCGTTATATAATACCAGACCATTATCGTTTGCTGTGATGTATAGCTGAATAAATAAGGTGTTGTTTACTAGATTATTGAGAACTTTTAAAAGCATCATGAAGAGTGGTAAATTGGACCCATTTACAATTTGCAATCCAGAGTTCACAGCATTTAAAATTATTTCTGCTGCATCAGTAGATCTTAATAAATCAGCAGTCGTGACACAAGGAACACTAATTCTCAATATATCATATCCAATAAGACGTGATTTCTCAGACCATTTATTGAAAATCTTTGGAAGATAAATTGTAATTAATTCTAATGCTTCCTTGGAATTCAATATACTTAAATTTGACGTAATTTGAGATATTTCTTCGCTTGAGAATTTGTCCTCTGCTGTCTGTTCTTCGTTGAATTTCGTCAACCCCTTAATCAACTGATCGCTTTTGAAGTCCTTGAAGAAAATAAATTGTCTTTGAGGAATGACTGACAAATTTGTATTCGCTTGAGCCGGTGGAGGTGTTGGATGTTTGTCGGCGTATGGATTATCGCTGGAGCTAGACTGTTGCCCTAGTTCAACTCCCCCTGTATTCTTCATAATAAACCGGACAACGTCTTCGGTGTAGGTAGCGGGCAATTCATTTGCGGCTAAAAACCTTTCGGCTGCAGAATAAGCATTTTCATTGGTATTATAAGGCAATTTTAATGGAGGGGCTCCGTCTTCAATATCTACGTCAAATACGTAGTCCCATTGCTTACCGTCAAATTCCTGTTTCCCTCCTGAATTCCCTGCGGAGCCAACAACGTCACCAATTTTAACCCATTCACCACCAGACCACTGGTGAGCTTCGATGGTACCGTTTGGGTTTTTGACCATTATCGTAGAACCCTCTTGTTTTCCAGGCTGCAGCAATGCATCATATCCAGGAATGTCAGTTTTTTTCAAGTCGTCGACAGATTGTTCTGCAATACTAGATTGTTGAACAGATTCCGCAAACTCTTTCAATTCTTCAGCAGGTGCTATCCTGGAGGACTCTCTTGAAAAGATTCTTAATTTATTATCTGAACCACCCACTACAAAATCGCCATTTGGTAAAACTCCTAAACACCACACTGAAATACATGGCAAGGTAATGGCCTGTATCACTTTACCGTCCCTCCAAACACGGACAGTTCTGTCCTCTGCAGAAGAAACTATGTCACCGTTAGGCAACATGCCTAGATCATAAACAAACGAATCATGTCCTGTCAACGTTTGCAATTCCCTGCCGGTTTCTAAATCCCAAATTTTAATCGTGCAATCATTAGAACAAGAAGCAAACTGCTTTCCTCCTGGCAATATAAGCAACTTTCTGATAACATCGCCATGACCCGGAATGCTCCAGATTTCCCGGTCTCCAAGCCATTTACGTATGGTTCTGTCAGCCGAACAAGTCAAAAATATATCCTTCGATGAATCTACAACTTTGGCGTCCCAAACAGACGACTCGTGGCCCGTCAAATTGAACTTCACTGACATCGACTCGAGATCCCAGACCTTAGACGTCGCATCCCATGATCCCGATATCAAATACTGCCCCTGGTGGTGCAATGAACACACATTACTCTCGTGGCCAACCAATTGATACTTCACGTATTCTTCGGGCATAGATCCTGCCACATTCACCTCCGGCTTGAGATCACTCAAATATATAATGCAATCCTTACCTCCTGATGCCACCAATGGCTCATTTCCATTATCAACGTACGTTACACTGTTAACAAACGAATTATCTGGTGAATTGAAAGCCAAAACACCTGTAATAGATGGTGTCGACCATCCCTTCGCTTCATCTTCCTGCCAAACTCTCACCGTACCATCTCTCAGTCCCGAGATAATCGTTTCATCAAAAGGTGAAACAACACTTCTCACATCTTGTTCATGACCATTCAAGGTACAACTCAACTTGAATTTATCCATTATCACACTTACTCTATCAATTAGCTTGAATTGAATCGATTAATTAAAGAAGTCGTTATCGTCAATTCTCTTAATAGTGGCAATAATAGTTGATATCCGCGCTCTGAACAGAAAACAGCAAATAGATAAAAAGACGACCAAGTAGCTTCTTCAAAGATAGAGAAATACGAAGTATAATCAATGACGCTCTTTCATTCTTTAGCTCCAGATGGAACGCACATTTTCCAGAATAGTAGAACCAAAAATTATCTTTATTTGAGTGGAAATAATGGTTTAGAGGTGTCGGATAATTTACCAAGTGTTTATTCCAAACTAAACATTGGCAGTGCTCCTTCGGCTATTTCATGTATTATCGGTATTATTAAGTTGAAGATTAACAAGTATGTTATTATTGCAGACAAACATACGGTTACAGGGTCTGTTTTGGGTAAGGAGATTGCACATGTTGATTCGTTTAAAATTCTTCCTTTGAGTAATGATTCGGTTTCTAAAAAGGATTCAGAAGAATCAAGCTACCTTGATTTGTTACACCAGCACTTGTCGAATGCCACGTTGTCTTATTCTATTGATAATGCGTACGATTTGACCAATTCGTTGCAGAGACAATTCACGTCGAAACCTGTAACTTATGATCATAGATTCTGGTGGAACTCGTACTTGTGTGAGGAGCTTGTAGAAGCGACAGCGACCGATTTCGTGACGCCGATCATATACGGATACTTCAAGTCGCATGCGGCAGAGTTTAAGGGCCACCAGTCTTTAGAATTTGCATTGGTAACCCGTCGTTCAATCAAGAGAGCAGGTACTAGATATTTCCGTCGTGGTATAGATGATGGTGGGAACGTGGGTAATTACAATGAAACAGAACAAATCTTAACTACGCACGATAGCCAGGTATATTCGTTTATTCAGACCAGAGGTTCTGTTCCGGTCTATTGGTGTGAAATCAATAACTTGAAATATAGACCAAACTTGGTGGTTTCTACAAAGTCTTCGGCCGAGGCATCCCAAAAGCACTTTGCAGAGCAAATTGAAAAGTACGGTGAAAACTTCTGTGTTAATCTCGTTAATCAGAAGGGCTATGAATTGGCGGTTAAGGAAGCATATGAGAATGCTGTTGATACTTTACCACCGAATTTGGCTGATCATGTCAAATACATCTATTTTGATTTCCATCACGAATGTCGTAACATGAGATGGGATAGAATCAGTCTCTTATTGGAGCGCTTGATTCAGTTGGGATACACCAGTGATAATTACTTCCATTTTGATTTAAAGTCGAGTTCCATTTTATCAACCCAGGATAAAGTTGTCAGAACCAACTGTATGGACTGTTTGGATCGTACCAATGTGGTTCAGTCTACGCTCGGACGTTGGGTCTTGCAAAATCAATTTATCAAGTCTCATTACTTACAAACAACAGATGCAGCCCCATGGGAAATATTAGACCCAGGCTTCAACTTGTTTTTCATGAGTTTCTGGGCAGATAATGCCGATGCCGTCTCGTTTGCTTACTCGGGTACCGGTGCTTTGAAGACGGACTTCACTCGTCTCGGTAAAAGAACGCGAGGAGGTGCTGTGGCCGATTTAATCAACTCAATAACCCGTTATTATAGAAATAATTTGAAAGACGGTACTCGTCAAGATTCATTCGATTTATTCTTGGGTAATTACAGACCTTTCCGCGATTCCCTCACCTCTCCTTTTATTGACAGAAGACCCCCATACATCCAATTGTTACCGTACTTAATGTGCACTTCCTTGTTGGTTCTCTTGGCCATTTTATGGTATCCAAGGGGCTCCATCACCGATTGGAAAAATATGTTTGTTGTGGGTGCTTGTGTTTTCTACAACGTGAAAAGTTTGGCATATCTCAATAAAAATGGATACCAATTTGTCAATTGGCCTAAGTTAAATAAATTAGATTTCATTAAAAAGGTTGATGTATTTGATGGCGAAGGTAAATTTACTGGTATTAGATATGAAGAACAAGATAACTTCAAGACTGTGGGAAAGAAGATGACTTAATTTCAACCTGCCCCCATCGTTCATACTTTTTCTTCACCACATGTATTATTAAGATGGTTCCATTTATTTATTATACCGTTTTACTACACACTACAACGTCTTATTTTATTTACTTCATTGTTTAGAAGTATTTTATAGAGAATATATGATATACCTTTTGATTTTGTGTAACTAGTCTCTGATATCACCAAATTCGAATAATTCAGCGATTTATGGGCAAATGATCGAACTATTCTTCAGTAATTAATATTCTTAATAATAATAAAACGTACTATGTCTAATCCTATATTGGAAAAATCGTTAGATGAAATCATTGGCGAAAAAAAGCCGGCAAAAAAATTTCCACATGGGCCAAAAAGAGGTAACTCTAGAATCAATAAACCAGTATGTATCTAGTAATATGGCAATGAGGAAAATAGGTTACTAACTCATTCAATCAGCATCAAAGACCAAAAGGTCCACATGGAAGAAATGATAGGCCAAGACCGTCGAGTTCGGTTCCAAGAGAAGTTACAGCTATTTCTAAGTCAAAGCCTATTCTTAGAGTCAAGAATATTCACCCGGATTTGAATGGAGAAGATTTATCTAACTTATTCGATGGCGTCGCTCCGGTCGAGTTTGTTAAATTTGATCCTAGAAAGGATGATGTTGCATATGTCTGTTTCCAATATGATCATAATAAGAACAACTCCATAGCCATCTCGAAATTCGACGGCAGAAAAGCTATGGGTGAAAATTTGGTCGTAGAAAGTGCCACGTCGTTAGCAGACCGTATAGTTGCTCCTAGGGGAAATACAAGAGGTCCAAGAAACGCAGCTCCTGGAGGAAAACCACAGAATCCATTGAAGAAGAAACAAAAGCCACAGAAGAAGTCGGTTGATACATTGGATGAAGAGCTTTCCGCTTACATGTCTGGTAAGAGTGAAGAGGAATTGAAAAAAGAATCGAAAGTGAACAAGCTTGATAATGAAATGGATAGTTATTGGAGCAATAAGAATGAAAATGATTCTAATGCAGCAAATGAGAATTCTAATGCAAACGCTAATCAGCCTGATGATACAGCAGACGAAATGAAATTGGATTAAGTTATTATTTACATAAAAAAGTCTTTCTAAAATAAACTGTATTATTATATCGAGCATGATTTGTAGTAAATGAAAATTAATAAGATCAGGGTTACGGAATTAACTGGAGTTTTAACAAATTATAGAAAAAAATCACGATAACTAAAGAGAAAAAAAAATGCTTAAAATTCTAACCCATACCTTGGGTTAATTCAACTAAAGAGATATAAATTCTCTTTGTTCTTCTTCTCCACGACTTACCCCAATATAATGCTGGAATGATGAAGGCAATAGAAACGAAATCGATGACGGCCAATACAATATATGTGTTTGCGGTACCTGAACCATCTAACCAATACGAACAAACAAATGTGAAAACACAGGCTAAAGTATTGTTGATAATAGAAACCCCGACCATACCTTGAATAACAATATCAGGATATGAATCCATCAAATATGACATAGCGGTATCACCAATCGAACCCCAACCGAAACCGATAAATCCTAAGCCGACGTATATAGCTTCACGAGGCCACACTTTGTCGGCCCCTACCCCAAACATAATTAAACCGGCAGGAGAAATCAACAAGGTAATGAATAATAACCATAATCTGAATTCCGGTTCTGATACACCATCATTACGCTTAGCCATCCATAAAACGTGCTTATCTGAAAGAACACCAGACATGTAACAACCAATAACAGCCCCAATCAAAGTTGCCACATTCATAACAGCTACTCCAGTTTCAGTGTAATTCCATGGATCGTCATAAAAGAAAGTATCTTGAGTCGTCAAGAAAAATGTCATGTACGCATCTTGTAACCCCCACAATAATCCTGAAAGCCATACAGCAGGAAGAGTGAATACCTTGAAGTAAATAACAAATCTCCGTAAATATTGTTTAAACCCAAAGCCTTCCAAATAGGGAGATGGTGTAATTAATGCGATTCTCTTACGATATGGTAATAACGGTTCTTTTGAAGCTTGTGATTCGTGTTCAATAGGTGCAAAAACTCCCTTGGTTTCATCTGGGCTAACCTGCAATGGTTCGTCGTTATGATGCCCCTTTTCAGCTTCCTTTTCATCATCATTCTTTTCGAGTTTATCATTCTCCTCAATATGATGGTCGACTGAACGAGATGATTGGTAAACGGGGAAATATTTCGATCTGTCAAACACTGTTTCCTCACAACCGAAAAATAAGACGATTAATGTAGCACCACAAATTATGGCACCCCACCAGCCAACCCATCTGAATGTGAGCGATTGTGAAATCAAATGAGCGATCAAAGGAGCCAAGAATGAACCTACCGAAGTGGCCAAAATATACACCGTCAAAACAGACCCCAATTGATGCTGGAAGAAAATGTCTGATAACGACTGTTGGACCTGGGCCTCTGCACATGCTTCGGACATACCCACAAATGCCTGCGACCAGATGGTGTCCGACGTCCTCCGTGATAACGCAAACCACACCGACCCCAAGCAACCCGCAAGAAGACATATCAAGTACGTGATACGTCTTCCATATAAGGACGAAGCAGGAGCAAAGAAAATACACGACCATCCAATGAAAAGGAATAATACCCCGGCCCCCGTGTTCATTGAATCGTACGAAATCCCGTATATCTTGTTCAACGAGTCCTGCGCTGCCCCTGCATCATTGGAAACTGCTGCAGTGAGCCCAGTGATGAACGAAAGGATAAAGAAATGCCACATTTTCCGCGGAATCGACCAGTTCAAAGGGTCGTTGGGAGATTCTGATGGCTGCGGCAACAAAATCACCCCCTTCTTATTCTTCTTCACCGGCCTGCCGCTCGATGACGAGTCGAAAGACGAGTCGTCGGCCGAACTAAAAATGTTTGTAGTCCCCGGAACGAAATCCTCATCGTAAAATTTTGCAGTAATTGTAGTATTCATCAATATCGTCTTTTGCGTTGATTCTATCAATCGTACCTATCCCAAACTACAAAGTATGTCTCTTTGTCTCTTGTCTAGTAAAATAATCTCCAGTATTGGCTTTTTGGTTCGCTTTTTCCTTCTTTCTTAAGTAAAGAGAAAAATTGCAAAAAATAGAAACTTTCAGTGGTTAAGTCAGAAAAACATTGTCAACTATCAAAACCAACAATTAAAAATAATATTAAATATACCACGGTTATCTAGCTTAGCTCAAAATCCAAAAAAAACTTACAAAGATCTAGTCTATTAATTGCACAATTTTTTCCTCCCTTCTATTATCATAAGAGCTGAACCTGCCAAAAAAAAAAAAAAAAAAAAAATTAAAAAAAAAAAAAAAAAAAAAAAAAAAAAAAAAAAAAAACAAAAAAAAAAAAAAAAAAAAAAAAAATTCAAAAAAAAATTCTGAAGTAATTTTGGTAATTTCACACGACCTCGTTTTTCCTAGCCGATTTGATTCTCTTCACATTTGATAGTATATACAATAGACGGTATCAGGGAGATTGGTTAGGATTTCAGGATTATTTGATCGAATCCATCGAAACCCGTATTGTATTAATGCAGCCATTGATTCAAAAAGATCTTTTAACTTGGTGTGATGATTTACATCAAGTTAAAGGGAATATTTCTCAATTGCAAGCCACTCTTAATCAAATCTTAACGAAAGCACCAAGTTTGGATCAATATAGAGAATTATCAACGTATTTAGATAATCCAAACAAGGGTGATGCGTCAAGTATTATCGACAAGATCAGGAATTTCTTGAGCTCTTCACAATTAAAAGTAGCGGTTAGAATGAAATTTTTGTATGATCAGGGATTATTGCCATTTCTATTGGCGTTATCCCAGATAAATTTCAAATCTGTGAAATCGGATAAGTTTGTGGGCTACTTGTTGGATTACACGCCGCCGCGGGATATTGGGAGCAATTTGGCGAGGGTATTGAAGCAGAGGGTGAATTCGGGCAAGCAGGTGAATATTGAGTCGTTTCCGCCGGTGTTGCCCCCAATATCGAATGAGAGCTTGTTGAATAAGATTCTCACGGACAAGTCGTTCAGACAGCCGGCGGACTTTTTGGAGCTGGACGATGCTAACGACTTCAACCGGTCGCACAATGCCAAGTTAGGGTTGAGAGGGAAGAGGTTGTTAGAATTTGCATTAATCGAGATATTGGACGAGAAGCTTCCTGATATCCACGAGGACGATTTGTACTACTTGCAGTTCAAATTGGTGTCGACGTCCATTCTCACCAAACTAGCATTCGGATATAATTTGGCGGACAATTACAAGTTTCACTTTTCCAAGGAAATGAATCTAGATGATAAATTGGCAAAATTAAGTAACATATTCTTGGCGTACGTTGGAGGATTGGCGTTGGATGGATATTCTTTTGCAGAAATTAAGTTATGGATTGCGAAATTGTATGAGCCCATAATACAAGATTTCAATGAGAATAACGACACCTTGAAGCCATTAAACAAATTAGCATTGATCGAGTTGAACTTCCTATTCAAACAGGTAACAAACTTGTACTACATACCACCGCAACAAACGACTCTCGAGTTCGAAACGTTGGAAAACGATCCCCACGTAGTGAAATTGTCCATAAATAGCCAGACGTTGGGTATCGGTACCAGCAGCATAGGCGTTGAGGAGGCCAAAGTCAAGGCTGCGTCGGATGCCCTCTCCAATAAGCAGAAACTCGACGATATAATCAGGATCATGATCACATCGTACGAAGAGCTGCAGAAGTCCAACCAGAACACTCCGGGACCTATATCTACAAACAATAACAGCAGCAACGACGACGACGACGATGACGATGACGATGACTACAGCAAACACAACAATGACAACGAATCGTTGACCGAAGAACCCTACTCGCCAAAAATAGACTCCGAAGAAGAATACGAGCCGTCGATTGAAGGGAATGCGGCAAGCAACCAAGTGAGTGCCCCAGGCCAAAGCCAAGACAAACAGCCCGCGGCCTACGCCAACGACAAAATCCATCCGCATCCCTACAGCACCTTCCCGGTTCCTCACCAAACACCCCAGCCGTACGGGGCCCCTCCTCCACCTTCACACCAAGCCCAGTTCCAACATCACCAACATCCTCCTCACCTCCCAAACCTTCCGTCGCTTCCTCCATATCCCGCAGCCGCATTAGATGCAAAATACCCCCTCGACAACAACGCCAAAAATACCTTGTACGCCGTGCTAGGGTCCAACCACCTTACCCCGGTCTACAGATTCAACAAAGTTGGCAATGACTTCCAGGTCTCCATCGTGGTGAACGACATAGTCATTGGCGCCAGTGTCGACTCCAACAAAAAGGCTGCAAGTCAACGGGCTGCAATGAACGCACTTTCCAACAAATCCTTACTTAATCAATTAGGTGTGCACATTTAGTAGTAGGCCCCATGATTAGATCCTGGATTACTCCGTTGATCCACCATTTCCGTCCCTCTCTCCCATGCGCATATATACATATATCTACATCAAGCTGCTCTCACACCGTACCTCTCTATATATACACTACAATTCATAAATCTCTACGTGAATACGTGCATCCTGATCGCATTTTAACCGAATTAGTAATGGTTATTGTGTCCCTGTAGTTAGCCAAATATTGTTATTGTATTAGAGCCACGCTCAGGAAAGAAAAGAAAAAAAAAATTATTCCCGAAATCGACCGAGAACTGAAAAATTCGACGATTTAAATTCAACCATTTCCTCCTTAAAATTTTTTTTATTGTTTTCCATATTGATATACTAAATTCCTAGTTTATTTAATATATAGATACACATAGATATTCAAGATGGCTACTCCTCAAAGTCAAACTTTACCAACATATACCGTCGGTGATTACGCTTCATTTGCCTTAGCTGGTGCTATTGGTTGTGGTGCCACCCACGGTGCTATGACCCCAATTGATGTTATCAAGACTAGAATTCAATTAGAACCAGCAGTATACAACAAGGGTATGTTCGGTTCATTGAAGAAGATTGTCGGTACTGAAGGTGCTGGTGCTTTATTAACCGGTTTAGGTCCAACTGTGTTGGGTTACTCTTTACAAGGTTGTTTCAAATTCGGTGGTTACGAATTATTCAAGAAGAACTTCACTGAACTTGTCGGTCTCGATACTGCCAAGAAATACAAGAACTCCGTCTACATGGGTTCCGCTGCTTTAGCTGAATTCTTCGCTGATATTGCTTTATGTCCATTAGAAGCTACTAGAATTAGATTAGTTTCTCAACCAAACTTTGCTAACGGTTTAATCGGTGGTTTCTCCAGAATCTTAAAGGAAGAAGGTGTCGGTTCTTTCTACAACGGTTTTACCCCAATTTTATTCAAGCAAATTCCATACAACATCGCTAAGTTCTTAGTTTTCGAAAGAGCTTCTGATGCTATTTTCGGTGCTGTCGGTACTCCAAAGAACCAATTATCCGAAACCAAATTGACTTTAATTAACTTGTCTTCCGGTATTATCGCTGGTTGTGCTGCCGCTTTCGTTTCCCAACCTGCCGACACCTTATTATCCAAGGTTAACAAGACCAAGAAGGCTCCAGGTCAATCTACTATCGGTTTATTAGGACAATTAGCTAAGCAATTAGGTGTTGTTGGTTCTTTCGCCGGTTTACCAACCAGATTGGTTATGGTCGGTACCTTAACCTCCTTACAATTCACCATCTACGGTCACATTAAGAAGATGTTGGACTGTCCAAAGGCTGTTGAATTATAGGTTCATTAGCTCATATCTGAATTTGAACTTGTAATTAGGTCTGTATTTATATGAAATTGTTTATATATATGTAAATATATTTACCTTTCGTTATATGCGCTCGTAGTACTTAACCGATTTCGCCACTGTCTACACAACTGATGACAAATGTCTCTGATGGTAGACCGTTTCAAAATCACCTGAACCGTCATATGATAAGCTACAATTCATCACCTGAATAATCACCTGAATCATCGGAAGCGCCTAATGTCTCTGAATGATCTCTGATCAGGTTAGAAGCCGCTGTGAGTAACGGATGAAAACGTTCGAGCACATTGAATTACTTTAATGCGCCGCTATTGGTGTCTCGACCATTCAACGATCTACCTAGAAGCAACCCAGAAGTTCCGTATAGCAATAGAATACTGAACCCTACAAATTGGTATTAAAAAGAAATTAAATGTTGATTATGTAATGATCTCTCCCATAACCATACCTGCTTATCAAAGCTTTCTATCCTATCGCCGATATCCGACTTACTCGCTTCGAGTCTAGCCAGAGAATAAAAGTCATCAAACGAATCGGATCGGCTTCAAACTGCACTGAAAGCCGATGACGTCATGGAAGATTTTGTTGCTAATGTATCTAATTTCGCTTATATGGTTCTCTATTCATTAAATAGAAGAATCCCCATCATTCTGCAAGCGATGATTGTTCAAGATGATATACTATAGTCTAACAATGCGTTGAAATATATGCTGCGGATAATAAATAGCAAGCAACGTAAGAGGAAAATTGATCACTGGGCTATAGGTATAGGGGCTTCAACAAGATCATGAAGAAAATTTCGCAACTCTGTTGACTTTTTGATGTAAACATTCTAAAAGCGATCAATAGCAACCCCAAAACAGAAATAATATTGGAAAGAAATAGAAATTCTGTTGTATGCCAGGGTTCACTTTAAGGTGCATCAAGATGACCAAAGTATACATATTTATATATGACCTATATAGGGATGTTGCCTTCGAAGTGCCGCCATTGCCGCAGCAGTATATATATAGGGAAATTGTAGCTTGCAAAGTGGAAATTTGAAGGAATACCCAATAGAATAATTTTTATAGTAGAATTCCAAAATGAGATTATTTACAGCCATTTTAGCCATATTTATGTTGGTTATTGAAATCAACTGTCTCTCGGTTAAGAGATTTTTCGCTCCATCTTCTCCGATGTTCTCGTTGATTGCTCACCACAAGGGTGAAGAATTCCAGTACAATTTGGTCAAGTTTAACGGAAGTGATATCGTGTTAGGAGGTGATGAACAAGCATTCTTTGGAAGAATCAAGGCCAACAATGGATACACCTTGAACTTGCCATTGGCCAACGGTACTAATACTACCTATCCATCCAACAGAACTGTTTATGTGGATAAGACCTACAAATTAACTACTACCGCATTACAAAACCAATCAAGTGAACACTTTGGTCTTAACAACTCTTTATTGACCTACCAAAACTCGTCCAAGTTCATGGCTTGCCCAAACCCAATGGAAAAAGGTCAATATGAGATTTATGCAAACACTAAGGCTAAGAATATCACCTGTCCATCTAACTCGACTGGTTTCGAAGTAGACTTGTTAGTTCAACTTCAAGTTGATGCTGGAATCAATTATAACCCATCGACTAACAAAGCTTCGGTTTTTGGTAAGAAGAAATAAGTTGCTTGAAAAGTATTTTCGCAACTATTGAAAAATTTCGCAATTGTGAAACTGAATAATTATTTTCCTTTCTTGTAACGTTGTATTATGGTATAACACTTCATTCTAAGTTGTACTGTTTTTGATATCCAAAACTTATTTAGTTGTATAAATATTAATTTGTATAAATATTGTTTATTTGATTTCGTTGTAGGAAACTTGAAGCGGCAGATTATGATCATAAAACCACTACGCACTTACAAACTATAATGAATAGGCCTGATCTACAAATTCTCGATAGAAAGACTGGACATTTGCTACTCCAGATAATTTCATTTAAGTCACTTCATTTATTATAAAATTAACATGTAAAACTCAATCGCTCATACGCTCAAATCTAATTATACTTTGGTGAGACTACTTTCATCGGATTCAGACTTGCTGTAACTTTCCTTTTCAGTGACATCTTCGCTATTATCGAGATAATAGTTAGAAATGAACAAACTAGCAGCAATAAATTCCATCGTTGTTGCAAGACAATATTCGTAAGCAATAAATGTCGATGTGAGACCCGCCCCATCATAGTTTGAAAGCTGATAGTAGTTCATTTCGTCAATGAAGATAGACATAATCCCAAAGATACCTCTCACAAGCAAAAATGGAAAGGATGCAAACAACAAATAAATGGTACAGCCTCTGACTTTTTCTTTAACGTAGATATAGATCAGGAGTAAAATCACAATAATAGTTTGAAGAAGGAAAATGGCTTGGCCTGTTGTCCTCAACCCTTTCGACGTATTGATCTTATCTGTTTCTTGATCCCATTTATCTGTGTCAACTCCGGTCAATGTAGTACCACCACTAATAACAAGAGCATTTGCGGGAATCAATACCATGTGGAAGACTGCTGACCATGACAAACAGGATGTATGTTTGAATTTGCTGAGTTCTTGTTCCTTTTTGCGTTCCTCTTTGCTCTTACACAACCACGACCTCCCATTCTGTTTTATCTGACACTGGACAATAAAATAAAATGCTGCAATAATTAATGCAAAATACCCTTCCGCAGTGAGCACCAAATATGCAATTAACCACGGCCAATGTTCAATTCCTAACACCGCAAATGCAACACCACATAGCTGACCACCCACCCTAAATATACCAAATGCCAACAATGCAGAATATATAGATCTAAACCCTTGTTGTCTAACAATATTTATCGCTAACAAAAGGTACAATGTATATAATCCCAAGAATATACTGGCTGCGACACCTGAACTAGTAGATTCGAATCCCATCTTAATACTATTTATTTATTATTTTATTATTATTTTTCAATTTAATATTATAAAACTTGTATGTAACTATGTTATCATCATATCAGTCTATCCAATATAACGATCTTTAACCACTATTTATATGCTATGGGCATGTCTTTCAGAGATATAAAAGTAATGGCATTTTGAAAGAGCGCTTATGTAAGCGCCGTTTTAATATGCGAAAGCTTCTATTGTTCAGCCGTAGATAGAAGTCACGAAACCTGTAAACCTTTACGGCGAGATCATGAAGTAGATCCGAAGATGTAGATAGTCAGTTTGGCTATGTTGTTTTATCTGAGGGGTCAATATGTGGTTTATTTGTAAATGTGGTATATGTGACTTACAGATCCAACGTTCACTGACAGTTTGATTCCACTGCCTCAGAAAACAATAGATCTGAATATGCGACTATACCCTATTAATCTATTTCAATTTAGTTAAGACAAGAAATCATCAGACATGAATATTATATTCCTGTGATTCATTTGAAGAGGGATTTAGTGTTGGAGATCAATGTAATTGGCTGGGCGGCAACAATTATATAATTTTTCGCAACAAGAATTATGAAATTATACGTAGAGGTATTTGAAATGCAATTACAGAATGCTTGACTATATAGAGAAATCTTCTGTTAAAATGCCACCGTGCTTCAAAGGGGGTTTCTTTTTGGTGAGTACCACAATTTGTGGAGATCGCTTTGGCTAGTTTAAATCTCTAATAGATAATTATATTGGAATTAATTACGGATAGATAATATAAAAGCTGTATATCTAAATAGTCAGTAGGTAGGAATGACATCGAGCTAAATGGTTTTCCATATTTAACCATTCAACAATTAAGCCCCATATATTACTCACTTATGCTTTTGCTATACTATCGTCAGACTCAATTTTGTTGAAATTGTCTGTTTCAGATACCTGCAGATCTTTATCAAGATAATAGTTTGAAATCAAAAAACAAGCAGCAACGAACTCCATCGTTGTGGCAAGACAATACTCGTACGCCACGAATTGCGACGTTAAACCAGCTCCATTGTAGTTCGCAATCTGGTAGTAATTCATCTTGTCAACGTAAATAGATAAAATCCCAAATATACCTCTTACGAGCAAAAATGGAGAAGCAGCAAATAACAAATAGATGGTGTGGCCTCTGATTTTCTCTTTGATGTACACGTAAACCAGAAGTACAATGACAATAGCCGTTTCTATGAGGAAAATGACCTGGCCGGCTGTCCTCAATCCCTTAGACGTATCTACCTTTGATTTCTCTTGACTCAACTTGTCAGGATCCAACCCCGTCAACATTGTGCCACCACCAATGATAAAAGCATTCGCAGGAATCAAAATTAAGTGGAAAAGTACTGACCACGACATACTGAATGGGCGATTCGTTATCCTCCATTTACATTTCTTCTGAGTGCTCCCTGTTTTATTCTGTAACCATGAACTTCCTGTCTGCTTTTTCTGACTCTGAATAATGAAGTGAAATGCTGCAATAATTAACGAAAAATACCCTTCTGCTGTAAGCACTAAATATGCAATTAACCATTGCCAATGTTCAATTCCCAATACCGCAAACGCAACACCGCAAAGCTGTCCACCCACTCTGAGTAAACCAAACAACAATAATATCCTATAGATAAACTTAAATCCCTTATGTCTAACAATATTTATTGCTAACAAAAGGTACAACGTATATAATCCCAAGAATATACTGGCTGCAACTCCAGCACTAGTCGACTCGAATGCCATATATTTTTTTAACAAATAATACTATTTTTACGAATTCCAACTCGTGACGCTAATAGATCTACAATTGAACCAGTTATCGTATATATTCGAGACTTTGATCTCTATTTATATTGTATAAAATGTTAATAAAGAACATAAATGCGATTAGGTAATCGCGGATTTAATTGACTTAAAAGCCCCCTCCAGGGCGTATAATTATTGACAGGTGTGACTCAACGTTATCTTCTAATCTTGAATTCGTGACATAATAACTGTCCTGTAGCGTAGTTTGTATGGTTTCTTATTCTAACAGTTCCCTTAAATTAAGCTTTGGAATAATATTATTATTAAGTACCTGATATCTGTGATGATTATAATGTTTGATGATGGATGCAAATTTTTGAGATAATTAGGTTTATTGGAAAGTTTTCACAATTGTAAATTTGTAGTTCAGAGTGTATGTAAATCAAAACCTCTAGAACCACACATAAAGGGAGGTGGTACAATCTGTTTGATAATGTGGGCCCCGCCGTAAATCAAGGCTCGACCAAAATTTTTATATGCGACTGATGGCACTAACAATAGATGCATATATGTGAACGGAAATCGCGATTTGCATCAAAAGGACGGAGAAAGGGAGAACAAAAGTAACTCAAGCTTCGCTGTGGCTTGTTGAGAGAAGTAGATAATAACTTTAATTCGTTTATATTAAGAACTGAATGTTGGCACAATATATATCATTCTATAAATCAAGCATTGTCATAATAGATGGTATATCAAAATAATTAGATAAGTAAAATATGGCTGCAGTAGAAGTTACAGGAGGACTAGTATAGTTAAAATTTTTTTGAAGACACTTTCCTTTTCATACTCCTCGATCTTTTCTCTGTCGGCCACTTTCGCATCACGATCAAGATAATAGTTGGAAATCAAAAGACAAGCAGCGATAAACTCCATCGTCGTAGCAAGGCAGTATTCGTATGCAATGAAATCGGATGTTAGACCTTCCGCAGAGTAATTCGAAAGCTTGTAGTAATTCATCTTGTCAACATAAATAGACATGATTCCAAATATACCTCTCACGAGCAAAAATGGAGAAGCTGCAAACAACAAATACAAGGTGCGGCCTCTTATTTTCTCTTTGACGTACACATAAATCAGAAGGAGGACCACAATAACAGTTTGAATGAGGAAAATAGTTTGGCCCGTTGTCCTTAAAGCCTTAGATGTGCTGACTTTTCCGGTCTCGTTATTCAATTCATCAGTGCTGGCCCCCGTCAATAACGAACCACCGCCAACGATAAATGCATTGGCCGGGATTAAAAACATGTAGAAAACAGCAGACCATGACATGGACGTTTTATGTTTCCTCCATTTTCCACCACTCGCTTCTTCATCTCCCTTTTTACGATAACCTCCCTTTTCGTCGCTCGCTTTCTCATAGCTTACTCTCTCTGCATTCGCATCTTCATCACTCCCATTTTCATCACTTTCCCTCTCGTCATTGCCACTTTTAGTGTCGACTTCATCCTTGTGATTCAGTAACCACGAGCTCCCGGTCTGCTTAACCTGACACTGAATAATAAAATAAAATGCTGCAACAATCAACGTAAAGTATCCCTCTGCAGTAAACACTAAATATGCGATAAGCCATTCCCAATGCTCAATCCCCAACGCCGAAAATGCAACTCCACAAAGCTGCCCTGCAACTCTGAATAATCCAAACATCAATAATATCCTATAGATAAACTTGAATCCCTCGTGTCGGACAACGTTTATCGCTAACAAAAGATACAGTGTGTATAATCCCAAGAATATACAGGCTGCGACACCCGAACTAGTCGACTCGAATCCCATTCCAAACCTTTTAAAATTAATATTTTCACTGCTATAACCCTGACAGTGGTATATATTAACTAGCTAAATTCAAATCTGAATGCTGCCTGTTCTGTCTAAGGGCATTGATCATTATTTATGTCTCTACGATGGACATGCATCCCTAAATTATTATATAATCCTTTGTTCTAAAATACCTAAATCTAATATTAGGCCGTCTCACAATAGAGATTACGTTTGGAGACAATAGGGAGGGCTGTATCGTAAGTATAATTCTACCTATGTCATAGATAATAGAAACAGCCATTCCTATTGTTAGTGAAGTGTGTAATTCACGTGACGATGATCACCAAAAAAAAATTTCAATATCATCGCTAGCGGTTTGATAGGAGATGAATAGTAGTAGAAGAGACCCATCGTATACGCCAGGTTAATTGTAGTGAAGGAAAATGGCAGTAGCACACAAGTCCAATGAATACGTGGATGATTCAGGATCAGAATCAGATGGAGAAATTGAGTTCCAACCCCCAAAACATTTCCATAAATCAAAACCAGCATCTAGTGTAAAAATACAGAACGATAAAGAAATCTGGTTGATTAAGACACCAAAAGGGTTTCCATTGAATGATTTGAAGACGTTGCCAGTCTCATTCACCGCCACGTCTATTTCTAACGGACCATCCTGTTTCAATTTAAATCAGAAAAATTTTCAGGTCAATGAAGAGTTGTTAGGTACCGACACCGAAAGCTCGAAGTATGCGGTCCTCACAAACGAAAATAAGAAGAGCTTCAAGATAGCGGATCAAGATATCAGTCGTTTTTACAACATACGTGAATCGGTGGATATTCCGTCTATTGCGATGGACGAGGTTGTCAAGCCAAGAAAGAACATCAAGGAGATCAAGAACTTAAGAATGAGACATTTCCCTACCGGCTACGGGGCTGAAGATTTTGACGAAGCCAAACCTCAAGATGATGGTGTGGATGTCAGCGATAGCGACAGCGAAGATGATGGAAAAATAGTCAAGAAGGCCAAGATAGAAGAGAAGTCAAAGAGTGATAAGAAGGACAAGAAGGAAAAGAAGGAGAAGAAAGAGAAGAAGGAGAAGAAGGAAAAGAAGGAGAAAAAGAGTAAGAAGGAAAAGAAAGATAAGCACCATTAAGGCCCCGTTTGCATTTTGCACCCTCTAAAGTCATAGAAACACCTCCAAGGTCCAAGTTTTTGCATTTGTTTTGGTTTCATCATTTATCCCTTATCTCTTCAACCCATATTCATTTTCATATATATATATATCTGTATGTATTGTACAATAAACCGTTTTTGAATCATTAATCCATCAATATTAGTTTGCGCACTTTAGATCAATTACAAAAAAATATTTTATATTATACTGTTCTATTCTACGAAGTAAACGGACATAAAGATGGGAAATAAAGCATCTAAGCCGTCGAGGAAACTCGCAAATACGATATCAAAGAATGCAAACCCAAATATTAATCGGTCTTCCAATGTTAACCAATTGCCATCAGAATTTTTAAAGGAAAAGTATGAGCAGAATGCTATTCAAAACGAACTTAAAGCACAACAAGAGAAATCCACTCCAGATGAAAGTCTCAACCAAGGAGATCAAATGCATATATTGAATTCGAATAAAGAGTTTGATCCTAAGTTTTTGAATAAAAAACTTAAAAATTCACGGCAGGCCAAATCGCAGGTTCCGGCTCAGCAACAGAATCAAGCACCTCAGATGCCAGAAGGAAAGGACGGGTTTGATCCTCATGTTGGTTCTTATGACCAAGACTTCATTAATTCTGTCACTAATTTGGGTAAAAACATTCACTCCTCTACACCTGATTCCCAGATAAACCCAAACTTTTCGGCATTAACCCAGTTAAGAAATCGTAAAGCATTATATGAAAAAGGTCAGAAAGAAGTAGAAACACAGATGGATCCTCACGGGCCTGCATCTGCCTCTCACCTTGGTGAAAATAAAGATGTCATCAGAACCATGATTCATCCCAGGACTATGGGTGCTATTTTAAACGACCTCAGAGATCCAAGAGTGTCCAAAGATGGGATTACCTTGGACTACCAATTACGCCCTGGGTTTTTGGAAGATTTAGGTTCCAGATTTAAGGTTGCTACTACGACTCAACCTCTTGAAGAGCATACAAAAGACGATGAGATCGCTCCGAAAGAGGCCCCAAATAAGTCCATGATGGATTTTAACGAAAATGACGAATTGGCCGAAACTGTTGATCAAAACAGATTAAATGAATTGAAGGGCAGATTGGGTATGGATGATGAACCTGAAAATATCGATACTAATAAGCGTTGATGTCCCTAAATATATATTCGTGTATAGTCTTGTAAATACTTGCGTGCTCGGTTTGACGGATCCACAGACTCTGGGGTCAAGGAACAATCGACCTGGAATTTTCTTTTCACTCCATCCTTTCTTCTGTACTTATCTCAATTAATCGATTCCAACCAATTCCATAGCTAAGAATGGCTGCTGTATCTAAAAAGTTTTCCTCCAAAGAGATAATATCGATCTTATCCAAGTTTACTCCGTGTGATGTTTCTGATTCCTTGGTTCAGCATGGAATCAATAACGGGGGTTACATTCCTAATTTACAAATTCGTTCACCAGCAACTGTTACCGAACAAACTAAGACATCAGTCGGATCCGCCTATACTGTTTTATATGCCCCAAAGTCTGATCCCAGGCCCGCAATCAAAGAATCGTACATCGATAATATTCCCGAAAATAGCATGTTGGTAATCGGTTTACCTCCATCCTGTCAAACAACAAATGCCCCGTATGTGACTGTTAATAATGCACTTTATGGTGGTCTTATGTCTACTAGGGCCCAATATAGGAATGCCAATGGGTCGATTATTTTAGGCAGAATTAGAGATTTAGATGAGCATAACGACCTTGGTTATCCCGTCTGGTCGTATGGAGTGGGCAGCACTGCTCCAGGACCTGTTGTGAAGGTCGTGGGAATTAATGTGCCCTTGGATATAACAGTTGCTGGAATCGGTTCCAATGAAAACCTCAAGGTCAATCCTGGAGACATTATGATTGCCGATAAAAATGGCGTAGTTAGATTACCTGTTTCCGAACATGAAGGAAAAGAAGGACAATTAGACCTTGAATCAGTTTTGGATTATATTCCCAAGAGAATCGATGCCGATACTAAAGTAAGTGAAGATATTAAGAAAGGAAAACCTGCAGCTGAAGCACAAAAGTTTTGGCGTAGCAAGATTTAATAGAGACAGTTTATAGCACAGTATATTTATTCTTACAGTTTCATTAGTAGTCCGCTTACTATTTACTAAGCTAGATCTTAATGTAGATGTTAGGCCATGAATTCTATTTTCTCTATATGAATTAGAACAATCGGCTTATCTTTGTGGAGCCCTCACGCACAAAACGTCATAATGAAATACAGTCTGATTAAGCTAATACTAGAGAGCAATAAGACTAGCCAATTATTAGTTTAACCTTACAACATGCCTCTCGAACTAAAGCCAAGGGCCAATTCCGAGGCTTGCGAAGCATCCTTTGATAATTATGCTGATTTAAGGGTTACACTTATAGGAAATAATGATTTGAAATACAAATTGATCGGGGATACTAAATTCATGGAGAAATTAGTACATGAATTTAGTAATGTTATTAACACGGCGGTTTCGGATCCAAATTACTTCTTTTCCAATAATATCGACGAATTTTTAAATGATTTAGAACATAAAATCGTTGTGGTGAAGATATTGTCATCATTTATCACAGAAGTCAGTTCGAATAACAACCGAGATATATCCACCAGTTTGAATGAATTTGAAGGATTGATTCAGCCAATGATTTCGTTCGTGTCATACTTTATTGAAAAGTTTTCCCCGTTGATATATGGACGTACATTGGACGATAATTTGGTCCATACGCTTGAAATAATGGTTGAATATTGCTTGGATATATTTGTTGCTCTTTTCAATAATAAGAGCTATGGGACTTTGTTTGAAAACGATGGCACGAATAAACTTTGGAGATTCATTACTTCGTTACTTATCATTACTTATGATTCATCGGACATTTCTGAATTAATATTAACGAAACTGTTGAAATTAGTCCCAGTATTACTTAACAATGCTAGCCCAAACGCAAGTATACATGAGCCATTAGTTACTTTATTGTCCACCCTTTTGAGAAGGTTATCAAAAGAGTGTAAAACATTGTATCTGTCAAATTTCCCTGCAATTGAATTTACCCCAGAAATAGTCAGCAGGTTGGCATTTGAAGACCCCAATTTACCCAATCTTGAGTTAAACCCATATATTTTTAGAACCAAGGTGAATCTATTGTTATTGACCGATTTGATTACTTGTACTGCTCAGATTTTCAGTTTTCTGAATGATAATAAGTATGGTATTTTCATAAACCCATCACTGGATGTAGGCAAAGAAAGTCCCGATAATGCGTTATTGCTGTCGGACATATACCTTACCATGTTATTGTTAATCAAATATGAAAATAAGGCATTGAATTTAGCTGCATTGAATTTGGTATATCTTCATTTGAATAATTTAAAGCAATCTTCGAGTCAAGATGATGGTGATACGAGAGATGAATTAATATTCAGCAACTTTAAGAAAGTTACTCCAAAATTGATAGAATTATTAAGCTTAGATGATAATAAATTTGTCAAGCCTACAACATTACCGATGTTCTTATTATCACCAACTAAAATCTTGACCAATCTAAGCTCGCAATATCCTTCCATCAGTGATGAATTAAGAAAAAACAACGTAGATTACAAGATAATGAAGAGTTTAGAATTACAATTCAAGTCGAGTCAGAAAATAAAGTACTTCAAATTATTGAAACACAACTCACAAAATTGTACTAAATTAGTCGATTTTACTGTAATGATGAACAGTCTTCAAGAAACAAATTTGAACAGTCTTAGTGATTTACTTTTATTATTGAGTGTATTCACAAGCAAGAAGGAAGAATATCGTGAAAGAGTTGTCAACTACAAGCTTTCAGATACTAAGTCAAAACATCAACATACATTTTCACAAATGGTATTCGAATTAATTGATAATTATAGATTCGTGTTAATACAAGTTCAACTAGTACATAGAATATTATATCCTAAGGACAACATGAAGAAAATTTCCGAACAAGATATCGCGTGGTTGAGTAAGAATTTGGGTATTATGATCACCTTAGTTAATGATCCGGCCTATACTAATGTTCTTTATTTGATTAGGTCACTCTCTAGGTCGGTTGCCTTATTAAGAACATTCTTCGTTGATTGCAACTCAATTGTTAGTGAGATTGATATTGAAAATTCAGGTGATATTGCTAGATCAAGATATGCCAGAGATAGAAATTCATCAAGTGGTGGGTTTATAAGTAATATTTTGCAAATTCTTAAGGGAAATGAAATCTCTAGTAAGCTTATTCAGTTTTTCTGTAATTTCAATTCTGAAGAAGATACAGGAAAGGAGCTTAATAAATCACAGATGCTCAATAAATCTATTACTTTAGGGACAATTGCAAACTTTGTGCTCGATTTTAGTTCATTCCGTTATAATATAGTTAATGATGAAGGATTTTTAAAGAATTTATCGGTCATTTATAAAAACTCGTCAGTTGCAAACTATGGGACATCTACAGGAAAGGCCGACGATGAAGAAATGTTCCAGAAAAATACAATCCAATTAAGTATTTTACAAATTTTGAAGAATTATATGTACAATGAGAACCAAGAAAACAAAAAGGAGTTAATTGAATATTTTCCAATATCGATATTATTCGATAAAATAGTTTATGGGGTAGCAAAATCTGATAGTATATATGGCCATGATGTTGGCAGCGAAAGTGAAGAAATCAAGGGCTTGAAGTTGCAACAAAAGATTGTGGCGTTTGATATTCTAAGAAATTTGACAGCAGGGTCACCATATTTCAGTCAATATTTAATCGATGCTTATGACAATAAGTTGGATGATGATATCAAGAAAGAAGATAAGCTCCCCATGAGTTGGGCGGATTTTGTTATTGAGAATATAACAAATTTTGAAAATTTTGAACGGGACCACGAGAAAGTAAATCTAAACGAAGAATTGTTTCATGATGATTCTTTCTTGTTGTCATTGATGGATAATAATGACTACGTGTCATTGATTTTGGCCATTAACTATATCGAAGATCATAAGTTTACGAATATAGAACAGTTTAGAGAAAGATTACTTCCAAAGGAATCGCTTTTGAAAGTGTGGAAGCGGTTTCTTAATCTCACTGTGACGGAGGAGTTCGAAAGCCAGTTGGATTTGAATTCGAAGATTAATATCAACAATAACTTAAATTCAATCAAGCTAAGCATTGTGTGGATCATGATTAACCTAACATGGAAAAACGATGTGTTTGAATACACGTTCCCTGGGGCAGATAATGACACCAGAAGAAGTAGTGGTGATCATTACCGAATCTATGATACGGTAGAAAGTTCGCCCAACAGGAGAACCAGCTCAACGAATGACCGAATTGACATCGACAATTCGGACGATTCAGACAACGAGAAGAAGGAGATGAGTGACGACAACGAAAGCAACCCCAACCCTAATAACCACAGCGATGCCACGAGTAACCTCACAGTGGGGGAGTCGGACGAGAAAATCACGACGCCTACCGAACGAGCAAAAATCTTAAAGCAGTATGGGTTCCTCGAGGTTCTCGATAACCTCATTGGACAATTGGGTAACTACGAAAAGAGCAATAGAAACAACTTAGAGAAAGGATACACAGGACAGCGATTCGACTACTTTATGAGCAACGACTTGCTCGAAAAGATCAAAACTGCCCGATACCAGATTTTTTCGTTAGAGTCTGGGGGCCATATTAGCTTCAGGCCCAGACAGTCAAGACCCAGCCAGCAGCTTGATCGCAACATCACGCAGCAACGAGCCACGCCGGCAACCACTAGCAATAGTGCTGCTGTTACAGCTGCTGTGCTTGCAGCAGCAGGGGCCGGTTCCGGGGCCAGTGCAGTACCCAGGCTAGTATCGAGACCCGACGTGAACAGAGGCGGTGAAGGCTACGGATATGGGTCCGACGATGATTTCACCGACGTTTCGCCGATTGCACCCATTGAGGCCCACCCCAACGATGATGACGACATGGAAAACGACGACGACGACGACGATGATGACGACGACTCAGTCGATGAAGATTGGATCCATTGATCGCTTATGTATTCACCAGTGCGCCAATCGATCGTCAATGTCCCGTGTCTCCCAGATCTATGTTTACGCTATTATTTGGGCAGTATCATACATACATATCTAGCTAATAGGAAGTATTCGCAGATCTTGTGCACATGTTCCATCCAACTCATCTCGAGCCCAACATTATGCATATGTCCATATATGCCTCGGTACCGGCGTTCAGCAAGATTTCCGCACCGTTCCGCAAGAATATGTCGGTTGACTCGCACCCACAAGTCTTATCGCTTGCGCAACGCTACACCATTAGTATCTTGAGTCGCATTGGGCGCGCCCATATACTATATAGTGCACTATTGTATACTATATATACTCTATACATATACTATATTTTATTCTGTCCAGATCCTCTATATTATCTCATATACTGTATACTATACTATAGTATATATATATATTATCATACATATACACTACACTATCCTATTCCCTACACTATACCTGAACCTTAATACTCCGCGCGATTTCCTTATGCATCCTACAGACATGTACCCTTTCACCTCTACGACCTCTACCGCCGTCTATTACCCTGCTTCCACCTCTTTTCGTCTATAAAACAATATAACCACAAGCCCAATCATGTAGTACAAGCCCAAATAAATGCATCACAAGCTCAAATAAACGTATGACTTATGTATCACAGCCAATGTGATGTATCATTAGTGATGTATCCTATTGTGACGTATCACTATGTGACGTATAACCGCCGACTAAACGCAAAAAAAAAAGAAAATTTTGGTAATTATATGCAGTTGCGATAGTTTTGTTAGTGCCCATATTTACTTAGGCGTATTCTGGTATTTACACGGGTCCTTAAACGCTCACAGCGGAAAAAACAGAACAGTGATGTAATCAGAAGAAGGTCAATTTTGTTATTATCAGTTCTTTTGGCAGGAATATTGTATTGTCGGTGATTATAGCGATAATTATACACAGTTTATTAGTAGAAAGTGATCTAGCTGAATTTTGAGCGGATTTTTGATAATACGAAACAGACAGATTCACAAAAAGGTACTCAGTGTTTTATTGGGACAGCTGTGAGAAGATGACGTCGATGGAGCATAATGAGACCAGCACCAAGTCGCTAAACGATATATCGCTAGAGGAGTTGAGTAAGAGACAGCAGCAGCAGAATATATACGTGCAACCGGTTTTGGGGTCGCAGACGGACGATAACCGCATGAGCATCGACAAGCAGAGCGACGGGAATGCAGGGGACGAAGAAATGGGCCTGATGGCCAGAGGAGGGCCAGGAGACACGGGAGAGGATAAGAATGGGGGAATGGGGACTGCGGAAAGCTCGAAGACGCTGTCGCAGACGGACTTGACGAAGAAACCGTCGAGACATGGCGACCGTGATACGACAACCAAGGGCAAGTACACATTGAACGACTTCCAGATTTTGCGGACGTTGGGTACCGGGTCGTTTGGCCGGGTGCACTTGACACGGTCGATCCATAATGGACGTTTCTACGCCATGAAGACGTTGAAGAAGGAGCGGGTGGTCAATATGAAGCAAGTAGAGCATACCAACGACGAGAGACGCATGTTGAAGCTCGCCCAGCACCCTTTCATCATCAGGATGTGGGGCACTTTCCAAGATTGCCATAATTTGTTCATGATCATGGACTATATAGAAGGGGGCGAGTTATTCTCGCTCTTGAGAAAGTCCCAGAGATTCCCGACGCCAGTGGCCAAGTTCTACGCCGCCGAAGTCTTTTTGGCGATCGAATACTTGCACGAGTTGGATATCATCTACCGTGACTTGAAGCCCGAAAACATCTTGTTGGACAAAAATGGGCACATCAAGTTGACTGACTTTGGGTTTGCAAAAGAAGTCAGCGACGTCACATACACATTATGCGGAACCCCCGACTACATAGCCCCAGAGGTGGTGGCAACTAAACCTTACAATAAATCGGTAGACTGGTGGTCGTTTGGGATCTTGATCTTTGAAATGCTCACTGGTTACACGCCATTTTACGACCCAACCCCAATGAAAACTTATGAAAATATATTAAATGGTACAATCACCTATCCTGATTATTTGCCGCCGGATATTTTGGATTTACTCCAAAAATTGATCGTCAAGGATTTGTCCCAAAGACTAGGTAACTTGCAAGATGGTTCTGATGGAATAAAGAACCACCCATGGTTTAAGGAAGTTATCTGGGAAAGATTGCTTTCGAGAGACATAGAGACCCCTTATGAACCCCCTATTACATCGGGTATTGGTGATACTTCTCAATTCGATAGGTATCCCGAAGATAAAGATTTGGATTACGGTATCAGTGGTGTTTCTGACCCGTATAGTTCCATGTTTGGCGACTTCTAATCTCATCCCTTGAGCGGTTAGCGTGATAGACTTTATGTTGCGTTTTTGTACAATAGATCTTTTTATCGTTTTTATTTCCAATCATGATCATTTTCCATCCCCTATGGATAAATTTATATTACACATTTTCATTCATTTATCATACTTTTGTTTATTATGTCCTGGTAATTTACAACCTGTCTATATTTATTTTTCATACAGAATATTAATAAACAGTATATACAGTTATCTAACTAATGCAATCATAGCAATTGTATACCGATGTCATCCAGTCACCTCTTATAAATTCGTCCGCGGATAACCTGGATTCAGGATTTGGATCTAATAATTTATATATGAACATTTTACGTAATTCACATAGTTGTAATTCATCCTCATCTAATTGGCACTCGAAGTATCCAGTGCCTTCGTCATCTTCATCCTTCGGAATTACAAACAAGTTTTCGACAGGTCTAAAACTACCTTCCCTTTTGATTAACCATTCTTTTGTCGTATTGTCATAATCCGCTATCATTCTATTTTTCGTATACTCTTCAAATACCTTATCCCTATATCTCTTTTCCTCGTTTTTCTTCAAATGATGCATTTTCATATCCGTGCATTGCCATAAGTATCCTGAGCTATATTCATTAAAAATCCCACTATATTCAGCAGGCTTGTCAGTATTACCATCTAATTTATTATGCGTAAAATACTGTTTACTAATATTAAACAATACTAGTATTACAATTCCTAATGACCAGTTATCTTTACTTTTCGCCGAATAACCCCCAACTTTATGCAACTTGCCGAGATGTTCTTCTGGTGCCATATATGATTCTGAACCAATAGGCCCATTTGCATAAGGAATTAATTGTTCTTGTTGGTCCCATTTAGTTTTGAAGACATTCACCTTTCCGAAATCGGATAACTTTAAGACAATTCTAGTTCTTAATGGATCTTGTGGATCTGGTGGTAAATAATTTACTAAAATATTTTCAAGTTTTAGGTCGCAATGAGCCACTCCATGTTGGTGCATATACCATAATCCTTTCGAAATTTGTTTAATAAAGCAATCTACTTCATCAAGTGATACACTTCGTACGGGTTGGTTTCCTTTATCAGTAGTAGTTGTCATATATGTAAACAAATCACCACCTGTTGTACATTCCATAACCTGATTGATCTTTATACATTGACTAAGTTCAGTAGCACCTTTCTTCGAATCGACCGGTGGTAATGTGACCATCAAATCTACGGTCTTCACTATGTGCTTATAGTTCAAGGTTGATGATACAATGAATTCAGATATCACTCTATCAATAAATTGTTTTTGAGTCTCCTTTTGTTTTACCTCTGTTCCAGGACGCCTTTGCAACTCTTTCACAGCGTAAAATACATTTCCAGGAGCGATCTTTGTTGTTGACTTGAGAGTTGCGTCTGTTGCATTAGGATCAATGATTTTAATTAACCCATAGGCGCCTCTACCTATTATATCTCTAACCACCCCATATCTGTCATAAACAGTTTTACCATTGCGCAAACGTTGAATCAGGGCGGACGCTAAATCTTTCAGACTTAGCAGTTCGTCAAGCTTTATCTGTAATTTATCAATTAGCGCTGCTTGTTCATCCCCAATGACCGATTCAGTCAATTTTGGATCCTTTCTGTTTGACGTCCCCGATAAGCGATGTATTTTCATATTTTGGTCGAGTAACGAATATGTCCTTTTCAGCTCTTCGTTTGCAAGTGCCGCTAATGTTTCTGGATTAGTCGCCGTTGATGTTATCCCACAGTAGCCCATTATACTCGATAACTGCGATACGAGATTGCTCTGGATCGAAAGACTCTTTCCTCTAATCTTAATGGCATGCATATGTTCTTCTTCATAATCACTATCATCCGAATCAGAACCGGAATCAAAATCATTCAGCCCACTAGAATCATACTCTGAATCAAAACCACTGTCTGCATTGCGATTTGCTTCGTCCACATCAGCTTCTACGATGGTACTGGTTCTCTTATTAAGTCGTTGATTCCGTATTTCCTCTCCCAGTGAATCTTCATCTAATTTAAATTTCTGTAGATCCTGTCCAATTTTGTCAGTCGATGAATTCTTCGGCTTTAGAAAGCTCTTGAGTTTATTCTTGGGCTTTCCAGCTGCAGATACTTGCCCAGACGACATCGACGCATTCGAAAGCTCCAAGCCGAGCAGCTCTGAAGCACTGGATAATGGTGGCGATAAAGATGTTTTCTTACGTTTTGAATGTCCAAAAAGTGGCATCACCGTTATTTGTCAGACAGTACTTCTGTCGAGCCGTGAAAGCTTAGAAATACAACTTCCCGGTCCTGTCATTCTGTACAATCATGGAATATGGTCACGTGTGTGTGGCCTATTATTTCATTCGGATAATCTTAACATGCACCATCACCACCGATTATATGGTTGTTGTGCTAAGATTTTAGCGTCCATATTGTTATTGCCACTTCGTCTACAGAGGTATCAATGCTCCACGTCACTTCTCGTCTTGCAATGGGTCTCATAGGTCGACAATTATCTCGTTTATACCGTACAACTGCGAACATTTGCTACTCATTTCGGACCACCCATACACAGACATCCATCTCCAGATCGTATATTACGTGGGCCACGATTTCTAGACACCCCCAATCTTACTTCGGATACTCCTGAAGTCTATATAGACATGAAATTACGTGATTTTTGGCCTGTATATAAGTCAGTGATGTTGCAGCCGTCCGTTCCACTTTCTTCTGCCGCTAGAGACCTATATAGCGTTTTAGCGGCGTATGTGGCTAGCATCCTTCGTTAGCGTGCATCAAAAAGTGTCTCGCTTCACAACACACGCCCAAACCAATGGTAGTACGTATTCTCCTCGTCGTCAAACAAATACGAGCTAGTCTACTCTTGTTGTGATGTATCCGATTAAGGTACAATCCGGCTATTTTGAACTTCAAAGCCACCGTTATCTGCTGGTCCGGCCATTTGCTACCGTGGCTCCCTTCAGTCCATCAACTAGTTTCATCTACAACCCAATCTATTCCAAAACCCTTCACTTGTTTCAATTAGCCGCCCGACCAATTTGCTCAACCCAGTTCCCCAAACAGCAAAAAAAAACTCGTACATTCCGTTGATTGATTGCGTCTCGTGAATCTACAACTTCCATGTGAGGCATACTACTTGCTTTCGACGTCTAATCCCCCTAATTCTAGCCTCCACATTGTTCTTAACATGGAATACACAAAAACGCGTAATCATAGGAGGATTTTTGAAGCGAATCCTAAGATATTTTCTATGGAGTGAAATTACACAAAATGACGAAATTCTTCCACCTCAAAGGAAATTTGTTTCGTAGGTGTAAGAGAATCATACACGAGCCAAGGTCATATACCATTAGATTCTAGTATAAGTGAACATTTGACAAATATAGAGGTAATAGAGCTATAGGATATCATTCACGAAGCTCCTTCAAACTGTAAAGCCAGAAAATAGAGATCAATGACGAGCATTTATACATCAGACATAAAGCATCATAGAAAGGCGCCTCCACCTCCATCCACGTCTAATGCTTTCAGAAGCAACAGCAGTAGTTCTGCCAGCAGTTCTAGTAATGATAAACAATCGATCAAGTTGAATATAAACTCGAATAAGAGGCAATCGGGGTGGGTACATATTAAGGACGATGGGATTTTCACGTCTTTCCGGTGGAATAAGCGATTCATGATTATAAACGATAAGACGTTAAATTTCTACAAGAATGAGCCAACCAATTTGCATTCGTTCAACGTACCGGACTCCAACCTGGTCAATTCGAACAGTCCTGATTTGTCGTTTCCGTTGAACTTGATCAGTAGTATAAACTTGAAGCCCAACTCGGGGTATACTAAGGCGTCGCAGACATTTGAGATTGTGCCTAAGAACAGTGGGAAGTCGATGTTGATTTCTATAAAATCTAACAATGACTATTTGGACTGGTTAGACGCGTTTACCACTAAGTGTCCGTTGATCAACATCGGAAATGAGAATTCTGCCAACTCGGCCATAATTAATGGTAATACGGGAGTATCGAACCCAATAAACTTCACACATAAAGTTCATGTTGGTTTTGATCCAGCGAGTGGTAATTTCACTGGTTTACCAGACACCTGGAAAAATTTGTTGCAACATTCGAAGATCACGAACGAGGACTGGAAGAAAAACCCAGTAGCAGTTATTGAAGTACTTGAATTTTACTCCGATATTAACGGGGGTTCTCCTGGTCTGACTCCAATTAATCTGCCGTCAATCAATAATAATAATAACCATAACAATGATAGCTCAAGTAGTTTACAAGAATGGACAAAGCATCCTTCTAAACAATTGCAAGCTGCTCAACCGCAACAACCGCCACAATTCAAACCCAGTAGAGCAGCTCCAAAACCTCCAGTACCGTATCATTTAACTCAACAAAAATCGCAAAGTAATGTATCCCCATTAAACAATTTATTGCAGAATTCTGAAAAGGCTGATACAAAGAGCGATTCACAAAATGACTTAATACCTGTCAGAAGAGCGCCACCTCCTCCCACTTCAAATAAGCTCAACCTCAATCCTGATAAAAATAATAGTGCACCTAACTTACCTGCCGGTCTAGGTATATCAGGTTCTTCAAATTCAATTCCAAAGCAATCACCCCCTTACTTGCCAAAGCAGAAGGATTTAAAAATTCAAACCCCATCTACTGGCCTCAATAAATATCCATCTCCTCCTTCGAGCGCACCAGCAGCGGGTCCAAGTTATATCAAGCCATTTGGTTTAACTTCCAAACAATCACAATACCTGCAGCAACAATCGCAACTGTCTCATCAAGAACAACAAACCCCTAAAGATGCTGGCACAAAGAATATGACCTCTCCACAAAAGACTGAAGAGACTCCAATCAAACCACTCCAACCTCGTCCTCAAAAACCTCATCAGCAATCGAACCAACCACAACTGCAGGTCAAAAAGGTCTCCTCTCCACAAATGGGGCAAGGTAAAATCAAGAGTGCAAAACAGATCAAGAAAGAACGTGAAAAGTTAAATGAGATGCAAATTATTGCTAAGTTAAAATCTGTTGTTAATAATAATGATCCAACTCCATTATTCAAGATAATTGAAAAAGCAGGACAAGGTGCATCAGGTGCGGTTTATTTGGCAGAAACTAAGAGTACTGGTAAAAAGGTTGCCATTAAGCAAATGGATATGAATGTTCAACCAAGAAAAGAATTGATTATTAATGAAATATTGGTTATGAAAGACTCACAACATAAAAACATTGTGAACTTTTTAGATTCATATTTAAGGGGTTCATCCGATTTGTGGGTTATCATGGAATATATGGAAGGTGGGTCCTTGACAGAAATTATTGAAAACAATGAGTTCAAATTATCAGAAAAGCAAATTGCCACGATATGTTTCGAAACATTGAAAGGTTTGCAACATTTACATAAAAAGCATATCATTCATAGAGATATAAAATCCGATAACGTTTTGTTGGATGCGAAGGGTAATGTTAAAATAACTGATTTCGGATTCTGCGCTAAGTTAACTGATCAAAGAAATAAAAGAGCGACAATGGTTGGTACTCCATACTGGATGGCCCCTGAAGTGGTCAAACAGAAAGAATACGATGCCAAGGTTGATGTTTGGTCATTGGGTATTATGACCATTGAAATGATTGAAGGCGAGCCTCCATACTTGAATGAAGAACCATTAAAAGCTTTATATTTAATTGCAACAAACGGAACACCAAAATTAAAGAAGCCTGAATTATTATCCAATTCGATCAAGAAGTTTTTATCTATTTGCTTATGTGTAGATGTTAGATATAGGGCACTGACAGATGAGTTAATTGAGCATTCATTCATTCAACATAAATCAACCGATGTTGAAGTATTGGCACCTTTGTTAGAATGGAAGAAAAACCCTCGTCCAGACTATAGCGATGACGAAGATTAATCTCTTTCGAGTGCTTATTATATACTTTGTTTATTGAATATAAATAAATAAATTCAACGTTACTAACCAACAGTCAAGTAAAGTTTTTAGGTAAAAGGTTTCACTACGCAGATGTGCTAAAAAAGCGAATTACAAAAATATTTGCGAACTTAAAGCATAAAATTAGATGTTACTTATTAATAGACAATATTTGCTTAATTAAGCTATCCTATTATGATTATAGTAATAGCAATAAATAGTACTATTTATGAAGTTGCAAAACTCACCGAATAAAGTTACAAAAAATTATAGACCAGCTACTAAAGAGAATTCAACCGATGCAATTTAATAATAATAATTCATTACAGAACCTCTCATAACGATTAACCTATTGATTGAAGTGAAAGAAGCGATTATTTTAATGACCAAAATATCATCAAGTTAATTGTGGGTTTTAGTTAGAAGTAAAGTTTGAGCCAGTTAAAAACAGCTGATTAGTATCAGTATTATGAGCTGGGGGATTAGGTTGGATATTAATTGGGTGATCAACTAAATCTTGGCTCAACAGATTCTGCAGTGCTGGAACATAGTTTGAATTAGGATTTGATGCACTTGTGGTAAACCATCCATTACTATTACTGCTGATTGAATTTGTGCCACTCGACATATTGAAGGATCCAGGGTTAGATACACTATTACTTGTGGTTATGCTATTACTCTTCTGTTGTCTTCTCAATGGATACATATTACCGGCTGGTGAGTATCCGTTAAAGTTAGAGCTTAACGGATATTCGCCCCCAATCGAATTACGATATTGGGGAGTTTGTTGTTGTAAATATTGCGGTTGCGACTGTTGGTGTTGCAGGTAATGAGGGTACATCGAGTAATTTGAAGGATAATTAGATTGATAATTGTCAGGTGCTTGATGTTGAAAATTGGAATATTGCAGTTGGGGTAACATGTAATTGTTATACCCTGAAGGTCCCGAATTGTTAGTTGGAGGTCCATTAGCTGAAGGCTGAGACTGTGAGGGTGGAATCGATGCCGAATTTGAATTGCTTTGAAAATTAGAAGTATTGGACGTATTTCCGGATGTGAATGGATTCACGAACGAGAAATCATTTGAAGGCGGCAAACTTGAAGAGTAATGATAATCATCCTTACTTGTCAGGAACGGTGGATGAGATTGGTGGTGCTGGTGTGGTTGGTGGTGCTGATGTGGTTGGTGCTGGTGACGTTGAGGGTGTCCTGGTGGAGGTGGTTGTAACGGAACTGGTAACATATGTAACGGATTGCTATTAGCACCGCTAGTAGAAGTGTTATACTTCGGTGGAATAAGCTGCTGGTGCAGTTGACTTTGAGCTCTAGGCTGAAGTTGAGGTGGAGGGGGTAAAGGTGGCTGTTGCAATAATGACATATTTTGCAATTGATAATTCTTATCCAAGAAATAGTACGCTTCATCTTCAATGGGAATTTTCCCACCCAACAGTGATTCCTTAACTGCATTCCACAAATTATTAGTAATATTCAAATTTTTCAAACTAGTATCTGGAGGCCTTTGCAACTTTCCATTTAATACATCATCAACGTTATAATAACTTATTAAATGAATTGTTTGTTTCTCATCCTTATCGCTAATGTTTAGTTCCTTGGACAGCGTAGTTAGAGACAATGTTTTTTTGATCAACCCCTGGTCCTTAAATACGTACGACGTAACTAATGAGCCAACGAGCTGTTTGTTGTAATCGCCATCAACAAATTCGGCACCCAATGAATTCATCTGTCCCATTGGGTTAGAGTTTAAATGATTTGCACCGTCGGATGAGCTATCTTCTAATTGGGTTACGCTAACTTTACGCCTCTTTTTTTTCTTGTCATCCTTCTCCCCAAGGGAATGTTTATCTAACTCACGGTAAATGAGGAAGCGTCCCAAGATTCTCGACGGTGACCATGCAATGCCATCCGTCCATCTCTTGATGCCCGAGTGCTCTTCGATAAACACAAATACGTTCCCGGATTTGATCAATGACGTCCGCTCCCGTTCGTGTGGTCTTCGATGTACTAACTCCAACTGCTTATCCAATATAGCCTGAATGATCATCAACGCATCCTTGGTTGACCCAACGTACCCGTAGTACGATGGACTAATCTTAGTTGACCCAGGTGTAGAAGAGCTTGACATTTTGAACTATGGTGTACTAGCCTAAAACTTAAGAGAATACGGGCTCTTTTATTGTTTGCCAACCTTGTATTAGCCTGATGTGCTTGTCACTTGCGCCACTCACACAACAACCAACTAGACCCACAGGTATGTCCGCTAAAACTGGACCGTAATTATATATGGATAATGAGCTACCAAACGTTCACTTGGATCTCAATTCCCCAAGAACAATAGATGGAAGTTCGTAAATACTCTTATCCTTTTTTAACTCTCCACAACTAAACTTAGTTCTGAAGAATCTTATTCCTCTGTAATTACTTTGAACTTGTAGTGATTTTGCCAGTGTGTCAATTAACTGTACCACGTATTTTTGTCCAATGTTGGTGGGTGCCACCCGATTATTTTTACAGGGGAAACTCGAACTAATTTAAACTTAATTTTAGAATTAAAATTTCTGCAGGGTGATTAGTTATTTTATTCCCCTAGCTTATAGTTCAACTGTAAAGCTTAATACAGATATATATAGACTTTATATGCACCGTTCTATTTCAATAAAACTATATACTTTAATCCAAATTATAAAGTTTGACCATTTGTTTCAATCTGGCGTACTGGGGTTCAGCTTATTGCACCGCATCTTCCTAGCCTAGTTATTCAGTCACAAAGCGTCTTGCCTCATATACGGAAGGTTGAATAATAGCTTATGTAACTTCATCTCGTATTCAGAGCGTAGACTATATTCGCAAATGTGGTTTGTGTAATCTTATTACGTAGACGGCTATAGTATATTCGTCCCCTTTGAGAATAAGTGCAGGACTAAAGGCGGACTTTTATGTCCCATACGTGGCAATGTGGATCTAGGTTTAGGGGTGCATGGGCCATGTTCCTCTTGGTATGGGGTATAGCTCACGTGATTCCCCACTGTTACCACTGCTTCGGCGTATATTTTACCAACCGTATATTTTGTACCCTAGATGACGTCTGCCTTTGCAAGCATTGGGGTCAGGAAGCTAATCTGGACACACGAGAACCGTAAAGTAAAATTAGACATCTCGAGGACGTGTGACTAAACATACAGCTGGGCATCAACATGTCAAGAAAATATAGCCTAGAGATAGATACCGGATCTATTCAGAAATGGGATGTAGGCCTTGACTTGGATCATTTAGTGGATGTAGAATAATACTAGTGTTTTGTTCTGATGCGGACGGTGGGCCAAAAACTGGTGGGTGGGACGTTCAGGTTCCATCTGATATGGGTGGCCGAGGCGTCGTGTGGCCCATTGGGTTGTTTTGGTCCATTATATAAGCGATATAGCACATTAGTGATGATAGTAGGCTATCTATGTTTATGTGCAGGATTCTGAGCAATTTGGTGTATAGCGATAAAAAGAACCAGATAGCCTTTTTAAAGGAATACTTTGAAAGAGTTTTCATCTAGGGTTCAATTGATTAATGATTAAGACTGAATCGATTGATTTTCATTCGTATTTACCACCCTATAGATCGTTACTAACTCCCAATGCCAGGTATGACTACAAAACGCATACATTGGTCCCCATTAAGGAACATGATCTTCGGGCACTTACATCGATGAATTTGAGAGGCAAACAGACAGCCAGCTCAAAGATCAAGATGAAATATAAATCTTTGCTAAGTGATGTGAGCAAAAGGACTTCGATCTTGTCGTTACGTATAGGGTCCGCGGCGAATGCAAAACAGACCCCTATCGGTGTGAAAAGTTTGCCAAGCGAAGTATTGGAATATATTTTTGAGTTGGTTGATTCAGAAGAGGCCTACATAAATTGTATGTTGGTTTGTAAACAGTTCTACCAGATTTCAAAGCCTTTACTATATGAGGACCTATCTTTTACCTCGACATACCGATTTGCACAGTTCATTACTTATCTAAGAGTGAATCCTGAAGTGGGGCAATACATCAAAGCGGTTGATTTGTCGCAAATTAAGCACGGAGAACCCGATGACTATGAAGACGAAAGCAGGGAGTTGGAGCAAACCCACACCAGTACATCACATGGTGATAATGATACCATAAATTCAGGTACCAGGATTCTAGCTGGCTGGAGAGACTGGAAGTACAAAAATAACCCATTATATTCGATCCAGCCGTGTTTGAATTTGGCAAAGGTTAACTCCAATTCTCAGGCGCTGTCTAAATCATCCAAAACAACAAATTCAATGAAGATGTTGCGACTCTCCAAGACACTTAGCTATTTCAAGCCCAAAAAGCGCCAAAAGCTCAATAGTGCTCCAAATAAGAATAGAGCACACCCCCATTTACACACCTTGAATCTAGGAAATCGAAGGAATAATTCACATCCTCAAATCAATAAGTTTCTAATGAACTATTCCACCTCAAAAGACCTACCAATTGGCTATATTCTTCATTTAATCTCATTATGCCCTAACATTATATCCTTAAACCTAGGAAATTTATCCCTTTCTACTGATTATGAAATTAGTAGATCAATGATGTATAAGTTCAGAACCTTCGATCTCATAGACAATTATCCAAAGGATACAGCGGCTACTATTAATGGAATTATGAATCATAATAATAAATCAATTGAAGAATCTTTGTTCGGCTTCAATCAAGATAAAGAGTCCTTCACGTCGTTATCTATCTTGAATGTAAATGACGCCAAATCTCAACAAATGCAACAACCAAGACAAAATCCTACTTCTTCGGCTTCGTCTGTATATTCAGTTGCATTTTCTAAACCGATTGTCAAATATAATAGTTTATTGCCTCCATTGCCGCCAGCAATCCATGACCTTTCATATATGAATAAAGGCGATGGAAAAGTGTACTTGAGTGATTTGAATTTGAAATCCATAAATAGTAATTACTTGAAAAGATTAAGTGAAAACGAAATTCTTCACGCGATCGCTAAAGCGCATAGCAGTTCGGATGGCCCATATGGGAATAAATTAAAGTACATTAACCTTTCATCAATGATTTGGCTTACCAAAACTTCAGCCCAGAGATTTTTAGATCAAATTGTGAATAAATGTCTATGGGAAGAATCGTACTTCTCAGATGCGGAGACTGTTAATTCAGATTCAGATTCAGAGATAATTGGACAAGACCTAGTCATTGACTTGCGTGATTCTGGTATGTATAAAAATCTTGAATGGGCCAAATTGATCGATCTAAATCAAGCTGAAGGTCGCAGATTAATCAAGAGGATTATAAACGACGATGTGCTCAATACTTTCGATGAATTCATGAGAAGAGAAAGAACAAGAAGAGGAAGGATTGGTGAGAATTACCTCAATTGAAGTTTACGCCCAGTCATTCGTATATCAAACTACAGCTCTATATGTACATTATTTCAGTATTTATTTCAATACCACAATTATATGTCCCAGACATCAGGTCATCACTATTTCATGGGTCGGCCTGTCCTAATTGAAAATTAGCGGCAACCTCGAATAGCAATGGTTTTAAAGCTGGCTGTTTTCATCTAGAAAATTTAAACATACATCTCATATCTGTTAGCTCATTCACTAAAGTGAATATAATGTTAACGCTAAGCTTATCGACACAAGTGTTATTCAAAAATTCACATAGAAGAAAACATTATATTTGTGAAAGATTTTTTGATAATTTTTTTTTTATTCCATAAAACTCATAACCGGGTAACGGGCTTGACCTCATTTTAAAATGGCATACAAAAATATATACGGTACTAATAATCATAAATTTATTCCTCCAGAATCATTTTTCATTTGAGTAAAGAGCCGTGATATGTCAGATCTTTCGGCTCAACTATCTGCTTTCAAAAATAAAATCAGAAGCGGGCCTTCTGTCACTGTTGCCAGAAGGGCAGTTACACCTGCCAAATTAAATGATTCATCCAGCAATACTAATCCCAGTAATGCCTATAATAATAGAAACGGTGTTTCGAACGGAAACCCCAATAAAAGGCCTGGAAGTGATACAATTACTGAAGCTATAAAGAGGCAAAAGGCGTCTACAGGAGGCATGTCGGGATCACATTTATCAACGCAATTACATTTAGCTGTTGAATATATTAAGCAGCACGATTTTCCTATCACAGTATCGAAGTTGCAGAACTATCTTTCGTTTGACATAAGTGCCACATTGCTTCCATTGTTGAAGGAGATCGATCGTATAAAATTTAATCCCGAAGATAATACATTGGAATATGTCTCGTTGCACAATATTAGGTCTTCGGATGACTTGTTGAATTTCTTAAGATCGCAGCCAACTTTCAGAGGTATATCCGTTAAGGAGTTAAAGGATGGATGGGCTGGATGTCTGCAGGCCATCAATGAGTTGGAAGAACAGAGTAAAATTTTGGTTTTAAGAAATAAAAAGGAGAATACCCCCAGACTTGTGTGGGCAAATCTTGGAGGAGAAATGGGTTTAATTGACGATGAGTTTTGTGACATGTGGTCTAATGTCAAATTGCCTGAACCGGATAGCTTGTATCAAGCATTAATAGATCAAGGTTTAAAACCTACCGGAGCCGATCCTCAGTCAATTAAAAAGAAGCCGCAACAACAAGAAAAGAAACAAAAGAAAGCAAGAAGAGGTAAGGTTACCAACACACATATGAAAGGCATATTGAAGGACTACTCGGAATTAGTATGATAGATTAGTTAAAAATCATCTATATAATTTTAATATATCATTTTACTGAATCGCGTGTAAATTTGAGTACATCATATAGTAGAAAATTCTTGAGGAATTTAACTAAATAACAAGATTACAACTACTAGTCTTATAAAACTACAATCGCATATAAAGAACAAGATGTCCGGTATGTATTCGGATAAGCCGTATAATTAAGTATTTATTTGAATATTACTATTTAAATTTTACAATAATATTTTGGACAATTAGGCAGTTACGATCTTTCACAGTTCTAGTTTGGCCATCATATACTTGAATACAAGTATTATCGGCTACGTACTTTAGATAGAATACTAACTGGGACCATTAGTTGATTTTAACACTGTTGCTACCGAGTTCTGTAACTTTTACTACCAACAATTCGATTCGGATAGAACCCAATTGGGTAACTTATACAGAGAGCAATCCATGTTAACATTTGAAACTTCCCAATTACAAGGTGCTAAGGACATTGTTGAAAAGTTAGTTTCTTTACCTTTCCAAAAAGTTGCACACAGAATTTCTACATTAGATGCTCAACCAGGTTCGCCAAATGGTGACATTTTAGTTATGGTTACTGGAGAATTAATAATTGACGATGAACAAAACGCTCAACGTTACTCCCAGGTGTTCCACCTCATCCCTGATGGGAACTCGTATTATGTCTTTAATGATATCTTCAGATTAAACTACTCTTAATTTGGATCCACAGTACTTCTTGCAAACGTGCAATTATGAGTGGTCACATTTGAATATAATAAAGAATAAATACTAAATAAATAATAATTCATTTGAAGTAGCTATTGTTTTACTTATGTAGTTTAGTCCAATCATTCTAAATTGTGAATCAATCAATTTATTGTTTTTATAGCGCACTCTAAACTTTTCTCCTGAAACTTATGCTAAATTTATATACTAAAACCTGAAGTACCCAATTTTAAATAAGTATGCTGGATTCAACTTCAACGCCATCTATTCCCAGAAGACCAAAAAAACAATCGCAGGTTGATTTACCTAATGACCTGGAAGGTTTTGATAGGTCTGATACTGAATCTGATAATGAGCAAATGGTAAGTTTAGAATCGTTGAAATCTAACGAAGCAAGCGATAAGATTCCAGTGATTCCAAAAAGGCCAGATAGATCAAAATCTTCGTCAAAAAGCCCTAGTTTACCGGCTATTCCTAAAAGGCCTCAAAAGTCCGTCACGTCTGGTGTGGAGGCATCAAGTTCACTGGATTTACCTGTAATGGGAAACGAAGAAGAAGACCACAAAAGCATATATGACGAGTCAATAAGTTCGAAGCATGCTGATGATGCAATTGAACCATCTAAAAGCTCTGAAGTAGGCACTAGATCTGACGTCGATGTTTCCGATGGAGATAAAACTCCCGGTAGTACTAATACTAAGACTACTATTAAAGAGAATCTCAACATAGCTGATAATAATTCTATGCATAGCTTTGTTGATGATTTAGAAACCGTTCTGCAAGATCGAGATAACAATGATTCATCGGCTATTGGCCCCGAAATATGTCAAGATAGTAATTTACCATCTTCGGGTGAAAGTGATATGAATGCCAAACTTGGTGAAGAATATACTGATCCTGATTCGAACAGTCAAAAAGCTTGCGGGAACAGGGATAAGGAAAATGATAAACTCTCTACAGAAGGTAGCGAGAGAAACCGTAATGAAAGAGATATTCAGTCGAATTACAGTGAAGAACCTCAAAAGACGATAGAAAAAGATCAAGAAGTATCTAATACACCAAAAGTAACCGATGAAAAAGCATCTGAGGACAAAGATTCTGGTAATGTTCCTCACATTCCAAGAAGACCGAAGAAGTCAAAACCCGCTACGAGCGAACCTGATGCTAAGTCAATTGGAGGGGAAATTTTAGACAATATTAATATAATTGATCAAAAGCAGACGCAGGTTGATAATAAATACAATAATGAAGAGGTCTCCTCGATAAATGAAACTTCTCATAGTAAGTCTGAGACTCCCCAACCAGAAAAAAATACGACCAAGCCGAAAGCTCCTCCAAAACCTAAGAAGTTATCATCAAAAATAGCTGCGTTTCAACAAATGTTTAATCAGGAAACTTCACCTCCAAAAAACTCCGAAACTAATAAATCGACCTCGAAGCCAGATTTAGAAACAAAAACCTCTGAGAATAAGGAAGTTCCATCAAGGTTATCGACTGATAAAATGAAATTCGCTCAAAGTTTACAAGGCATGATGGGTAAAGGAATAGCTATGCCTGGTATGGTCAACCCCAACGTTCACCAGAAGATAGATACTGAAGAGATTGAGTCACCCGATAAAGAGGTGAAAATTCTGAATGTGAAAAGGGGTATTGCAAAAGGGCCAAGAGGTAAAAAGTTACCAAAATCTTTAAAGAATCCTGTCAAAGTTGAAGTTGTCCCTAGATTTAATTCTTTTATTCTGACTATATGGGAATTAGATTTTCAATCAGACAGTAAATCGAATGATAAGGAGGGTAGTGAAGATGTATCCAATAATACAGAAACACAAAAACTGGGGAATATTGCAGAAATGGAGAATAAGTCTGATCATATTATGGATAGTGAATCTATATCGAACTCTACACCACCATCAAACACTGAAGAAGAGCCAACCCCTTTAAAGATTGATCATGATGATATGTGTCTGGAAATTGACAAACTTACAACTACTCACCGTGAACTAAAGAGCTTAGAAAGCATAGATAGTACCGAAGAGTCTAGAGATACAGATGCCGAAAAAATGCATGAGGAAATCAAACCTGATAATGATCCTGCAGCATCATATCCAAACAAGCTGGAAGATTTGGATTTAGATTTGGATAATAATGAGCAACAAATACTTGAGAACCAAGACCTGGGTCTAAATCTAAAAGAGTATTAAAGTTATTTTGAGAATAACCCTCTGTGTAACTGTTTATTTACATATCATGTTAAGACTTTATCTACTTATTTTAGGTAGTTTATTTTTTAAATACATATTTATCTTCGTATTTTCAATCTTTCCCCTTTTTCATCGCAATCTGTATATCTGCGCTTATAGCCAAAACTATCCTTACTGTCATTTTTTGAAGTGTTATCATTACCCTTGTGATCATTATTTTTCAAGGTGTTCCCATAACTTGTATGTGAAGTGTTACTTCTATTATGATCCAACCTTGTATGTTTTCTGGCTGTCATCGGAGCATTTAATAATTTGTCTCGAAGCTCATTCACTTTCTTCTCTATTGTAAGTTCTTCCTCACTTTCATCTTCTAAAGCATCTCTCAACTCCATACACTTAACCTCAACATCTCTTTTTAAGTCATGACTCCTTATTTCTTGCTTTGCTTCATCTCGATTATTTCTGGTAGATATGTGTTTATCGTATTTAAGCTTCCGGTCCTTTGATAATTGTCGCCTTTTAAAGTGGCCAGATTTATCGTCGTTTATGTTGGCATGATCTTTATTAGAGGCAACATTCTTTTGTATATGTCCAGTCGTGCCTGAACCTCTTGCAGTTTGTAAACCTATTCCATTGCTTGACATGTTTATTTACCACTCATAATTACGTCTCAGCCTTCAAAATTGTTCTATAAATAATCGCGTTTGAGGGAAAAAAAAAATCGTCCATAAATTACGACCGTATTTATTGTTCTAATAAGTCATTCATGTATTTGTTATTCTAACAAGTTATACGACATATTTTTAGCAAGTTATACTATGTTCGCTACAAGGATGCCAAGAGGAAAGCTTAGGCTTATTGGTGTATTACTTTTGATAGTAGTACTCTTTTTTACAGCTCAACAAGCGTCAAAAGACAAGTATAAATCCTTGAGTGACGCATTTACGAAGGTAGAGCAATATTCACCTTTTAATTCACAGAAGAATAACAAAGTGCATCAGGAATTAGACGTAAAACCAAAGATAGAAGATTATAAGGAAAGTCCTGAACATGAATTTTGGGAGAAGATATTCGTTATTTTAAATAAGGGCAAGGCTGATATTCCGCAGGATCAAAGGGCCTCAGCCATCCAGTATATTGAAAAATCAAAACAAAAGAAAGGTCAAAACACCAAAGATGTATTGCTTTCTAAAGCATATGTTTCCGATGAAGTGATAATGGAATTTCAAAAGAGGCACAAAATTGTTTTGGATGAATTACCATCAAACCTCGAAGCTACCTATAAACCAAATACGAACGGAATTGTTTTTGTCGGGGGTGGAAGATTCTCATGGTTAACATATTTGTCACTCTTGAATTTACGGGCCACGGGGTCTGAAGTTCCGGTAGAAGTTATGATGCCGACGTATAATGATTATGAATTAGAATTAGAATTCTGCTCCGTAATACTTCCTAAATTGAACGCTGCTTGTGTTGTGGTTCCAGATAGCTTAGGTTCGGCCGTTATGCTTTCTTGGACTAAAAAGTTTAAATCATACCAATTTAAGTCTTTAGCGTTAATGACTTCGTCCTTTCAGAATATTTTATTATTAGATTCAGACAATATTCTTATCCAAAATCCCGACTCAATTTTCGAGAGTGATTTATTTAAAGAATATGGTATGATAATGTGGCCAGACTATTGGAGACGTACAACCTCTCCGGTTTTTTATGATGTGGCAGGTGTTAAAATTAACGAAAGAAAGAGAGTTAGATCCAGTCGATTTTCATTAAATGTGGATAAATCTGAAGCAAATTTGAATAATAATGAAATGCATGCGGTTCCTTATCATGATTTAGAAGGAGCTGTGCCAGACTTATCTACTGAATCTGGACAATTATTTATTAATAAAGCCACTCATGGTAAAACATTGCTATTATCACTATACTATAATATTTATGGTCCAGATCAGTTTTATAAATTGCTTTCTTTAGGCGCGCCAGGTGAAGGTGACAAGGATACTTTTGCTACTGCTGCAACTGTCTTGCATCAAAAGTTTTATCAAATAAAGTCTCATATCAAAACTATCGGATACTTTGAGAATGGAAATTTTCAAGGGGTTGCGATGGGACAAAAAAATCCAGTGAAGGATTACGAGCTTTTCAAGAGCAAGTTTTATGAACCTATAATGAAAGAAGAAAATAAAAACAAGCCTGTCAACGACCAAATAAGTATGATAGAAAAATTAATGAAGGATAATCCACTCAACTCTGACAAAATTCCTGTGTTTGCAATGCATTGTAACTTTCCAAAATTGGATCCATTGGATTTAATAAGAAGGGATAGTATTTATGATAAGGACAAAAATCAATTAAAATATAAGCTCTATAATGGATTTTCCTTCAGAAGAACAGATAACAAAAACGAACCAAAAATTGATTTTGAATTGCAGCAATGGAAGAACATCCAAAATGTTATATGCAAAGAAAAGCTTTATTTTGCGCATTTCAGCCAGGTTGATAATAATGAATTGTGCAAGTTTGTTGATAATCAGGTAAAATGGTTATCCAAGTAGATCTACAAACTGAATCTTATAATTTCGTCTTTAACTCAAAGTACACTCACGTTATACAATAAATTACAATAACTAATAGTCTTGAAAGTTTACGAACAGATTAATAATTTTATAGTAAGGTATATGATTATCGCAACACCAGGGTTCACTTTTTTTCTTTTGAAGCCACATTTCTAAAGGTGAAATCATTTCAATATTCAATTTTTAAAATTTCAATATTCAATTTTTAAACAATTTAATCAATGTTACAATAAATAATTTACTTAATCTCTATATAAATTCTGTATTTTAGGAGCTCCAAAGGCCCTTTATATAGTGCAAAATTTATTCTGACTTTTCATAAAATAGAATATTTCAACTTCTCTCTAAACAACAGAATAATCCATAGAGCTTCTTAACAGCCTCGGCAAATGCTAGATAGTCAGATTCAGTGGTCCACATGGCCACTGTAGACTGTTTCTTACTTTTCCATGAGATTGGGGCTCCTCTAAACTTAACAATGTATCCTGTGATGATTTCCTGTCATTCTTGTCACTAGCCCAGTCACTGCCTCAGTATCTATCTAATGAGCTGTCTCCGTTATAATGGTGGCCGATATCTTGGGTTCCTTTAAGATATCTGAGGACATGTTTGGCACACTTCATATGCATTTCAGGGGGCTTATCTAAGTGTTGTTGAAGTAAATTCTCAAAAGTAGCATACATTGTCATTGTCAGTATCAGGTTCAGCTAACAGTTAATCAGTTTATCAGTGTTAATTATAATATATAATTTACTTAATCTCTATATAAGTTCTGTATTTTAGGAGGTCCAAAGACCTCTTTATATAGTCCAGAGTTCCCATAAGAATAGGATTACTTCTCCGATGTTTCCAAACTTACATCCAATGAGAAGACACATTCATGAGAACATAAGGCTTATGCAAAAGCCTGTTGTCGGAGATGGAAATTATCCAATGATAGCTTGTATATAAGGCAAATGTGCTCTTCATGGTATAACAATGAAGAGTCAGCATTCTGGTTTTGCCCTCATATATGTATAATTTACAGTCGCTTTATATAATTTCTCAATTTATTCTGACTTCTCATAAAATAGAATTTCAACATCTCCCCGTAATCCTAATTCTTGCATTCCAGCAGGTTGTCAAGTTCTGGAACTATATTTTATTCAATCCTTTTGTAAGCATATCTGCAGTTTGTCAATGGGTGTCAATCTGACAGAGTTTAATTTCGTTTCTTATTATATGCTCTCTTATGAAATGATGGCGTATATCTCTTGAAGTAAATTCTCTAAAGGTGAACTCATTTCAGTATTCATTTCTTGAAGTAATTTCTCTAAAGGGAAACTCATTTCAGTATTCATTTTTATCTTTTTCAATTTTTACTCAATATAACAGTTTTACACAATAATCAATAATCAATATTCAATAATATCAAATATATATTACTTACTATCTAAAATACAATCTGAATACCTTTCAGATTGACATTCTTATATAGCAGAATATTGGGATTACTTAATTAGGCTCTTTACCATTAATAGTAATTAATTTTCTCAGGATAATTAAAGTTCATTACTCAAAC
>LN874557.1:8320-156679 GCA_900006135.1 Debaryomyces tyrocola
AGACTCATACGACACTTTTTCACAGTTTACCCAAGAACTTGAAATACAGTTTTGTGAAGAATATGATAGACAATTTCATGCAGAACGTATGATGAATTTACGTCAAAACGGAAGAATCGAAGCTTTTAACAATCACTTTGATACATTACTCAAAGAGTTACCAGCAGATTACTATACGGAAGAATTAAAATTAGATATGTATCTAAGCCAGTTAAAACCGAACATCAAAAGAGAAGTGAAATGTAAAAATCCGACGAATTTAAATTCAGCCATGAGAACAGCGTTATTATATGATGATCAATATAATAACTCTACGTACCATAAGAATAAGCAAACGTCTAAGAATCTCAATCCAAAAGAAAACGTCTCGATTGATAGAGATATGGATAAAATGGAACTTGATCATATACTGACGAGAAGAAAATTTCCAAGCAAATTAGAATGCTACAATTGTGGAAAAGAAGGACATTTCGCAGCCAAATGTACCAATAGATCAAAAAACTGAAGCAGTCAAATAGACGGGTCGGATTTGACGTGCTGAAAGACCTGAAAAAGAATATGACTAGAAAGTCAGATAAACATAACACAGTAGGTGTTAATCATATTGAGTTAAAAAGAAAGGTTAGAAATCAGGAGAGTACTGAACAACCTAAGTTAGATAGTTATGATAATATTCAAAAAGAATATGGATCAAGTAAATNCTACGAAGAAGTCGTAGATGATAGTAAAAATATTACAAGAATACAAGGTAATATAGACAGAAAAAAGAACCTGCTAGAAAATTCGTGTGACGTGAATTTCGTAGGAAATATGGAGCTTAAAAAGGAATCCAAGGAATTACCCATAGTAAGAGGTAAGGATCAGAGTAAACTCCAAGAACCATTATTTAGAATACCAGTGAGTGTCAAGAGTAAAGAAAGTAAAGCTTTAATAGACACTGGAGCACAAAGTAATTTCATAACACCAGAGTTAGTGGACGAGATGAAATTAAGTACAGATATAGCACCAGATGTGATATTGACAACNGTCACAGGTGAGGAAAGAAANCTTAATAGAAAAGTTAGACTTGACTTAAGAATAGGAAAAGAGATAGTGGAAGTACAAGGTTATGTTGCTTCACTTAGACATNCTATTATTTTAGGAAGACCATTTATTAAACAATACAATAAAGAAATAGACTTTATTAAAGAGACAGTATTTGGCATAGAGAATTGTGAAAAGGAAACACAATTAACAGAGATAGAATATATTGATTCTAATCAATTTTTAAGAGATNTCAGACCAACGGAGTCAGATATAGGATTATTTTACATTACAGAAGAAACTCTAGAAAGAGGTAAAGAAGTACCCGAGTTTATAAAGACAGATTTTAGTGACGTCGTAACGAATACGAGTCCGAAGAGAATATCAGAGTTCAAGAAAGTAACTCACAGAATTCATCTCATTCCAGGAGCAAAGCCTACGGCAAGACCACCGTATCGCATTTCGCAGTTTGAGACAGAAGAATTGAAGAAACAAATAGAAGAACTACTACAGCAAGGATTTATACAGAAATCAAATTCACCGTATGCTGCACCAGTACTATTTGTAAAGAAAAAGGATAAAGCTTTACGGTTATGCGTTGATTTTAGATTATTGAATATCAACACAATCAAAAATGCATTTCCCATTCCTTTAATAGAAGACTTATTTATGAAAATAGGAACAGCCAAGATATTTTATATCAAGTGTTAGTTGTAAGAATTACCTAATTTAGACCCAGTTCCCTTACAAAGTTGATAAAGTTCATAATATATATATAATAGTCGGAGAGAGTTAAAATAGTTCCGAAAGAAATGTTAGGTTAAAAATAATACATGTCCAAGTAGCCAACATTACAAAAGAATTCTTCAAGTTCTGTAGTTATTTTTAATTTCTTATTGACATCAAATTTATTAAAATTCGGTAAAAATGAAAATTATTCAAATAAGTAATTATCCTATAAAGTCAGCAAGTGTCAAACAACCTGATACATAAGAATATTCAAGCAAAATATAAGGCATTCGTTGGAAAGCCATTAAATAGATCAAGCTTCAAGAATATATTCCTAATACCTTCAATCTAATAATTTGGCTGCAACGCTTTTTTTACTAGTGCGGTTGGTATTTTCTGAAGAAAAAATTTGAATATCCATTTGAAATAATATTCTTTTTACAAATGAATTACTTTCAGAAGTCTTTAAGATATTTCAGTATATCATCTAAAGCATTGGCGAAAAAGAAGAATGCTAGTGTAATTAAAACTAAGTATTTGGGGCGTCCAAGTAATAATTTGACACTGGGTGTTGTCGGATTGGCAAACGTTGGTAAATCAACATTTTTCCAAGCCATGACCAAGACAACTTTAGGTACAGCAGCAAATTATCCTTTTGCTACCATAGATCCCGTGGAATCACTAGTAATTGTAGAGAGTCCAAAACTAAACCATTTGGGCCAATTGTACGAATCACAGAAGAATATTCCTACAATTTTGAATATACTTGATATAGCTGGGTTAACCAGAAATGCAGCAAGTGGTGAAGGTTTGGGTAATAAGTTTCTATCTGATATAAGACAGGTTGATGGGATATTTCAGGTGGTCCGTGGCTTTAGGGATGATGATATTATACATATTGAAGACAATAAAGTTGATCCTATTCGTGATATGAATATTGTTACAGAAGAATTAATACTAAAAGATTTAGAATTTGTTGAAACTGGAATAGAAAAAGTTGGGAAGTTAATGAAGAGACCACATATAGATAAGACGCAGGTTCAACTAGAGATAGACACTTTAAACAAGATTCAAGATTTGTTGTACGAGAGTCGAAAAATATCAACTGGACAATGGACGGATAAGGAGATAGATATAATTAATACTTACAACTTTTTAACTGCTAAGCCAACTGTGTACTTATTGAATGTTAGCGAGAAAGATTATGTCGCTCAACAGAATGAATTCAAACAAGATGTTGCACAGTGGATAGAAGATAATTGTCCGAATGATATACTCTTAATGTTTTCAGCCTCGTATGAGACTAAAATAAATGAGTGCAAAACTCCCGAAGAATTGAATCATTTTCTAGCTCTAAACAATAACAAAACGAGTGCAAAGTCTGACATTGTTGACAAGATGAGAAGTTGTTTAAACTTGATCTCATTCTATACGTGTGGTCCTAAAGAGGCAAGACAATGGTCTCTTCGCGAGGGAAGCACAATGCCCGAGGCAGCTGGTTTAATTCATACTGATCTTCAGAAGACTTTTATATCGGCACAGGTTTACAAGTTTGATGACTTAGTAAATTTATCCCCACCGTTTAACGAAGCATCACTAAAAAATAGTGGTAAGCAATTTAAATGTGGTAAGAACTATATAGTACAAGATGGAGATGTAGTGATTATCAAAGCTGGTAATGCAAAGGCTCGATAAAGTCATGTATATAGTATCAAACGTAAATACTTACTAGATCCTCAAATGTATGACTTTATCTTTCATTATCACATTCATGAGTGATGATAGCTTCACATGAATAGATAAATGCATCCAGACACCTATAGTTATGCACGCCTGTCATATTTCTCATTTTTTCGACTTTTACCCTCTTTTGAACGAAAACGGCTCATTGAAATTGGAGACATCCAAGATAAGCCTATTATTTGAATTTGTTCAGTTTCGATTCCCGCCGTTTTTCTGTACGATCGCTTGCCGGCTTTCCCCCACTTTAGTATTTTCCGTGATAACCTTTGAATTTTCCTGCCTACTATATTTGTTCAATTTTCTTTTGTTTAGGTAAGGTATCGTGATAGTTGATAAATTAATTTGGATATTAGTTTTTTATATGTTTCAGATTATAAGAAGAATTCAAAATAACCCTACTGGTAGTAAAAGAATGATTCTGTCACTTTATAATTATTTGTTTCCTCAAGCAAATGAGGTGCATGTTAGGAATTATTCGACTAATAATCCCATAATTTCTGATGAAATAGCAGATAGCTTTCATCCGAAGTTAAAGACGATTTTCCAGCAACTAGATTCTATTGCTCCAAGGTTTGTATTAAACAAAGGTGATATCCAGATTTTAACTCATCCAGTGGAGTTCTATGAGAGTTTGAAAGAAAAAATCACCAACTCAAAATCCAGAGTATTTTTAAGTTCGTTATATTTTGGTAAGAGTCAACATGAATTAGTCGAATGCATTGACAACGCAATGAGTAAAAACGAGGATTTGCAAGTATTTATATTGATTGATTCGTTGAGAGGAACGAGAGAGGCGCCTAAACATGCTTCTTCGGCCAGCATATTAGTGCCCTTAGTAGAAAAGTTTGGTAAACATAGAATCGATATAAGAATGTACCACACGCCAAAATTAAATGGATTAACTAAAAGCTGGACTCCGAAGAGAATCAATGAAAGTTGGGGATTACAACATATGAAATTGTACGGATTTGATGACGAAATTTTGTTAAGTGGTGCAAATTTATCAGAAGATTACTTTACGAACAGACAAGATCGCTACTATATTTTTAAGAATAAGGATTTGACTGATTATTATTATGATATCCACAATGCTGTATCGTCTTTGTCATACCAATTATTACCTTCAACTAAGAATGAGCAAGGATTTAGATTATCATGGCCAACATCGAATAATTCCTGTGAACCTCATATGAACATGCAAAGGTTTATTAGTGATTCATCGTTCTTGTTAGAACCTTTGTTAAAGCAACATAAGCTAAAGTCATTTGAAGAATTTAAAGATACTAATAAATTCGATACAATCGTATATCCTATTTCTCAACTAACTCCTTTGTTACAACCTAATAATGATCAATCCACAGAAAAACCTGCAATTTTGAGATTGTTGTCTTATTTGGATTCCCCAAAAATTAAGTGGTGGTTTACTGCTGGTTATTTTAATATGTTGCCTCAAATTCAAGATCGTCTTATAAATGGAAAAGCTTCCGGAGTAGTAATAACTGCATCATCGCAAGCAAATTCTTTCTACAAATCTCCAGGATTGTCGTACTATATACCCCAGGCATACTTATTATGTGCTAAGAGGTTTTTAGAAGAGATTCATCGTAGGGGAAAACAAGATTTGATTACATTGAAGGAATGGAAGAATGGCATTGTCAATACCGTTGATGGTTGGTCATATCATGCAAAGGGTTTATGGATAACGGTCCCTGAAGAAGACGAACCATCGGTAACTGTTATTGGTTCCTCAAATTATACTAAGAGAGCTTACCTGTTAGATTTAGAAAGTAATGCTATAATAATTACTAAAGACCCGGAATTAAAACACCAGATGAAAGGAGAAGTTGATAATCTTTTATCTCATGTTGAAACATTAGACTTGAGTGCATTTGAACCAAAGTTACAAGCTAATTCAAAAGTGGAAACTGGCGAAAATGGAGAACGCCTTGAATCTAAGCCAGTATACGAGGTAGATGAAGATAGGAAAATCAGCCGTAGAACTTATTTGGCAGTAAAGCTTTTTGGTGATAAGCTTTGATTATTATTATATATATATTATTTATTAAGCATTGTATTACGGATTCGTGCAACGTCATCCTCGTTTTCAGTTTCAAAGTATTTGATACTTAACGAAGGTGTTGCATGCCTATATAAAGTTTTTTGCTGTATAGTCAATAAACATAACGTAGAAGAATATATCATTAAATAGCATCAAGTATTATAATTCATCAGTACTACAAAATAAGGTACCCTTTCACGAACACAAACTTCGATAGGGATTATCGACAGTCACTGGCATGATAAAATGAACATTAAGCCCAATAACGCACGAACCAAACTAATTCATAGTTTTCATGTTTACCTGAGATAGCGATATTAAACACTCGAAAAAATAAGTCAATCAAATCAAGTCTAACGTCGATAACGTCAATTGATTTGAGATGCAACATTTTGAAACCCAGAATAACACATGCAAAATATTGATAAAATCCAATTTGTTAAAGCTATTTATGTGTTGATCGAAGTGTCTATTTCGTGACTAAATGCAAAAAAGTTGGATCAAAATTCCACTAGACATTATCACTAGCGTATCAATTATTAAAATTGGCGTTGATACAACTATTTTCCGGTATTTTGGAAGCATGGATTCATATTACTTAATGATATCTCTGTATTTATACAACACTTAATTGTAGTTATTGTTGAGGTTAAATAAGTGGCCATGATAAGACCATATAATCGAAAGATGGGCGGTAAATCGATTTTTTCAGCTCGCTATGCTGAAATTGATAATTATAGGATAAAAATTGAACGAGGTGGATATTACCAAACATATTTCTATTAGGATTGCATTTTCAATGAATTCTATAAGTAGAACACGTAGAACATGTAGAAAATGTAGAACATTGATATTCCAACTTCGGTCGTGACTTTACCAAGAAGTATATCACGAAGCTCTTCAATATATGTAGTCTAGGTATATGTTTGTCTATTCGTAATCGTCAAATAGTATATTCAGGAGAAATGCTGTCGCCAGAAACAGAGGGATATTGGAATATTGTTATAACGTCACTACAAGATATTTGCAGTGCAAATGAATCCCTTTCTTTCGATAGTTTGTACAGCAAGTATGCTAAAGATTCAATGAAAGGCTTATCAGAAGAAGAATTGAATGAATTGAAAGAAGAAATAACGGGTCATAAATCAAATGTGGCTACAGCAAAAAGATTGGTTTCCGTTTCACAAGAAAATTTACAAACTTTAATTACCAATTTACAGGCTTCTACCAAGCAAGCAAACGAAACTTCACCACAAAAACCAAATAGCCAACAGCAAACAGCATCCAAGGCTAGCGGTAAAGCACATAACAAGAAAACAAATCCCAAGAAAGTCGGCAGACTGTATTATACATCGAAGTTTAACCCGCTGGAACCTATTTATGTTGGATCAGAGGTAGCCTACAAATTAAAAAACAGACACTTCGAAGAATGGATCCAGTGTGAAGTAATGAAGGTAATAGGTGATGGCATAAAGTTTGAAATTAGAGATCCAGAACCGGATGAAAATAACAACCCTGGGCAGACTTTCAAAGCAAGTCACAAAGAAATTTTGTTAATACCTACATTAGAAGATGTGCCCGATCTCACGAACTACCCCTACGGATCTAAAGTGATAGCGAGATACCCGGAGACTACCACATTCTATCCAGCAATTGTCGTTGGCCATAAAAAGGATGGCAATGTGAGATTAAAATTTGATGGAGAAGAAGAAGTAAATAAAGAGACAGAAATCGAAAGGAGATTGGTACTACCATTCCCCGAGAAATGACCTTGATATGCCTTTACGTGTCGTTAATTTTGTAATTATTAAATAAATTGTATATTAGACTTGAATAATTAATACTATTTATGGTCGTGTCTATACTGAAGAAATATTCCTCGATCAACTAATTTACATTTTACTGCCCTGAAGAATATACCATAGTTAAAAAAGATATATAATTTAAATAGTAACAGTGTATCAAAATGGAAGATATGGATATTGATGATTATTCTAGAGTATGTAATATTTTTTTTTATATAAGTAACTAGCTGGATTGAATGTAATGGTAATATTAAACTTCATAACAAATGATTTGATTGATTAGATTTTGGTAGATGCTTTCTTTCTGCTTCGCTTTACTGCTTGTTGGATTGAAATGATGCTTATTTAGATCCTTCAATCTCTATATTAGTAAGAGGATAATTGTTTGATGCTACCCATATTCATTCATCGGTGCTAATATTTTCATCATATAAGAAATAATTGCTAATATGTCAATTAGGATCGTTCACGTTCACCGGTAAGGGAAAGATCTCGTTCTCCAGCACCAAGAAAAGAATCGTTCTCGAAAGATTCAAGAGACTCAAGAGACTCAAGGGACTCTAGGGACTCGAGAGGGTCAAGAGATTCATATTCTAGCAGAGATTATGGATATTCTCGCGGCAGATATGGTGGTGATAGAAGAGGAGGAGGAGATTTTGGTAGAAGAGACACTTACAGAAGAGGAGGATATAGGGGCGCTAGAGATTATAGTTCAAGAAGAGATTATAATAGCACCTCGTACGCTAGTGGATCAGACGAATACCGCACAAAGACAGAAAGAAATTACGATAATTCTATATTTGTTGGTAATATCCCATTTGGATGTACTTCAAAAGATGTTGAGGAGATATTTAAAGGGGACTTAGACATAGTTAGAGCAGATATAGTTACGAATAGGGGTCAATCTCGAGGTATGGCAACTGTTGAATTCTCAAACAAGGATGACGTACGCAAGGCAATTTCCAAATATGACCATCATGAATATCGTGGAAGGGAAATTTTTGTTAGACAGGACTATCCACCACCTGGGGACAAGAAAAAGGAAGTCAGTCAACCAAGAAGTTCAGAACGGTTCCCTCGTAGCACTACTTATAGTGAAAGAAGTGATAGGTTTTCAAAACGAGCACCAACATCAAGAGAAAGATTTCAACCCCCTGCTCCAAAGCCTGGTACAGAAATTTTTGTTGGAAATTTACCATTTTCAATTAACTGGCAAGCATTGAAAGACTTGATGCGCAAAGCTGGTGAAGTCGTTAGAGCAGATGTAAGGACTGACAATTGGGGTAAATCAAGAGGTTTCGGTACTGTCGTATTTAGTACCGAAGAAGAGGCGGCTAGAGCAGTCGAAGAATTTCAAGGATTTGAAATCGAGGGCAGACAACTTGACACTCGTCCGGGACGTGTTTACAGCCAAGAACGCAATAGCAGCTCAGATATTGTGTCTTCGAACCCAAATGAAAACCCAGAAGCTACGCATGAAAATACAGAGTTCACTGAAAATGTGACTGGTGATGGTGAAAAATCAAACACAATTTTCGTCTCAAATTTGCCATGGGTCACTAATGTTGATGATTTGTACGAATTATTCGAAACCATTGGAAGGGTTACCAATGCAGAGGTCCAATACAATGAAGCCGGTAAGCCATCAGGTAATGCTGTTATCCAATTCGAATTAGAAGAGCTCGCAGAATTAGCTATAACTAATTTAGACAACTACAATTATGGTGGCAGAGATTTGAAAATTTCTTACGCCAATAAATTGTGAACATCTGAGCAGAGAAGCTTTAATTATATATCGGACTACGCTGGTATAATATACTAGTGCAAGAGTAAAGTCAATAGCTCTCCGTAAAACATTTAGTGTTAGTATTACGTAATCAATAAAATGCACTCACTTAACTTGAGGTTTAAGGATTAAATCCCAGTAGTACCATTAATATCACTTGTTAATAATGAATTCGATACAGAATACAGAAGTAGAAGAATCATCATCTCTTTATGATTACTATGCTAACACTAAGGGGAAAGTAAAAACACATCATGTAATGTTTGTGTTTTTCATAATTACGGTCATAATTTTATTCCATTTTAGACATAAATTGGCAGCAGCACATGATAGATATAGGACTAGAAGACGATTACGTTTTAGTAGAATTCCATCGGACGAGAATGGTTTTGAAGATGACTTGGAAAATGGCCTCAACAGCAGCACATTTGATATAGGAGAAAATATCTCAAATAATGACCAAAGGCAAGGCTTACTGCAAAATGCAAAGGAAGAGATTAAAAGAATAATGGACAATAGTAATTTAACGTTCGATCAAGCTAGATACCAATATACCCAACAACAATTGGACGAAAACGGAATTGGAAAAGATGGCACTCCTCTTGATCCTAAAACTGTAACCTTCAGTCATCGATAATACACGTGACTGTTGTTTATTTACATTACACTTCGAGAAACTCAGATCCTATTCTCTATTCATATCTACAGATTATATTTCTTTATAGGCTTAATAGAGAAGTAATTAACTCTTGAACGAAAGAGATGAGTGTCTACCATCGGTATGCCTCAGGGGAATACGATAAGACGTATTTTGAAAAGGTAAGCGAAAGTAGGAAAGAAGATAAGGTTGGAGGACGAATACAAATTTCTCCATTATTAGGCCAGTTTAGCACTTCCGATATTCTATATAAATTTAATGAAAAAAGCATTGAAGAGTGGTTGGCCATCTTCCCAAAGGCTGCATATTTCAAAGGATATGATGAAACTTTGTTTGGAAATGTTATAATCATGGTTTACGAAAACTCGCAGACGGGAAAGTTAAACACTACGTCCTTTAGTAAATTTGGCATTACATTTTACGACAATCTAGTATTAGATGCGAGATCGAGATTTTGGCCAAGCTGTGAAAATTTATTGCCCACTTATCAGAAATCCAACGTTAGAAGAAGCTTAGCTATAACTAACTTAAAGAATTATAACAAGCTTGTAAATAGTCCGGGAAATTTTCAGGTCAACAAAAGTTGGGATGAAACCTATGCGGGTAGCTTAGCAAATAATATGCAATTGATTTCAGAGAAGAAACCACAGAAATTTGGATTGAAGCTCTTAGAATTAGGCTTACTTCAAACTCATTGTATACAATCTACAGTTTTAGATGTGATTTATGATAATTCATCGTCAGAAACAAGTGAGAAGATAGTCGAAGAGAACAATAGATTGGTGTTCTTGATTGGGTCTCAGTTGGAGCAGCTATTTGATCCATTATTGGAGTATTCACCAGAGATTATGGAATTCTCTTATACTGTACCCGTAGATACTATTCCGCCTCAGATAAAAAACAACGAATTAATAAATACAATTATAAGTGAGTTACTTACTGTTCAAACGAATTTTACGATGAGATTAGTGAACTTGTTACAGAATTTTATCATTCCATTGCGTATCCACGTTTTAGCTGCAACATCATCTTCAGGAATTACAAAAATTAATCAAGTTTTTCCCCCTACAATAGACGAGATCACTAGAATAAACTGTATATTGCATGATTCGTTGAAAAAGGCATCGTCTTTTGGATATGTTGAAATAGTGAAAGCTGTTGGTACGATAATACCATATTTCTACAAAGCATTTATTAGACATGAGGCAAATTTAAAGAACTTTAGAGATAATTTAGCCAAATTTCACAGTAAAAATAATAAGAAGATATTTGACAACATTATGATAAACAAAGGGAAATTTAGCATAAGGGACATTGACTCAATTGTAGCTGGGTCTTTACTAGAATTGCCTAAACTTAAGTTGATACTTGTCAGGTTGAGGGATTCAATCATTTCTGAAAAAACGAAATTAAGCAATTTTGAAGATGATACAAGCAACGAGTTTTTTACAATCGAGAAGTATTTCAATTCTGCCATAGATGTTATTGATGCATTTGGATTTGACGAGGAGCATAATGAAACAAAGATAGATGTTAGACAAAGGGTCTTTACACCAACGGGAAAAATATTAACAGAATTAGCGTCTAACTGGCCACCCGAATTGCAATATGGGTGGTTGGCGCGTAAGGTAGTTGGAATTTATGAAATGAGAAACATTAAACCTTTGAACGATACATTTTATGATTTGGATATTTTGATTATATTTTCCGATCATATATTATTTTTTACTATTGTGGATGATTCATATTATAACGAAAGAAATAATGAATCAATGAAGAATCTTTGTGTTTCAGACATTTTAATGCATTCGCTAGTGAATGATAAGCCATTACCAAATTTAAAGCTGTTACCTTCAATGGAAGTAAATTGTTGGTGCAACATAAATGAGGTAATTACAACTACTTATAAAGGAGTATCCCCTATCACCTCAAAGACTCAAGAATTTTTAAAATTTGTAAATATTTCCAAGACAGGATTCAAAAACAACAATGCAGACAATTGTACTATCAGTAAAAATTATGAAATTTTGGATGGGAGCGACAGGGGAAATGTCGATGGATGCAAAATTATAGAGCTAATAAATAAATCAACAGTACTAAATAAAAGGAAACCATTCCATTTGTTTAGATCAAACGACCCGAAACTACATATTTATTCTATTGCCCAAGAACTATCTGCGTATCAGGAAGAAAGTTGTAAATCTTCTATGGCATTGTACTTGAATTTACCGATTCATGATCCGAAGAAATATTTTGAAGAAAATCAAACTCTTCATTTTGTATTAAATGCATCTTTTATCAATGATCATCAAATTCATATTGTTGGTTTTAATAGAGCTGAAACATTTGAATTGAACGAAATTATTTCTTCTAATGATTTACAAGTTTGCTTGAAAGAAGTAATAGTTAAGAATTTTAGTCTATTATTTAACACGTTTAGTAATATTTCAAAAATGCTTACTCAAGGATATGCCTATGACATAAATTATTGTGCAAATATATTTACACAAATCGATGAAACAAAACTAAATGAACAAAGACAAGAAATTGCAAAAAACAAAAGTATTGCTTCAACTTCTAAAACCAAAACTAGAAACGTGTCAGAAATTATATCGATACCAGAAGTCTACATGAATAAGGTATCACCTTCAGATACAACTATGCGGGAACAACATTTACAACAAAGAAAGACAGAAAAAAAGAGGCTCTCTACAAGAAGTAGGAAAGATTCCAGAGATGCTGAGGCCAAGGGAATTTCACAAGAAGGGTCAGGCAAACGTAATTCTATAATTAAGAAAGCATTCAGATCTTTGAGACGGTCTTTTGATGGAATAGAAAATTCTACGCCTAAAGCCGAAATACATGAAAATAATAATACTTCAAAATTACATGACAGCTCATCATTTTCTGGAAAAAAAAATGAGTATACTAGTTTATATAAACCTTTGCCACAATTAAAAACAAAAGAACAAAAACAAGAACAAGAACAAGGTTTTACTGAAGCTAATATACCTCGAGAGATAGACAATGATACTGGTATACAAATGCCTAGACAATGTAACAATTTTATCCAACAGTCAAGAAATACTTCAGCATCCTTGGATGTGAATTCTCATTTTGAATTTCCACCACACCCTGATTCACTGTTCGAATTAAATAACAATACAATCATCTTAGTGAACGACAGTGAAAATGAGCATAAAAATAGACCAGTAAAAGAGAATATTCTGATATTAGATAGTACGAATGGGCATTCATTTAATATTTCTAGAAGAATGGCAAATGAGGGTTATGGAAAATTTAATGTAGAAGACTTTTACGATGATGGTGAGACAAATTGGGTGTCAATTTCTAATGAAAATTACTCACTGTTAAACGCTGAAATAAGAGCATTAAAGGAAGAAGCACATATGGATACCGAGGATATAATTGAATTGAATGATTCAGATAATATAACAGAAGACGAAATACGAGATGACTATAAATCTAAAGATTTCGATGCCTTTTATACGCCCCACAATCGACTGGTAGCACAATTTGGTGATAACCCAACGTCTTTAAAAAATGAAACTAGAGAGATGTCAACACAATCTTTGGCATCATCTGAAATTATTGAAGTCTTTGGTAAACAGATCGATTCTAATTTTAGAAGTGACTATATTCCAAGCTTAAATGAAAATTTATATCAGGTTAATTCTAACAAAAAAATTAGCTTACAAAATGATCATAGGTTCTCTGTTCTTACAAGCTCAGACGATGAATTTTTTTCTTCTGATGACTTTGCAAGTAGTTTGCCAATCGAACGTCAGGAGAATAAGAAATCTCACTCACCAATGATTATGAATTCGAGTTCTAGTGATGCAACAATAATTAATGAGAATTTTGAAGAAAAGCTCCTTCCAGCAACTCCTATCGAGTGTGATGATGAGAGACTACCATCATCTCAGACACGTGAAAATATACAAAGTTCTTCGGTAAGAAGTGATTCCTTTAGTACCACATATGAATCAATGACATACTTATCGGAGATCTTAAATGGTCATTTAAACTTTTGAGATTAAACTTGAGAAAGCCCATGTATTATTTATACTATATAACTAAATATATATTAAAACTATAACTAGACTGATTGCTTCAATATCTTCTTGACTGCTTCCGCAATCGCATCACCTACTTCTTTAGTGGGGCTTGAACCACGTAAATCTCCTGTTCTTATTCCCGAATCTAAGACTTGACCGACTGCCTTTTCCAAAGCTTCAGCTTCTGGTACACAATCCAAAGATAATCTTAACATCATTGCTAGGGATAATATGGTAGCGACTGGATTAACTTTGTTTTCTGCCAAATCTGGAGCTGAACCATGACATGGTTCATACAAACCAAAAGCGGAATTAGTATCTGGCAACGAAGCCAAAGAAGCAGAAGGTAAGAGCCCCAATGACCCAGGGATAACAGATGCTTCATCAGAAATAATATCACCAAACATATTAGAAGTGATAATAATACCATTTAACTTAGTTGGAGATTGAACCAAAATCATAGCAGCTGAATCAATTAATTGATGTTGAATTGTTAATTGTGGAAATTCTTCAGACATAACTTTATCAACAGTTGTTCTCCATAATCTTGAAGATGCCAAAACATTAGCCTTATCTAAAGACCAAATTGGTAATGGTGGATTATGTTGCAATGCCATAAATGCTGCCATTCTAGTAATTCTAGTCACTTCTTCCGTAGAATACTTTTCAGTATCCCATGCAGTCTGCTTGTCTTCTGATTCTGCTTGTTCTTGTCTTTCTCCGAAATAGATACCACCAACTAATTCACGAACAACAGTAAAATCAGTACCCTTCACAATCTCAGACTTTAATGGAGACAATTCTAATAAACTATCGGATGCAAAGTTACATGGCCTCAAATTAGCATATAAGTTCAATTCCTTTCTGATTTTCAATAAACCTTGCTCAGGTCTAACGGAACCGGTACCCCATTTTGGGCCACCGACAGCACCTAATAAGACAGCATCAGAATTTTTTGCAGCCTCCAAAGATTCATCTGGTAATGGATTACCAGTAGCATCAATTGCAGCACCACCTATCAAATGTTTTTGCAAATTGAACTTAATGTTTCTGTATGGGGTAGTTTCCTCAATAGTTTGTAAGACTTTGATCGCCTCGTTACAAACTTCTTCACCAACATGATCACCTGGTAAAACTGTGATGGTTTTGCTTATATCGACTTTTGATTTTTTTAATTCAGGTTGGGACATTGTTATTTGTTAGTTTTCTTCTGTAAACTTGAAAAAAGAAGTGTTGAACACAGTGACTCGATTTATATTCCATATATTATTTGAAAAATATTACCAACCGAAACCGCGCATTCGACGCCGGTACCGGTGGTCGCTTTAAATAAACATTTACATACGAATATGACCTATAAACAGATGGGAGAATAACTCAATGACCACTCCATTCAATGGAATCTAAATCAATTCCCTCTTGGACCATTTCCCACAATGGAGACATTTTTCTTAAAAATTCTACTCTCTCAGTGATAGCCTTGATAACATAGTCGACCTCAGCTTCTGTTGTGAATCTACCAATACCAAATCTAATAGAAGAATGTGCTAATGCATCATCTGCACCCAATGCATGTAAGACATAAGATGGTTCCAATGATGCAGAAGTACAAGCTGAACCTGAAGACAAAGCAATATCCTTCAAGGCCATTAATAAAGATTCACCCTCAATGTAGGCAAATGAGACATTAACACAACCCGCGTATTGGTAATCTGGGTTGGATAAGCACCCATTAAACTGAGTAGATGGAATAGCTAATAAGCCGGCCTTCAATTTCTCAGAGAGTTTATGAATATATGCTTGATCATACTAAAAATAATTGTTAGTAAACGCTGTTGTAAATATGCAAAATGTAGCCATGACAATAATGGAACAATATTCAGATCCTTGCATAAATTAGAATTTCATCAAGGCATAGAGAGTTAAAGAGATATTTCTCATATGCTAGGGCTCTGAAATCATCATACTTATCTCATAATTTAATGTCATAAGGCTGGAAAATCAAACAAAAATACATACGTCCATTTCTTCCTTCATAAGTCTAGAAGCTTCACCAAAACCAGCAACTAATGGCGGTGCCAAAGTACCTGATCTTAAACCTCTTTCTTGTCCACCACCGGTTATAATTGGGTCTAATCTAACTCTTGGACGTCTTCTTACGTAACAAGCTCCAATACCTTTTGGCCCGTAAATCTTGTGCGAAGATATCGACATCAAATCAATATTCATTTCATTAACATCAATATCAATTTTACCATAAGCTTGTGCACCATCGGTATGGAAGAAGATTTTATTCTCTCTACAGATCTCACCAATTTCCTTCAAAGGTTGTACAACACCAATTTCATTGTTAACCGCCATAATAGATACCAATGAAGTATCTTTACGGATACTTTTACGCAAGTCATCCAAGCTAATTAAACCCTCTTCGTTAACAGGCAAGTATGTGACCTCAAATCCTTCATCTTGCATATGTCTTGCAGAATCTAAAACACACTTGTGTTCGGTCTGGGTCGTAATAATATGCTTCTTGGTATTCTTGTAGAAACGAGGAACACCTTTAACTGCCATGTTATTAGATTCTGTAGCACCCGAAGTGAATATAATTTCTTTTGGGTCAGCATTAATAACATCCGCAATATACTTACGTGCCTTTTCGACTTCCTTCTCGGTTTCCCACCCATATGAATGTGTAGAAGAGTGTGGATTACCATACAATCCAGTATAAAATTCTAACATTCTATCAAGAACTCTTGGGTCGGTGGGGGTAGTGGCCTGAACATCTAAGTAGATTGGCCTAGTACCAAATTTAGAGTCATCTCTAGTAGCACTCTTTAAAGTAATCGTAGATCCAGAAGGTGGAGCTACAACAGGTGGCTCAACAATAGTCGCCGTATGGACTCCGCTTGGATCGGAAGTGGTCGCTGATAATGGCGAATTTCCACTAGAAATTTGACGAACACCATTAATAAGCGAACATCTAGCACGATTATTCCTAAGAATAGATAACCCTCTTAATTGTTTGGATAACATGTTCAAAATATTATACCTATAATCAAAATAAAGTAAGGTTGATACTTATTTAATCTATTTGTAATAAGGAGGAAGAAATCTTAAGAAACGATGATGGAGATAAAATAAATCTATTTCTATACTTCTATTTTTGTGTAACTTATTATATAAGATAATCATCAAGATCTAATGCTACTGTAGTTTACGTTTATCCGAATAGTAGGAGCTTAAAGTTGTATGAACTAGCTCATAACACCCTAAGAATATAGCACCTCCTGCACTTATCCAACAAGTTCTAGGACCAATGCCATTTAAAAACACCTTATAACCTTCTTCCTTTATCATAGTTCTAACCAACGGAATAGGACTTACTCTTTCCTTGTTTAACATAATTCTAGTCTTGATAACATCCAAAGGGGTGGTCACAGCTGCAGCTATACCACCTGCAATAGAACCACACGTTGCACCTTTCAATAAAGATAGTTTATCGTTTTCATATTCGGCCCATTTTTTCTTTAGCCATTCATACAAGGGAAACTGGATAATCGTAAAGGGAATTTCTCTTAGTATAGTTGTGTTCCATCCTCTGTATAAGCCTCTAATCAAACCTTCTCCGGATCTGTTTTGAAGTAAATATAAGAAGTTGGACCACGAAGATGCTTTGGCTCCAACTCCATGTATACCTGCTTGAGTTCTTTGTTTGATGACTTCCGCAGGTACCCTCACAAGACATGCGGCAATCTCACCACAAGATGCAGATATCATATGTCCTACAGCAGGCAGTGATGTCTTGTCTTTAGTTTGAGTTTTCATATAGTCGTATGTAACGAAGAATAGAGATGCTGAAGGCGCAGATGCAACCACACACGATCCTAGTCCTTTATATATACCACTCCATCCACCGTTAGCAAAGAATCCTCCTTTTGCTTGTAATCTTGTCTTCAAAGTATCAATAGGAAAAAATGCTAAATCAGTCGAAGTACCAGCGCATCCTCCGCTCTAAACAAAAGTTAGTATTGAATAAATTTAGCCATATATCGCGGTTTACATACGATTAGCGATATTAGAAATGTCAGGTTATCCATCGTATGCTTTTTGGGATGCTGACGGTGAAAGCCGAAGAATGGAAAATTTATGTTTACTACGTTTCGTTGATTCATGAATCATGTATTATATACAGGAACATAGATTTTTATCTGGGACAAACCATAAACCTATTCTTGCCAACTCTCTTCTTCTTAGCATATTTTAGTACAATTGACTCAGGTTTTTTGCCTTTTGGAATAAATTCCTCGATAAATGGAAGAAACTCCTCATACTCCCACTCTTTTACTATTTGAAATAGCTCTTTCACCCTAGTACTCATATCACCAGGTGTTAAAGTTGATGGGTTTAAGAATTGAATTTGTTCATTGAACGGACGACAATAATAACCTCTCATTTGGGATAAATCTATTGGGACATTGTAGAATGGAGGAAAGGATGACTTCCATTTTAATAAGAAATCCTTAGGAAAAATAAGGTTTGCATTCGTACTAAATAGTGTTTGAATTCCAAACCATTTTGCTACTGCAAGGTTATTTAGCTTGAACATATTAGCTTCACGATCTTTAATGCAGAACTTGTGAAGAATTGTATTTGTTACCTCTTGAGTATATAGCTTGTTTTGCTGGCGCATCTCCTTGGAAATATCAGCCATGTTTATATTAAAGGCGTCGCTTTTATAATCTATATCCTTCGTAATTAATATGGGAATTAATAATTGCAAGCCGTCGGTCACGAACTCCTTGGATAGTATAACTGCTTTTCCTTCAATCTCACATCCACACAATGTATACCATTCCTTGTAGAACTCTTCCCTAGAGATTGGGGAGTCGTTCATTAAAGCTTCAACGTTACGACTGGAGTCAATTTCATTCGCAACTTCAAAATTACCATCATAGGTAGGCAAATTGCCTATTTCTATATAGCCTGGAATTTTAGAAAGTTCATATTCGTATGCGAGATTTGCAATACCCAATAGTTGATTAGTAGGTTCCTCAACTGGTATAATATGTTCCAAAGTTTTATTCAATTTATTTATCTTCATATTATTTAACAAAAGGACACTATTAGAATGATTCATTTGTCTCATTTTCCATGTCTTATTATCCGTTACTAAAACTATGTGGTTTTTCAGAATTGGCGGTGACTTTAAAAGTAATTCACCATGCTCATTAGACTTGATATAGTCTAAGAGATCAGGTGTAAGTTGAAGAAGTTTGTAGGTATGATCATTGGGCGACTTTATTTCCTGATATGTAGAATATGAAGATTTCGATGCCATTGTAGACTGTCTTGTTGATACTATGTAGATACTTGATTTGGCTTCAACAGTATTTTTTTGTACGCGTTGTTTTCGATTTATTAAGTGGGAAGACTTTCAAAAAATCTTGTTCAGGGTATTAAATTACATATTCGGAAAAATGTTAAATGGGACAAATTTTGTCCCATTTAACTATCATTTAGTATTATAATTACAGTAGAAAAATTACATAATCAATAAATATCCCACTTAAAAATGCGAATTCTTCTTCCTTGGAATCTAAAACTTTCAAAAAGATGAGAATCGATCATTCAAAATCGAATCCCACACGACCAAAAAAGGCTTACTTATACCACTAGGGAGGTTGATTTGTATGGTGGTGTATCAAAGGGAGAGGGATATTGCTAATAACAGTAAGCTCAATCGGAGAAACTAATATGTAATGGAGAGCTGGAATACTAAGAAAAAGGAAAAAAAAATGATAAGAAAATTAGTTATGACATTACACTAGTTAAAAGATATATAAGATAGAATACACATACATATACGCATATATACATATAAAGAAAGTATAGAAGACAATGCAATTAATTTTGTTCATCAATAAATTGATCAATATCGATCTCATTTAGTTTGGCATCACCAGCTAAACTAATTTTTCTTTGATGGTCATTTGAATATTGTAATTTGGCTAACTTAGCTTGAGGACCCCAACCACTAACAGGAGCATTCAATTTAAAAGGCAAAATCCAGTTACTGACGGTTTTAAAATGTTCGCCTAAAGTAGAAAGTTCGTGTATCAAATCTTCAATACAAATACATCCTAAGTCATCACCAAATTTATCTTCAACAACACCATTATTGTCCAACTTAGTAATACGTGGTTGTTTTGTTTCTTCATCTATAACAGAAATACATGCTCTCTTTTGAAATAATTTACGGATAGAATTCAAAGATGGTTTTCCAGCAACAATGTATGGTGAAATCAATTTTAATAAAGGAACAGTAGCAGGAGTTAATTTCACAAATACCCCAGTGTTTGGTCTATTCAAACGTAACAAGTGTAAGACCTTACGAGCTTTCGATGGGATCTTTAATCCCTTTGTATGATCTGGAATTCTAATAATGAATAATAATTTGGCAGACTCGTCATCTTCCTTAGCTTGACTTATTTTATCCGCTTGCAGCTGTTTCTCGAACTTGGTTATATGCTTGATCCTTTTGTTTTCCAATTCATTTGATTTGTAGTTAGAAACCAACGTTTCAGCTCTAACGAATTTTTTAGAACGTTGATCATTTTTCTTCTTTTGTTCAAGCTGTCTTTGTCTAGCTTGTTCTTGCTTCTCTAACCTCTTTCTATCATTATTCTTTCTCTTACGCAAGAGGATCTCTGGGTTCGAGTTTAATACTGCCATCTCTATCTATTTGTATACTGATGGTAAAATATTTTACCCTAAGTGGTACTAAATTCTTCAGATGAGCTTCATTCATAAAAAAAAAAAACCCAAGCCGCACTTCACAAATCACATGACGTGAACTGTGATAAATTCAGATGGGACGAAATCAGGCCAACGATACAAGCAAAATGCAGCATCTAACGGACCTCTGGTATCCATCGTAGGGATGACAAGATCTGCTAGTATAATTGCTTGCTGGGTTTGCTGTTTTACGATTGTAAATTAGGCCCTTGCGGCCACCATGGACCGCACCCATCAATAACGTCCGTCGCTACTGCCCACATGTTTCTACGTAGAATACAATGGATATATGAATCATTGGGTCATTTCTTATAGTTTTTGCATCTTGTAAATATATAAGAAATGATGCTAGCTTAATTTGTAGCGTATGGTGCTCTCAATTTACTACTAATATTATATTTTTCAAGAAAATCTTACAAGAGAGATATGCAAACACAATTAAAGATCAGTATTTTGTAAACAGACGATATAGATACCCAATAGCGACCAGAGAAACATATCGTCTATCAAGATGAACATTCCAGGGTGGCTAAGGTAGTGCCGTCGCACGTACACTTCTCACAAAATTTTTTGATCCAGTTCTCATAAATTTTTTCTCCTCTTCTGATGTTAAGAGTCCACTATTAGTATTCAACATTACTAATTCCCTGGTATTTTGAGCTATAGAAAAAAAAGGAGGTACATTCTAAAGTGATCGTCAATATATTTAGGTTCATTATTCGAAATTTTCTTCTTTTTATTTCGTTTTCAAATTCTAGGTATTTTTTGCATTTCCCTTAGCGGTATAGATAGAGGTATCCATACCTGAGCATTAGAGGGATTTTTAAAGTTTTTGCATAATATTCATAGGTGTCATTATAAATTGGATCATTAAATTGGGCTATTGCATGTTTAACGGTTAGTTAAAAAAATATATACGAAAAATTAATCATATGGATCAAAAATTGGACAGTTCAAATTACGTTTTTCCTAATCAGAATCATTCCAACCAGGGTCAATCGTCGTTGCAGAATCAAGCAATTCGCAACCAAGATTCACGGATGCCATACATTAAGAATGAATCGTCGGAAGGGGGGTTGGGGTCTCCAATCAACCACCCAAGTTTTCAACAATACAAGGGTCAGCCTAATATTCAAAGACCAGAGTTTCCCAACCACGCGGAATTTACGCCACAACAGCAGTCACAGAACATCCAGAATTATAATCAACAAATGCAGCTTCACTTTGAACTCCAGAGACAATATATGGCAGGCAATATGGAGAACCCCCAAGTGTATCCTGATCAATCGGGCGGACATTTATCTCAGGTCTATAGCATGTCATCACCATTCCAAAGTAGATCAGGCAATAACGACTCATCTGCTAATATGAATGCGTTATCTAGGCCGGTGGAAGCAGATGCGGGTATGCTTAATAGCAAGTCACCGATTCCTAGTAGGGCCGCAACACCGGTTGAAAATATTACTGGAATGCAAGAAGTGCCATCAACAGGTAGAAAGAGATATAGGAAGTCCGACCATGCCGTACCAGGTGACGAAGGGGATAACGAGTTGAAGCAATTGGCATTTAAGGCGTCTCAGCTTCCGCTCTCCGAGCTTGCATTAAGAATCAAGTCAGTTGAAAATGATGATTCTATCCCAGAAACCAAAACAAGCTATTCAACGTCTAAGGATACTAGTAAAGAAAGACAACGTCAAATATTTGGCATGGTCTGGTTACTTAATTCTTGTGAATCATCAGCCACTGCAGTGGTTCCAAGAAATAGGATTTACGCGAGATACGTTCAAATTTGTGCAGATAATAGCCTAAAGCCTTTATCACCGGCGAGTTTTGGTAAATTAGTTAGAATATTATTCCCCAATTTGACCACTAGAAGATTAGGTATGAGAGGCCAATCAAAGTACCATTATTGCGGAATCAAATTAGTAGGTGATCAAAATATCCAAGCTGGAAATTCACCCACATCAGCGTCACCATCAATTGGAAACGATTCTCCCCAATCTTTACAGAATCCAAATACCCCTTCGGTATCCAATAGTCCTATTATTTCCGGAGTTTCTGCGTCAAACTCATCAGCTGCATTAAATTCGATTTTGTCAAATGGAGAATTTTTGGTTAATGACCTAAAATACATTCCAAATCTTTTCGGTTTGATAGATCAGTCACTTAATGGAGAGAACTTGAACTCGCCATTAGATTTACCGTCAATTTATCCGTATTTACCTAGAGACGCTGATTATGATATTGCCGATACATTGTACTCGTTATACAAGGTCCATTGCACGTCAGTTTTTGAATTTTTAAGATACATGCAAGTCAGAAAATTATTTTCTTCGTTTGCCAGCTTCAATGGAATTTTAACAGCACCGGTATTTAAATTGTATACTAATGATTTAATTTCTGAATGGGTCAATGAGTGTGATAACATAATGTATAAAACGATGGCTAAAATGTTGACTAAGTTGCATCTTCAAAGCGTTCCAGATGAAGTTTTAAGACAGTTAAAACAAATTTCGAACCAATATGTTGATAAGCTATCATATTCGCTACAGAATAAGGTACCTAAATTTTTTATGGCAATGAAAATGAAGAATGCCAAAAAATTCGTTCTAATTCTTTCTCGATTAATTAAAGTAATCGAGACAGGATACTCTGCATCCAGAATTTTCAATAGTGCTCCGGAGAAACAAGCTATGATTGACGATTGGCTAAAATTGGACGTTAATGAGATTGTTTTAAGGGAAGTACCGTGTTCTAAGGAGAATGTCGAATCATTGTTGCATTTTTTGAATAATGATCTCCTCACCATATTGCATGAGCAATTTGATTCAGAATCAGTTTCAGTGTTGACCAAATCCGCCCATTTTCTTGCAGAATTACCTTCTAAGTTTTCTAAGCTCAATCCTAGATTATTTACGTTAGTTTCTAGTAATTTTCTTACGACATGTCTTAGAGAAATTAGTTTAAACGGCGGTCAAGGTTTTGGTACTTGGTGGATAGTTAGATGCTGGGTTGATGAATATCTCAGCTGGTGTTTTGAATTAGGTGGATACTTTCAGGATGACTTCTCAACCTCGTTCAATGAAGGTTATGTTACAGACAGAGATACAAATGTATTAAAAGCTGAGAAAACGAACCCAAAAGCCGATACCAGCGCAAATAATACCAACACCAGCATGGGTCAATTCGATGACTCCACAAACGATCAATTGCGTCTTTCAAGTATTGTTGATCTTTTAGATGGTGCCTATGGTACAGATTCAGTAAAAGATGATCAAAGTAACAACGAGATGATGTTGAACTACGATTCAGTTGGAGTTGAAAATTTCTTGGGTAGGAATGACGATTTATTAAGTTAAATAATTCAATTTGCATATTTTCATGATTCTCCATTATTGCATTAGCTCTATTAATACATACGTAGTAAATGTGGCATTATAGTATATATTTGATATAGACTTTAAATTATAGCTATGAATATATATTTTGCATTTTTATACTTCTTTTTGTGTATTTCATAGAAAAGCACTTACAATAAGGCTGCAAATTGGATTCAAGAATATATTAAACTGTTTAATAATTATAAATATGGATAGAGTAAATAATCAGGACTTGGAAAAACTAAAAGACGAAGACGGTATTGCAAGATCAGTAACCTTTGAGGCACACGCTCGTAGTTCAATTTCAGAGTTAGGCTTTGGAAATGATGATATCAAATTAATACACGGGAATGAGGGACCAGAAAAAAGAGGAATAGCGGCTAAGCGGTACCTAAGCTTGAACCGATTAGTTAAGGTATTTGAGCCTAAATTGAAAACCATTAACAGCTTACCTCTGGAAAGTTGTAACGATTCGTGCAAAAATGTTTGTCAAAATTGTTTGGCGGCAAGTACGTTCATAGACGATGAAGTGCCAAATTTTGTCGGATATGACGAGTCAAGTCCAGAGGGTATCGAATCATATATAAACTCTAAGATGGTAACTTGTGAAAGTTGTCGTATTTACAAGTATTGTAATCAGGAATGTTATAATGCGCATTGGAATCAGATACACCGATACGAATGCCAATTGTTTAGCCAAATAATGAAAAATAGTCAATTTAAAGACGAAGATAGTCTTTCAGAATTTATTAGACATGGGATTAGATTATATATTCTATGTGATCTTGATCGAAGATACAAATCCCGAGTTTTTGACTTAACGTCGCATAGTAGCCTCATAGACTCTGACGACGAATATTCTTGGTTACACGAGTATACTAAATGCATTGTAAGAGCAATAGATTTGAATATGGATTCCAAATTGTATAGCTATATTTGGAGACTTTTGTGCATTATATTGGTCAATTCCAGTGTGCTTATGAACGAATACCAAGAGGCGATAGGTTTTAGTTTTGATCCAGATTTTTCGTTATTAAACCATTCCTGTATTCCTAACACACTAGTTATACCTCTAACTCACTCAAAGTTTTCTTTGGTAGCTACATTCCCCGTTGCTGAGAACAAGGAAATATTAACCAATTATTGCTTTACAAGCTGCCCTAAGGAATTGAGAAATTTGGAATTGCAAAAGAGGTTTTTCTTCTGCTGCAATTGTTCTTTGTGCAAACAGAAATTCGACTGGTTTTTTTCATACAACTGTTCTGAATGTGGTATGTTACTATGTAGCTTAACTTTCAAAGACTTTTTTTCAGATGATTTAACTAAAGGTTTGGTGTTTAAAAATCAATATAATGTTGATTTTTGCAGCAATTGTGGAAAACTCATCAACAAAGAACTTCTCAAAGAATCAAGAAAAAGTCATCAACAATTACTAGCTATAATCTTATATGATCTTTACAATAATCCTTTGAATTATAAACTGGATGATATTTATATTAGTAAAGAAAAGTTCTATGAAAAAATTAAAAAATTTATGGTTGACGTTGACTTAGTTAATCTTTCTGGGAATCAACTAATCGAATTTATCGATTCGCTTCAACTATCAACATATAAAGTACCATCACATAGCTTGAATAATATCAAAAGCATTTGCATATATCTTCGTCAAAATAAAATCGTCCCAAGCTATTGTTTCCCCTTGAATTATGTAATTTCAGGATTCAATGAATACGAATTAGTTTCATATATTGGGATTTCCAACTTGGACAAAGATTATAACGTTCAATGTCTTGCGATGAAACTCAAGATAGATATACAAACGTATTTTGAAGTCAAAATCCCGGGAGATCTAACAGATCTGAAAATATCAACAATGATATACTTCAAAGATATAAGTCAACAACTACTCACATTAGCAGAAGTTATTATTAAATATTCCATTGATATTTCTATTATGAATGAATGGATTAAAGATAAAGAACAACTTCTTGAAACATTAATAAAATGTGCATCATTTCTTAATTTACAAGCAATTGATGCATATTTACCACTTTCCATAATGAATAACAGCTATACAATGCTTTCTCAATTAATCAATATTGGTAAACAAATAAAGTATTTGAGTACGAGCAAAAATGTCAAGAGCATTCCAAAGGAAGTATCCATATGGTATAACAAAAGTCCACGGAACTTCGATGACAAAATGTTCGTTACACACTTGAAAGAATTATTCAATTTTGCCGATATACCTATTACACACAAAAACTCAAGCTTCAAACTTCAGTTTGCAGATAGGAATAGAAAACCGCTCTTTAAACCTGTCCTTCTATTGAAAAGTAAAGATATGGACTCACTCCAAATAACTGATACGCGTAGCAATGAATAGTTAGATAAGTGTTTATAGTTCATACGTAGCAAAAGAATAATTAAACGTCATTTAAAGCAACACAAACAGCACCTTTATGATGTCCATTGTACTGCCTAACAGTTTCACAATTCGATAAATCCCACAATCTCACATAGTGGTCAGAGCATGCAGTAACTAAATATGCACTGTCAGCACTAAATGCACAATCCCATACCCATCTCTGATGCCCATGTAGTGTTGTCTCCAAACTAAAATTCTGTTCAGTTGACCAGATTCTTGCCGTATGATCAGCGGAACAGGTAGCCAAATGCCTCATATCAGTCAGCAAAACAACTCTTGTGATATATTTCAGATGCGATCTGAATTTTGTTACAGGGGTTAAAGATGTAATATCTTTTTGGTTTTGCATCAGCCAAACATAGCAGTTTCCCTTATTATTGCCAGCGACTAACATGGACCCTTCGCTGGCAACTGATATTGAATTTATCGGGACGTCATCTTCAGGAATTAAATGGTGAGTGCATTGATTTTCGCCTAAGTCCCAAATTCTAATATTTCCGTCTTGATCACAACTAATAAGTTCACCTTGATTTGGATGAATCACTACCTCGTTAACTGGACAATGATGCTTATAATTTCTCTGGACAGATGGCGATCTGACATCCCAGACTTTAACCATACCATCTTCCAGCGACGACACCATCCATTTATTATCGATTTGAAATGCTAAGGAAGTAACGTTATTCGTATGCCCCTCAAACGTCATAACAGGATTCGAATTATTATTACTACTATTGTTACCACCAGCATTCGCTTGTTCAGATGTATTTCCCGAGTTTCCTGCCTGTCTAATATCATATAGCCTAACGTATAAATTACCAGCTGCCGCAAGGTATCGTTTATCTGACGTAATTTCCAATCTATTAACTTGTGAATCTGTGTGTTGAATCGTTCTTGAACAAACACCAGTTAATGCATCCCAGAATCGAATTGTATGATCGTAGCCTGCAGACGCCAATATTACCGACATGATTTGGATTGAAATGATTAGGATTGAAAATGAATCTCCAGTATTAATTAATCACTATATCATTCAAATAAATATGAAAACCACAAATTTACACAAAAGCACAATATCTATCAAACTACAATACAATAGGGAACGAATTATATACATTTATTATATATATTAAAAGTGAAATGCATCTATCTATATGTAACTCTTCATTATATATTTAAACAGGATGAGAAACAATTTGTCATTATTTTCATTATTAATTAAATAAGCTATTAACAAATATCTTCTTAGAAGTATTGATTAATAGCTTGTTTTTGATCAGCGGTTAAGGATACAGGATAATCGACCTTAAATACAATTTCTAAATCGCCTCTAGAGCCCGGCAGTTTACTGATTGGCATACCTAAACCTGGATATGTAGTCGAAGTATTTGGTTGTATTGGGCTGGATCTCAGTAATGGGATTCTTCTACCATCGATAGTGTTCACTTCTTTAGAGAAACCACATAATGATTCCTTGAATGTCAATGGCAAGTTCATCTTCAAGTTGTTACCTTCTCTCTTGAAGATTGGGTGGGGCTTTTCTTCGAGTATGAATTGAACCGTTTGTCTAGCATGGCATTCCTTTTGGTAGTCACCTTCGTTGGCGAAATTAATTTTAGTGCCCACTTTCCACCCGGGTTTTATATTGATAGTCATAACCTTACTTTCTTTGCTACCACTGATACCCTTTCTATTCAATTTCATTTTCTTCACTCCACCGTGATACAAATCTTCCAATGACACTGGCAACGATATGGTGACGGTATCTGGCTCTGGACGCGAGCGGGAAGAATGCCCCTGGCTAAAACCTCCTGGCATACCACCAAAGCCACCACTACCCCCGAATCCACCAAATCCGAAATCATCGCCGCCTCCTCCTCCTCCCATTCCGAAGCCACCCATTTGGGAGAATATATTGAACGCATCGGCCTGAGAAAATCCACCACTAGTGCTAAATCCTCCAAATGGACTAGCTCCTCCTCCAGCTTGACTAGCTCCTGCAAATGGATTACCCCCAGCTGGTGCATTACCTCTCGCGGCTTCTAACCCATAATCATCGTACACCTGTCTCTTGTCTCCGTTGGACAAAATATCAAATGCTTCTGAAATCTCCTTGAACTTTTCTGTATCCCCTGTAGGCTTGTCTGGGTGATATTTCAACGCCAGCTTCCTATATGCCTTCTTCAACTCTTGCTCCGAAGCAGAAGGTTGCACACCCAATAAATCATAAAGTTTTGTCTCTTTAACCATAGTAACTTATAGATTTTTTTTTAACTGAATATTATTTAAACCCTATCTTAATCCTATTAGAATCGACGAAAGAACTAATTGATATATATTAGTGTAAATATATTACCGCCGGTAATGGATTTTTCATCTTCATCTGACTTCGAGACTTTTCTAGAACATTCTTCGTCACGTGATCACATATACAGAGGGTTCCAGTATAACTACGGACATATATATGTGTGTATATTGGAGGGTGGTATGGATATAGTTAGATAAAGATGGGGAAGCTGGCCTAATCGGTCTTTGTAGCGTTTGCACGAGCAGCCTTCTTCAAAGCTCTGACACGGATACTTTTATGCATGCTAAAGTTCAAGGAGTTGGCGAATTTTGAGTAGACACCGACAGTATTTTCGATCCCAAAGTGCATCAATGCATGGGTCCAGTAAGGGGTAGTGGTGGCAAATCTTTCCTGGGCACCACAGCGACGACCAGCAGTGTTCAATACCGCAGTGACAAAGTTCTTTGGGTTTGGAATGGACGCAGAAGAGCGTCTGATCTTGGACATGGCGGAGGTGACCAAGTAGGAGATGACCAATTGGACGTCGATGCCGTGAGGCTTCAATTCACCGGCCAAGGCCGAGGACCACGCTTGTAAGAAGGACTTTGAACCGGAGTATGTAGCCAAGTAAGGGGTTGGTAACAACCCACCGAAGGAGCCCATGGTTAAAATTAAGCCCTTGACCCTCTTGTTTTCCTTGGCGACGGTGTCTGCGATAACAGGGGCGACGACCTGGGTGATTTTCAAAGTGACGGTGTTATTGATGGTGATGATGTCTCTCAATTCCTTATCTTCGGTTTCCAAGAATGGCACTGGGATTGCGTGGGACTGGCCGACATTATTAACCAACACGGTGACAGGCAAGTTGGACACGGTGTGCAAGATCTTAGCATAATTGGCATCATCATCGGTGGAGGCATCGAATGCAATGACTTGGGTGCTTACCTTGTATTTAGTTTCAATTTCAGTAGCAATTAATTCCAATTTCGAGAGAGTTCTTGAAATTAGAACAACGTTCAAACCTCTAGAGGCCAATTGATAAGCATATTCCTTACCAATTCCATCGGACGCACCAGTAACAACAGCCCACTTGCCTTGCTTGGCTCCGTACTTCTTAAAATCGACAGCTGGCAAGACAAAAAGGTCGACTAATAACGAACCAACACTTAAAGTGAATGTGGTAATTTTGTAAACACCAACAAACAAAACACCATATATTAAAGCTTGGGTGACCTTACAATCACTGATTGATGACACGAATTGACAAAGTGACATGATATCTGATAAAAATTAGACAACTTTAAGGAGAAAGAGTTAGCAGTATTTTCACCAATAATATTTTTCACGCGATCCCACCCATACAGCCTTCTTAAAATATCACTAATAATACATTACAATATACAAGACTTATATACATATATACCCAACAAATATCAAACTAAACCATATGCCTTCATAAATAAGTAAACTCTTCGAGTTTTTCATTGGTAATTTGTACGTGCAATTCTTCTCTAAGTGCCTGCCTTTCTAGGTTGGCGACTGAGTTCTCTAACAATAGCTTCGCATGCTGTAATTCGTGCAATTCTTTATCTAGACGACCCAATTCCTCATGAGTGTGTTCGAACGTCTGTTTCGTGGGGTCGTCCTTTATTTGAAGTATAGTAATCCATGGGTTGGCAGGTGCTTTGGGCCCCGGGGCGCTCTTATGCTGGGGTGTCTTTGGTTTTGATGCCGGAGATGACGAAGAATGCTCATTCCATCCCAGATGGCTTCCATAACCGTGTTCTGACTCGTATTGTGACCGCCCATGGTAGCTTCCTCGATCTTTAGACGAATATGTCCCCTTGTATCCTCCCCGATAGCTTCCTCTATACAGCGACTGTGGGTACCCATAACTGCTGTCGTCAGTCCTCGAGCCCGCACTATACCCATCGCCATAACCGTCGTATCCTTCTTGATATCCTTCTTGATAACCCTCTTGGTAAGTGTCGTCTCCCTGCGACGTGGGCCTTGAAGTATCGTAATTGTCGCCCCTGTAGCTGTCTCTCACCTGATACGACGAATACCCGCCTCTTCCTCGACTATTTCCCCCGTAGTATGGGTTATACCGGCTCAGATACCCTCCTCGACCATAATAGCCCCCTCGGTCGTTCGCTCGTCCTCTGTACGCTCCACGAGCTCGTCCTCTATATCCACCTCTGTAGCTGCCCCTGTATCCAGAACTGTCGTCTCCATATCCGCTATCACGATACCCGTCACCCGCCGAGCCGCTGCTCATAGAATAGTTGTTACTCATGATCTTACGGCAAGAATAGTCTTATATATGTTCTCTTAGTAACGTCTTAGTAGTCTCTGGCTCGCTTTAAAAAAAGTTCTAACCTGCAAAAACAACACAACATGTAAAAACCAAACAATCTGCAAAACACAAACAACCTGCAAATTGCAAAAAGCCAAACACCAAATCATATCTCAAACACCCGTACATCAGATTAAAAAAAATGATGATCGTGACACAAAATCAATTTTATCATTTTCGCAATTACATTTCCTAATCGGGATTTATTACCGTCCTAAAAAAAGTCGTGCATTAACCAAAACAATAATACCAGAAATTGATTAGCATTGAGTCTATAGAAGGGACCTTATAGTACAAGAAACTAGAGATAAGTAGAAAAAAAAAGTTCACGGTGGTGAAGAAGCTGAAATAAATATCAGAGACTGCAAATAGTAAAACGAATCATTAATCAAAAATACATTATTGTCGTTTACTAAATGGACGAAATATCAGGCGTAAGTGGTAGTAGGATCGGCGGCAGAATAGGGAGCGATGAGGAAATTTTTGATCGGGTATGGAAAAACATGGGATTTATAGAAAATATGCCGCTTAGTGAGGTGTATGGGTTGTTGAAGAATATTGAAGATGAGAGCTGCAAAAAACGGCGAATGACCAATGATCCGGGGGTGGTGGTGATGGCACAGATGGTGATCAACAGGGTCCAGGATATGTTTGGGGAACAAGCCGAAAGAATCAGTATTCTGAAGGAGGATTCGGTGATGATTTTGGAGTGGATTGTTGACGGAGGGAATGGCGGTGAAGGAGGATACGAGGGGGTAGAAACGGTTCGCCAGGGACTAGCTGGCCGGCGCATTTCCGTATGTGATAGTGACGAGATGAGCGACGACGAGACGGCGTCATTGATGGAATTCGACCGAGTGGGATGCAAGAGGAGTGTGAGTGTGCCCTCGAGTATTTGCGACAGTCATATTGATATGGCATGCAGTCAGAAGGCGAAGGAGTTCAGCCTCGGCGAGATCTTGGATGACTTAGAGGAATACCATCACACTATCGAGATGAACTTCGCATCTCTAGAAAATCGGTTAGTGGGGCTAAAGAGCCAGAATGCATACCACTTACAGTATTTGAAGAATGTGGGCACGATAAACGACGGGCTATTCGAGAAAGTCAGATCTATGAGACACGAGGTGTCTGAGGTTCAACAAGAACTCGCCAAGCTCACAGAAGTGGCTCACCCCAATCCTACTGATCCAACGCCCATAGTGGCCCAAATTGATTTGGTTACTACTAAAATGTCGCCTGAAGATTCTCATGTATACGATCGATTGACCAAGTCAGATGCTGAATCCACTCACGTATCTACACACAATGTCACGCAAAATATGGCCACGAACAACACTACGCATAAAACAGCTACTCTTTTAATTGCATTTATTTCAATCATGATTTTTATGATTTCATTTTTCACTAGCAAATAGCATTTCTACATACTGCATGTTTCAAAATAATATATTTCTTATATGAAAGCCACGAACTAATTTTCAAAACTCGTAGAGAATGGTGCTGAAAAGACGAACTAGCGTATACAAATAGGTATCACGATACAGAGGGATATAGAAAAAGAGCACGCTTCTAACCCATGTTAACAGATCTTGGATAACTATCGTAGTTTTCACCATCTTCCTGAAAATATGGATGAATTAAGGCTCGCTTTGCGCTGATTCTACCACTTGGATCGTAAACAAGCATTTGCTCTAACAAATCGATCCCATCTTCATCTAAAGTAGGCACAAACTCTGCCAAATTTTTCTTGGACCACTTAGGGAAAGTCGACTTGAAATCTGGCAAGTATGAGACATCAGGCCAGGTTTCTTCCGATGGCGTACCTAAAATTCTGAAGATTCTGAAGATTTCGTCGATTTCTGAATCCCCGGGGAAGAGTGGCTTTCTATTACACATCTCTGCAAAAATACAACCAACCGACCACATATCTACCCCAGTTGAATATTGTTTACCACCCAACAAAATCTCTGGTGCTCTATACCATAAAGTTACCACTTCGTGTGTATACGCTCTTAAAGGCACCCCGAATGCTCTTGCGAGACCAAAATCGGCCAATTTTAAATTTCCTTCCTTGTCAATCAATAAGTTCTGGGGCTTCAAGTCTCTATGCAATACCCTGTGACTGTGACAATGCTTAATACCCTTGACCAACTGGTTCAAAAACCTCTTAACCATGTCGGCTCCTAAGCCAACTCCCTGAGGAATCGATTCCATGTATTTCTTCAAATCTAAGTCTAAAAATTCAAACACTAAATACAACTTATGCGAGTCTGAATGTATTATATCGTACAACCGAACGATGTTATCGTCTCTCATTTCCTTTAACAACGAAATTTCTCTTATAGCTGTCGATGGAACTCCTTCATCCTCCGACTCCAATCTGATCTTTTTCAAAGCAACAACCCTATTATTATGCTTGGTATCCAATGCCTTATACACAACTCCATATGTACCTAGTTATATTAGTATTTGCGTGTTTTTGACCTAAACTACCAATAAATTACCCAGTTATTGCTCAATGTACGAAAAAAAAGATGACAATACATACCTTCACCAACTTTCTCTTGACGCTGATAATCCGTTAATTCGACCATTTTTAATTATGTAGAAATCAAATAATCAAAGCGAATGTAACTATTCTATCTAACACCTTAGTTTCAACGTAACTTAAATAATATATCGTTTAGAAGTAATATACTACTCAGCTTAGATCACCATTCAAAAAACTCTACCGCGTTGAGAATGAATGTTTACAATTTTTCTTTGCGGATAAGACTCTCACGTGAAGGTAAGACTTTAGAATCTATTCACAATTAAGATATACCAGTACTATATACGACAAGGGGGCTATATTTCAGGGATTGGGAGATCAGATTTACCTTCACCTGCATCACAAACCTTGATTTCTCTACCCCATTCACTATTCAATATCTGTTTACCGTTAATACGCCTCTCAGGCTTCGGGTCCAAGATGGAGTAAATGACATTTCTACAACGAGCCCTCTTTAACGATTCAATAGGTTCGTAGCCGGAGGCATCCTTTCTTTTCTTTAAATATTCTTCGAAAAACTCGTCCTTTTTGGGGTCGGCCAACTTCCATAACTGCCTACCGGTTCTCATGGCCAAGTAGATGACACCACAAGCCCATATGTCGACGCCTCGAGGATCGAAAGAATGCTGACTGAACTCTTCGGGAGCAATGTACGGCGAGGAGCCACAGACGCCTTCACTATATTGGATTTCGTTTTCCCAGGCCATTTTGAAGCACTCGCCGTTTCCAAAATCGGTGATTTTCAATATCCCATTTTGGGTTAATAGTAAATTTTCGGGTTTCAAGTCTCGATGGCTGACACCCATTTCATGCATGTAGTTGACACCTCTGATCAATTGCTTGAAAAAACAATCGGCTTCGGCGTACTCTAGTTTTCCTGCGGCGATGATCAAGGTGTACAAATCACCACCCGAACAAAATTCCATAACTTCGCAGTAGTCACCCTTCGCATCCTTCAACAAATCCAATGTGTTGATGATGTTCAAGTTCTTCAACGATGATGAGATGCAGAATTCTGACGTGAGTCTTCTATTATACTTTTGATCTGATTCGCTAGGTCTTCGCTTGAATTCTTTCACTGCGTATAATTTTTCCTCCGTGTCGCTATTTTGGCCAATTACTTTCTTATGCGATATCCGTACCACTCCAAACGATCCCTTCCCTATAACTTCCTGACATCTACCGTATTTCTCAACAAAAGATCTGCAATCGGGTTGTTCGCCTGTTCCATTCACCAGCCCATGATATGGGGAGGTTTCGTTTTTGACTTGATGAACTAACCCGGCGAAAAGAGTGGGTGGCTTATCATTAGGTTGTGCTAATTGTGATTGTGATTGTTGTGGAGTTTGCAATATATTAGGTAAGGCTGATTTGGCTTCATCACGTAATTTTTTGGATCCTAACAAGCCTTTCAACATATTCGATAACTTCTCTTGTCTTTTAGCAGAACGTAAATTATGCTCGTGTGAGCCGTTCTCTAACATCCTGAACCTTGGTTTGGCTGGCGTTGGACTTGGGGACTGAACCGACGCATTGAGCTCCTTATCTTTTAGTTGCACTGGCTTAGTCTTCAATGACGATGTTCTCGACACTGGATTTGACCCTGTAGACTTAGCACCAGCACTGATAGGCGCCTTTTTCGTGGGCTGGTTTGTATTTGCTGATGAAACGGACACTGTAGGCGATCGTATATTCATCGGACTCGAAGAGCTCATGGCCTGTAAATTGTTGTTGGAACCCGTATGAAGGTTAAATTCCGACCCCATGGATGTTACCACCTGTGGTTGTGGATGGAACAATATATTATCCTCTGAAGAATTCACTGAATCGGCAGGAGAAGCAATTCTATGCGGATTATTTATTGTGGATACGTTTGTCTTCGACCCTGCTCTCGGTGACACCATCAGCAGCCGGGACGTTGCCGCTTTGCCTTTATTATTACTCATATTTATGTTTCCATTAGTATTCTGCGTGTTGGACCCTACGCTCGTATTAAAATTGCCATCATTCTTGATATTACTGTTATGCTCATTAGTGCTATTTTTACTATTATTGCTATTAATACCGTACAACATATTATTTCTCTGCAACGGCGACCCCCTATCCTCTTCTTGACCCGCCGTTATAATATCCTCCTTACTAGAGAGCGGCGATGCTTTTCTCAGTCCNCCTGCCATATTATCTTTGCCATCAGACCCGTTAGCCGCCTGTTTAGGATCCTCAAACACTGGGCTACTCAATTGATGAAGGTTAGTTTGAGAAACTCCAAAGAGCTTCCCAATCTTCGTCATAGTTTTTTTCGATTTAGAGTCACCCATGGTGAACTATTTTACCTATAATAACTTGTAGATAGCCTACCTGATAATATGGTGATAATTGATATCTTCTATAGGACTATGACAAAGAATTAGAAAATTTTAGTACGCGACATTTTGCCAAAATCCGAGATTATGTCGTATGAAATCCTTTGATTAGTTAACGACATTTTATCTCACCATATTCCAACAGTCACGCAATCGTTAGGGGCTAATACTAGTAGTACCTTAAACTGGCTTAGCAGTCATCGATAAGGACGATAAATTGGAGCTAAGCAATCTGATATCATGAAACTACGTTGTTACAGCGCAAAAATAGAATTTTGCGGACATGGGGGGTCTGGATGCCAGAAACCACGTGTAACGCCACGATGTAATTGTTTCAAACAAACATGAAACTGGTGAATGACGAGGTGTAGTAGGATTGTGTATTAATGTTTTATGTTTTAAAATTTTGTAATTCTATTGTATGCTATACCCATTTTGTAGATCAATGGGGATGGGTTGCATGAGAAACGTTTTTATGCTAGTTACGTGCATAAGAAACTCGTTTATGGCTCGAGTACTCTATTGCAACATTCACTCGAGCACCAATTAAGTTACCCATACGATCCATTAGTTGCATAAGGGGTGAATAGTTACATATAGAATAACAATGAGTTCGGTTGAAAGGTAACATGGCCCGAGAAAAGGACATTATTGAACATTGCACCCATGAGGTACAAGAAAAGAACGAGATGATCCACATGTTCAAGGGAAGCTGAAGAGGGCCAAATAATTGACCGTGTATATATATAGAGATCCATACGCAAGGAATGGGAGGTAGGAGAGAGCTAGATTCATACAATTATTGAGGTGATGAATTGGATAATTTTCGCAGCCGTTTTAGGATCGGTCTTGAGTCAGCAGACATCAGAGCCAAACATTGATGTATTTTTCGGCACAGAAAACGGAGGTAATGTGTTTCCTGGATCAACCAGACCGTTTGGAATGGTTAAGATGGGGGTCGACGTTATCGATTCTTCAGCTGGTGTTGTGTTTTCTGGATATGCCAAAGATGGAAACGTCGCGGGCATATCCATGATGCATGAAAGTGGGACCGGAGGCTCACCAGAATATGGGGTAGTTTCCCAATTGCCATTGATTGGAGATATCGACTATTCGAGTCAGAGCAGTCTTGGTAGATCTTCAGATGATGTGGGGTCGGTGGGTTATTACTCATGCAACTTCAACAACGGAATCCAAGCTGAATTCGCAGCTGCAGATAGGTCTGGTATCTATCAATATAGCTTTCCAGAAAATAACGAACCCAAGGTCATGATCAATGTAACTCATCATTTGGCAAATTCTGATAAACCATACTGGTCACAGTACTTTGTCAACGGATCAATCGAAGCAAATAGCGATAAGAATGGTTACGAAGGTCAAGCAACTTTCACCGGAGGATGGGCCTGTCAAGATCCATGGACTGTTTACTTCTGTGGTGATTTCGAAAATAGTGCCGATCTGGTAGAGAGTTTTATTGGGACTAGCAGCTCTGATTCGATGCAAGCTTCCACTAATGCCAACGAGTCAGTAGGAATTGTATTTACGTTCCCATCAAGCCAATCTACTATAAGAAGCAGAGTGGGTATTTCATTTATTTCAACTGACCAAGCATGTCTGAATATTAAAACTGATTTTAAAGACTATAATCTCAACAGTACTGTGTCCGACACCAAGACTTTGTGGGATGACCAGGTATTTGGTAAAGTGAATGTGAACAATAACAACGAAACCCTTAGTAACTTGTTATACACTGCACTTTATGGTGCCCATTTGTTGCCATCCAACAAGACTGGTGAAAATCCACATTGGGACTCATCTGAGCCATACTATGATGACTTTTTTACTATTTGGGACACGTTTAGATGTTTAAATCCTCTTTTTAACGTCTTAAATCCTAGCAGGGGTGCCGAATTAATCAGAAGCTTGATTGATATTTATAAACACGATGGATATACTCCAGATGGAAGGTCTGCTAACCAAAATGGGAAGACTCAAGGAGGTAGCAATTCAGACATATTGATGGCTGACGCCTATGTAAAAGGTGTACACGATCGTATTAACTGGGATGATGCATTTGCAGCAATGGTTAAAAATGCCGAAGTAACTCCTCCTTACTGGTATGACTTTAAAGCCCAAGACGCTTCTACAAAAGAAGGTAGAGGCGGATTGTCCGACTGGATTGGCCTTGGGTATGTTTCACGTAATTATACAAGATCTGTTACGAGAACAATGGAATTCTCATATGATGATTTTGCGCTTTCGGTTGTGGCTAAAGGAATCGGCAATGACACTGCTCATGACAAGTATTTAAGAAGATCGGAAAACTGGCAGAATATCTGGAACCATAACGCTACGTCTGGTTCTTGTAAATACTCAGGATTTGTACAACCAAAGAATCCTGATGGATCTTGGGCCTACGATGACTATGATCCGCTCTCATGCGGTAACTGCTATTGGGGTGACGACGAATACGAAGGTAAGCCAATTGAATACGGATGGGCCGTTCCACACGATATTGCTACCCTTATTGAGTTCATTGGAGACAATGATACATTCATAGCTCGTCTTGATGACATGTTTGGTCTTAACGGTCAAGCATTTGCTGACATAGGAAATGAACCCAGCTTTTTAACTCCCTATCTCTATAATTTTGTCAACGCCAACTACAAAACCACTGAAACTATAAGATACTTAATCAACACCAAGTATTCTACGGGTCCTTCAGGCTTACCTGGAAACTCAGATGCTGGTGCAATGCAAGCGTGGCTCTTCTTCGGTCTCATGGGATTCTATCCAGTTGCTGGCACAACCACGTATCTTATCTCATCTCCTTTCTTTTCAAGTGCCACTTTGAACTTGGAGAACGACAAAAAGGTGACAATTACCGCTTCTAACTTGAGCAATGATAACATTTACATTCAAAGTGTTGAAATAAATGGTGATTCATGGAACCAAAATTGGTTTACTCATGACGATATTTTCAAAAATGGAGGATCGATCCACTTTGAATTGGGCTCCACTCCTTGTAGATGGGATACTGGTGATGTCCCACCAAGTCCTGGCCATATTATATAACTAGATAGACATTAATATAGAGTATTACTTTAGGCTAGAATGGCTGTGAAATTCCTACGGATTTTGTGTTCCTCACTGTAAAGCAATAGTCTCGAACATGATAAACATTAAAACCTAACATCATTATCTACCATAACTTTAGTAATATTCAAGATGGATAGCAATACTAGCATTGCATTACAATATGTAATGTTGTATACGAGGAAAGTTTTTATGTTTTGTTTATTACCATTGACTCATTTAATCTATCCTTGTCTAAACCTTTCATATCAAATGATAAAGCATACTGTATTTATTCCTCTTGCAATAACAATCAACATATTAATATACGGATTTTTGTTTCTACCTAGCAAGCCATTGTTCTATATACTTGGTATAGATGAGCCTACGAGAGACAATATCAAAGTACTAATTCCTCACATTCAATTTTTTATGGTCAATTTAACCCACTATGTAATGGTGGGGGTTATATTTGGAACTGTGGTTGGAATACTAACAGGATTTAATTTAAGAATAATCCAATACTTATTGACTATTAGTGATATAGAAACAATACCTAATAAGGTAAAGAATGAGAAAAATCAAACAACACCGTATTTGAATGATTTAGTTTCTCAAGTTACACCTAGTGTTTCAAATGAGTTTGCGGACAAAAATACTACTCCAATAGGATATGAAAGTACTCCTGAAGTCCTAGGCTCAGGGAATAGAACAAGCACAGGCAAATACGCTACAAGCCAAGTTAGATCGTCACCTAACGTGTTATCGCTGGGTTCTAGCAATTTTGCTTACGAAGATGACGATGGGTACTATCCAACAACCCAAAGAGGAAAATTCAAGCATTCCGACAAAAACCGTGCCATATCTCGTAGAAAGACTCATCCTTTCACGATTAAAGAAGACAGTTATTCTGAAACAGATGAGAAGCAGCAGCCTTACAAGAGATTGAAGGTCACCGCTGACATATTTGAAGCAGAAGGGAAAGCAAAGGACCAGCAGAAGGAAGATGGTGACCCTGAAGGCCCGGCTTATGAAGTGAATGATGAGAGTTACGTTGATGATGGCCATGATACCACCAGCACTACGAAGAATGATATATTTTCCTTAAGAGGTAAAGACACAGACCTTAGTACGTTGGCCTCGCATGTAACAGTTTCGGATCCTAAAGAATCCAAAAATGGTTAAAATAGGTGCAGAACACCGTGTATCAAGATAGCTTCATTTCATTGACCAATTCCCAAATGGTCGAGGTATATAATTCGGCAAAATGTCTTCTCGAGTTATAATTTCTATGGTGGCAGACAATGAGCTCGCATTATTTAAAAGATACTAAGAGTGTACCTCTTCAATTTGAACATTTTTCGCCTAACGTTTCACAATCTGATCAGACGAAGGAGAATAGAGGGGCAGATAATGAGCCAAAGAAAAGACAATCAGTTCCTAGAGATGATGAAAGTAAGATCAGCAAGACCGTCAAGTTTATTAATCAAACAAACAACGAAAATGTTGATATTCCGTGGCCCAACGTTAGTGTTGATGAAGATGTTGAACCGTCATCAAAAATCAGTGAGTTAGGACGCATACTTATTCACTATCTTAACGAAATTGGCATTATTAAGGCAGACTTGCAAACACCATCAATCGGTGAAAAACCCTCATCGAAGGGAAAGCAGTATATTTGTTGTTTAAAGTTTCAGATTAATTACGCTTTTCAACGATTTCAAGTTATCTTAACTTTAAAATATGGTATTGCAAACAAAAAAGTATTTTGTAACAATTCCTTTTCGAATGATGAGTTGGTGGATTATTTAAAGAATTTGATTATATTCAAAAAGACCGATACAGGCCAGGAAATCAAGTTTAACAATCTTAAATTGTTATGTGTGAGTTGTAATATCAACGGCCTTGAGTTGGAAATTTAGTTTATGTTTAGGAAGATATTGTTTTCAAGCGTAGATATATTTGACTACAAATAAGTAAATATAAAAATACATGCAAATTAACCAAAATCTAAATTCTAGTGAAACTAGATCAACGAACTAAATAGGAAGCACCACCATTAAACAGCAATAAAAAGAAGAAAAAAAATATAACTGGATATAAAAAAAATAAATATAAGCATAAACAAACGTGATATCATGAGGTATTATTATGATAATAATATAAGGTTGAAAATGATGAATTGATGATATGAATTAATAATTTTCGGGATGATGGGATGGGGCATAATTGATATATACAAGAATGATTATTTATTTTCGTTGAAATAATCAGAATAGTAATTACCGAATACACTCCAATGGAACTTGACTAACGTATAAATTCTGCTGGCGATGCTAGACATTTCCGATACGTTCTTATTCGCAATTGCAGATGATGCAGTGGAAGCCTTTGACGAATTGATAACTTCAACGAACAAATCCTTGAAGATTTTCTCTTCCATTAAGCCGTAGACTTCTGAAATTGGTTGAATCTGTTTTATTAACCAGCCATTAGCAAACGTAACCATTGCTTGGGGAAGCTCATCCGATTTGCCGGTAAGTGGGTTTGTAACAGCATTCCTCACCAACTGTAATGCGATAGATTGAATATTTCTAGTCCATTTGACATTGCCATTATCATCTCTAACAATGGCCAAGAGTTCCTCTTGGATTTTGTTGATATTAGCAGGCTTGAAACTTTCTGATCTGTAACTGGATGCTTGTGGATAATTAATGAGAAGTTGCTTGTACAAGACAATACATAACTGAACACAGACCAACTGTCTGACATCAGCTCTCAACAACACCAATCTGGTGTGATCGAACGCCAAAGTAGAAGGGAATTCCGTGGCCATGTTGCGACAGGATAATAAGTCTATGATTGACGATGAAAGCAAAAACTTTTTCTGTTCTTCATCGGATACATCATTAGGTAAAAGTTTGACCAACTTATCGCATTTCTTATGATACAGTTTGTAGAACCACTTCAACAGATCCGAAATATCGATTTTTGAGTTTAGTATTAATTGGTGGAAGTAGTCTTTTTCAAAGTCAACGGCGGTTTCGATGAGGACGGGTCTCAATATTCTGATTTGGTGGTTGGCAACATCCAACTTCATTGCTTCCAAAATCAGAAAGATCATCCGTAAGCCCTGCACCAAGTACTTGACCGAGTTGTCGGTGAAGGCAAGTCTAAACTTGTTGATCATGTCGGCGACCCACTGGTCCCTCATGGGCGCGCAGTGAGATTTGAACACCTCACCCAACCACTGGGACAACGCAACAAAATCAAAAGACCCGTGGGACAACTGCTGGATCAAGAGCTCGATATCCATTACCTCGTTTACGGACGATCGGTCCTTATAAGGAAGTAACGACAACAATATATCGCGTAAGGTGGTGAACAAGATGGGCAAACGCGAGATCTTAATCATGTTGTGCGATTGCGAGGCCGCAAAGAACTGGCTACACTCCTTTTCGATCTCGCCCCAGTACTTGTCAATGATGCTCTTCTTCCTTTTGCCCCTCTCGCCATCGAGATTGGGCCTAAACTGCAACTGCGGGTCAAACACAATATCGTGCCTCAACTGGGGGTTTTTCAATATTTCGTGCAAATCGATCTCCTTCAAGCTCTGCAAGTTGATGGGCGGCAACGGAGGCACCGAAGTGTGGGCGATTTTGGGAAAATTCTGTAAATGCTGTATGTGCCCCGGTTTCGAGTAGTTGATGATGGGCAAGCTCCGCGACCTGAACTTGCGGATGAACTTGGGAGCCTTGCGCTTACTATTACCAAGTCCGAATGGATGTGCATGCTGTTTGGACGTGTTGGACGTGTGTCCAAGAAGATTGTGCGTACGAACTGTGTGTGTACGAGCGAGCGCATTCATATGCGAACTATGAGATTGCTTCCGACCCAACGGATTCATCACCGGTATTTGCTTTGTAGTAGGGGACATATTTTCGTCCTTATTGATGCTAGCGTCTAGTCTGACCCGTTTCTCTTCTGCGGGACCACCGCTGGTGGTGGCTTGCCCACCACCAGATGATTTATCAAAGAAGACCGGTCTAAACTGGTCCTCCTTAAACACCTCTTGGTTATCATTTTGGTTATTTACCTGGGAGTTCATGGATGGAAATAAAATGAGATATGAAATATGAAATATATGAGATGAATAGATGATAAAATTGTCGAAAACTTTTGATAAGAACTAAACCAATAAAAGCCGGAATTTGTAATCCTTTATAAATTAAATATGGTAATTAAAGGCTCCGTGATGAAATTTTTTAACGAAAAGGAATCGACGTAACATGCAAATGCTCGTGAGTGGGATAATTTGCAGGTTATCGAGGTTTCTTTTTCGCAGCTACGGCGATTACGGAGCCGGAGATAGGCGAAGGGTGGCGGGTTCGAGTCGCTGGTGGGAGAAAGAGAAACTACATCGAAGATGCTCATAGACTAATTTACGGATAGACAGATATAGCGAGATAATATGGTGAGGAACAATAGAGAGCAGAATTACAAAAATAGACAGCGATATATATATATAGGTATATGTATCTATGTATATGTATATGTGTACATACACATATATGTAGATAGAGACATCGAAATAGATATGGATATACACATCAGACAGCAATACGAAGCTCATACGACAATGCACCGAAGGCGAGTCCCAGCGATATCGCAATCAGCCGATGGGAAAAAAATTATTTGCGCATGCGCAGAGAAGATTCCCGGAACAACAAAAGCTAATCCAGGCGTCGAAGGCAAGTGCAAATGGAAGCTATGACGGAGTAGAAGATGACGATGAAGAGGATGACGGTGATGGAAGATGAAGTGCAAATGGAAGAGGATGAGATGGTGGCAAAAACTGGACAATAGTGGCAAATCTATATTTCGATGGTGCGATTGGCTAGTATGATAGAAAACCTGACGACATAATATAGTTATGATATACATGACATCCGTGGAACATTACTGCATGGGAGCGGTCTCATCGGAACATCACCAACTGTCGCATTTGTCTGCCATTTGTTAGTGTCATATGCTTAATTACTACATACCAACTATTAACTTCCTACCATCTACAACCTATAACCTACCACATGGCTACATACTTATACATTACCACTGCGATCTACATACTTACTAGCTACAACCTACAACCTACAATCTACAACATACAACCTTCCACCAACCTTCCTCGTCCCACATGACCACTGCGCAACATAAAAGAAACCATACCATCACGCGTTTCACCCTATTGTTCGTCTGTACGGGCTGTATACCAATCTCCTATTATATGTCCTCCGTAATGCTGCACCAGATAATATTCTGGTCCCTGGATGCGGTACGGCATTGCTACCTGTGTACCACATTTAATTCTTCTCTCTGGATCAAAGTTGCTGCATGCATGTCGTCGGCTCCTCCCATTCGTCAATCGCTCCCTCGTACACATTTTCGTCTTCGTCAAATGGCTCCAACTCTACTGCTCCCTCGACAAGGATCCGAAATATCTACATCGTCCACCTACAGCATGGTTATTTTAGCCCACCTGCCTCTTCGGACTCGTTAATCTAGGTAATACGTGCTTGAATGTAGGTAGATACATGAACCTGAAATTCCCTTGTCTTAGATCATCCCGACCGGTTGCAGAGAAACGGCCAACAAGTATCCTATCTCCCAACCACTGCTGCAAGCACTTAAGACCTTCGAATCGTCATCTCTCCTACCTGTCCCCTCCCCACCGTCTGTGGGCTCCGTATAGCCGCCCCAATGTCATCATAGGCTGTTTGTAGAAGATAAAAAGATTTAGAATGCGTCACATGACAAAATGTCTTACTCGAGAGGATTTGTCTTTAACGTAAAATCTTCTTACCGTTTTCTTTATTCTAGGAGTACGATATACACATGATGAACGATAATAAGTCTCCGATAGAGATTCATCTGGCAAAGGAAATGACAAAAGTTCCACGGACTTCTGGTACACCTACGCCGGTGGTGGGTATAACCGGCGGCACCAAACCGCAGACTATATTTATTCATAAACTATACGATATGTTGGAGGACGGTAATATTTCACACCTCATATGGTGGACAGAGAATAGCGAATCGTTCTGCTTGTTGCCGGGAGAAGAGTTTTCCAAGGTTTTGGCGCAGTATTTCAAGCACACGAACATCGCATCGTTCATCAGACAGTTGAACATGTACGGTTTCCACAAGGTGAACGATGCGGGACAGAATGAGAACGGGGGCGACAATAACGTTGCCAGATGGGAATTCCGCCATCTGGCGAACCATTTTCGCAAAGGGGACATCGAGAGCTTGAAGTTGATCAAACGCAGATCATCGAAGAACGTAACCCACACGAGAGACGCGGCTAAGACGGCTGGGGGCACCGAGGACGATATACATGAAGCGGTGAACGAAGGCGACGCTAAAGGGATACATACGAGCGACCAGCACGATCTGAAGGCTCACGAGCAACAGCAGCACTACCATCAAACGTTGCAGCTCCAACAGCAGGACCAGATGCCACAGCCACCAAGTACCGTACAACACCACCATCTTGCACAAATAGACGGGGCCCCGTCACCCAGCGTGCAACCATCGCTCCCGAAACTGCCGCGGCGATATAAGCTGTCCGGCGACCTATCGCTAGAGACCCGTTTAAATGAGGTCACTACCAGTTTGGTTACGCTAGGACACGAACACCACCAGTTGCAAACACAGTTTAACTTGGTGTTCAACGAACAGAAGAAAAGCCAATTTGATTTAATCCAATTGGTAGAGATCATGCAGCGCCATGCTGTGAAGAGTGAAGACGATAAGAAATTAGATTACGAATTAACAAATTTTAAACAAGTCTTATTAAATAAATTCAACAACTTGCATATGCTTTTTTCCCAAGCACAAGGCCACCCAGCGCCAACCATACATCCACAACATCTGTCGGATGCTCATCCCTCGATGAAGCCTCAATATAATTCATCCCATTTGCATTACTCATACAACCAGCCCAGTGCTGATTCCAATACCGACTCGTCCAATATTGAAACCCAAAAATCATCGAAAAATGGCTCCAAACAGCCCGTTCCTGACGGCACTATGGCCAAGGATGCGCAACCTCCATATACATACCCAGAGAAGTTTTTGGACAAAAATAACGTCCCGACTTCTTTACATTCACCCCATACATCTGAAGTGAGAAGAGGCTATCAGCAGTATCCATTTCCCAATATGAACTCTGACCCACGGGCGAGTGCGCCTTCGACGCCTGACCTATTCGGTCATTCTGTGCCCCAAAGAGTCCCATTACCATCCACCAACACGTACGAGCAACGCCCACAATCAATCCCTACTCCAAACTCGTCGCTATCGTTATCGCGACTGGCGTTATCGAATTCCTCGGCCTCGTCAGGATCGTCGTTCTCGAGTAACACATCGCTAGAAACACCTCCCAAGTTGGTTCCATTGCCCTCAGTATCTGAATTAGATAAGCTGATAAAGAACGGTGGTGGTGGATTGCCCCTTTATAGAATGCTCAATTCGTATGGACCCTTGAAGAGAAAAAATTCTACAGAGGACGAAACCCGGAAAAGGCAAGCTTAGCTGTATTTGATACTCTTCATCGAATAGTCGATGATAAATATGATAAATATGATAGTGGTGTTGATTTTTGATATGGTGTTAATTCACAATTTCTCATATGTTCGTATGATTACCTCTCTTTCGAACCCGGAATTATTATTATAGCTCCGGATATCACTAGCAGCTGCATTGGATCATTTCTGCTCTAACCAACGTGTATACTATGAGCTTTGCCTTTATGGTGAATCTTTCAGTTATTTATTAAGTATTTTGTATTAGTATTATAGACCTGTATATAAATATATTAAATTTGATTTATTATTGCAAGTGATTCCCTAGTCATTATATAAACACAGTACTATACACAAGGTATACGATGGTTTCTTCAAACAAGGCATCATATCCTAAGTCGACGTTTAAGAAGGTTTTAAATTCTAAGACAAAATACAAATTTAAGAATGACGAAAGTGACTTATTGATATATTTACTCTATGTGGATTATGTCAACAAACTAATGAACAAAGGCCGTGATATACAAGAAAGAACTGGTAGTGCAGAGATTTCCACGAACCATTTGGAATTGGCTAACAATGAGTTGGTAAAACACTACAGAGGCTAGAATACTTCCTAAATGCGTAAAAAGTTGTTGTCCGCGAGCAAGACGTCACAGATACAATAGTGGTGCTAGTGAATACCTAATAAAAAAAATACATACAAGTCTATTCAATTATATACAAACTTAAAATACAGTGTTGGGGTTTTTTAATGTATCAATCATTTTGATAGCATTGTGGGGGCTTCTTTTGTTATACACAAACAACCCCTGTAATTGGGCAGTACTGATATTTTTCATGTCCAATTGTCTATACTTTTCCAAGAATTGGTCGCATAAGTCGACTTCGTCTTCATAGAATCTCAAGAACATTTTCTTGACCTGGTGCTCCGTGGCATTGTCAATCATTACTTTGAAATCGATTCTTCCTGGTCTTAAAAGAGCCGGATCTAAGCGTTCGGGATGGTTTGTTGTCATAAAAGTTATACATTCCTCGGCACTGGCAACACCATCCAATGCATTCAATAAGCCCGAGAATGTCACTCCTGAGGTATAGCCGCCGTCGTCTGACTGTTCTCTTTTATTGAATGCAGCATCAACGTCTTCCAATAGCAATATCGACCGTTCAGGAATATGGTTCATTAAATGGTTAAGTCTATCATCGGTCAAATTGTTCTCCGACAAATTAAGAATACATATATTATAGTCTAATTCACCCGCTATTGCTTGAATGAACGACGTCTTACCGCTACCTGGTGGTCCGTACAATAAATATCCTCTTCTGTAAGGAATACCTCTTTTGTGATACCAATCTCCACTAGTCAAAAAGTCTTTCACGTCATCAAGGATGGACTCGCCGATTCCTTGATCGAGGATAACCGATCCCAACATTCTCTTCTTTCTAGGCTGTCCGAAGGGCCTCCATTCTGGGCCCCACGACGTAAACAAGACAGTTTTACCCTCGCGAACCTTCAAAGCCAATTTCTTAGCCTCACCCAACAAATCGTGGAATAAGCTCTTATCTCTGTACAATGTAGTTAACGTGACGGTTTCAAATGGACTCCCATTGGTCATATCTAATAGCTTTCCCGACCTTTCTCTACTAACCAACATATACGCACCCTTATATCTGATTAAGTGCTTTCCGGGACCAGGAACCAATGAGAATTTCGTCGTAACAGCCCCATTATCGTGCTGAATATAGTTCGTCTCAACTGACAAGTGTCTGGAAGTTCTATGCTTATATTGGGACATCCATTCCAAAAACCACAAGTACGACTTGTCTTTCGACGGAATCTCCAAATCAACTAACAACTGACGGTAAATAAAACCAGAGGACACCGTTATACCTTTACGTGCAAGCGCTAATGATGTCCCTAACAACATTAATCCACCACCGGCGGCAAAATATGGATTGTTCACCACTACTTCGTTGAACGCCAGCTTAGCAATACCTGACATTGACCCATCGGAATTTTCTTTGATTTTATCCAAATCAAACTTAGCTGGTTGCTGTGCCATCTCAATGCTTTTTCAGGATATTTCTTGTATTCTTATGTGACTTAAGTTGCCAGGCTTCTTTCTTGTATCTTTAGAAAGCCGATTTATGAAAATCAAATATTTCTGATTTTGTGTCACTTTGTGATTTTTCTTAGTATCTTCTTGATTAGAGACACATAATCAATTGATCATTACCATATATATACTAATAGTTACAATTATGGTACAACCTAGTCAGGATCAAGGCCAGGGGAATACCCTGGAGTATTCTTTGCCCTCAGGTATTGACGTCAGGGAGGCTGATGAAATCAATAGTGATATATTGGCCAATAATGATTCCAATCCTGACGTTACTCTCAAGAGTAATAACCCCTTTTTGAATACAGACAGTATAGAAACACCGCTTTCTTATTCACAGACTTCAATTAACTCAGAAGAGCTAAAAAAATATCCGTTCAAAACATTAAATCGTATTTTGGATGATATTCATTGGACAATACCTTACAAGCTACAATGCCCAGATATGAATAATTCGAGTCTTTTGAATAGAAAGGCTATTGATTATTCACATGAACTAGCAAGGATTGCTAGTCTGAATTCACGGTTGACGAAATATGAGATGTTGATACTTAGCAATGCGTTAGAATATTCACCCTCGATTGAGAGAATTATAAGTGAGGATAAGAATCAGACATTAACGTTGTTAAGAGGGTTGATTGTTAATAAGAGTGATGTTAATCACTTCAGGCTTTCGATTCTTGAAAATGATATGAGTCAATCGCCTTCGCAAGTTATTGATAAGCATGAATATCACTTAATACCAAAGCACTTAGTTTCGCAGGATGATTTGGATACTCTTTTAAGCAAGACTGATACCCCCAAATTTCCTGAAAATTTAATAGATGATGCATATTTCAAGAGTCTTAACAGCCCAAATAACCATATACTACGGGTTACTATATTTTCTCCCGAATTTTCGAATGACGATCTATTTCCATTGCACGATCAGGAAACTATTAAGAGGAGGTATTTAAATGAAATTGAAAAACATCCAGATTCAAACTTATCTCCAGATACGATCCCAACATCTGTTCATTGCTTTAAGACTTTAGTAAAAGTGTTAAAAGGCCCAATACTTCTTCCACCGGGTCAATCGATAAAGACAATTAATGTCAACAATTCTTCTTTAAACTCCCAGCTTGATTTGCAGCTATTATTTAATAAGCTTTCATTCAAAGTCAGTGAAAATGAATTGATTCCACCAGATGTGGTATCGAACCCCTACTTGCGTGAATCGTATATTAGAAAGATCCAGGAGATAATTTATGTTGCAAGAATTTATGGATCACAGCCGAATGAATTTAGTTCGGTATATACATTTAGTGATAGTTTATCATTGGTCTATCGAACATTCAATGAGTTTGACAAGCATATGTGTCAGACATTTGGAAGAAATCACGATTCCAATCAATTACCTTTTTGTATTAACCTTAATATTTGTACATTTTTCCAGGATGAACTAATAATTAAGTGTTTTGAAAACACTATTAAATCAGATCCATCAAACAAGTTGTACTACGTTGATTCATTAAAAAATGTGATTAACTATAGAACAAACCTGACGTCATCGAGTGGAAAATTAAGGGCATATTACACAAATCTTTCACAAAAGGGTGAATTGATTGGCTTCAGTGATTATGAAATTGCTTTGAAAGCTTTAGGTATCCAAGCAGGTGCTGCTGATAGTAACCGAATAGACGATGAATTCATAATCGTGATGTATACAACATCATATAAAAATGATCCTAAGAATTATGCTTATTTTAATAATCTTTTAAGAACGATTGGAAAGGTGAGAAACAGTGATACAATTAACGAGTTTTTGAAAAAGGAAATAATTCCTCTAAACTTAGCGATTGATGAATTGAATATAGAAGAACTTACAGAAGATGAAGTGGTAATCACAGCGTATGAATTTAAGATGGATGATACGTTAACTTCTAATGGTTTCAATACTAATTCAAATGAAGTTACGTTCTTGAATAAAGCCTTGTTATCAGTCGCATTCCATAGAAAGAGTTATTTACTAATGAACTATATTGAAGTTAAGTTGCCAAATGTTATAGGAGTCGGTGCCAATTATTCGTTCATGGATTCGTTAGAGGTATTGGATTGTGAATTATCTGCAAATGACTTTGAAATCATAACTAAATTTCAAAATAAACTAACCAACTTGACTGATCCTGGCGATATTAGAGTCTTAAGGCAGTGTCTTAAGACTGTGGCTAAGGAAAGAAAATCAAAAATTTTGTCCAGCTTCTTAGCTTCAGGTAAAATAGACTCATCATTGTTACCTGCAGAAAACTGGCCGGCTGGTTTAGACAACATCGGTAATACGTGTTATTTGAATTCATTATTACAATATTATTTTTGTATAAAACCATTAAGAGATATGATTTTGGCTTTTGACGAACGAAAAATTGATCAAACCAAGCAAAAAAATCGTAAAATTGGTGGTAGGAAGGTAGAAGATGCTGAAATCCAAAGGTCGAACCAATTTATCTATCACTTGAGAAATTTATTCAATGACATGATATACACGGATAAGAGATGCGTTCAACCTAGCAAAGAATTGGCCTACTTATCATTTTTACCACTATCCCAGCCTGTTTCATTTAAATCAGAAAATATAGGAGTTCAGCCCGATAAACAGGATGTAATTGATCTTTCTGATAATCAAGATGAGGTTGAAAATTCAAAGGATTCTCCAATCTTGGTTTCATCTGAATCTTCTAGTACTTCTGGCGAAGTAGAAATGATTGATGAACCATCAATTATTAAAAGTGATGACGATATGACATCGGATTCCATAGAAGACATTTCTACACCTGATAAATCGAATTCGATTCACTCTGATAAGAAGGACGATGAGCCGAGGATTTTGCCTATAAGTACCGACCAGATGGAAAGTACGATTGAAGTCGGTAGACAACAAGATGTTACCGAATGCATTGAGAATGTTACATTTCAAATTGAAACTGCATTGGAACCAGAATCTTTAGAAGACGACAATGAACAGTATGATATGATCAAAGAATTATTCAGCGGTAAAACAAAACAAACTATAACTCCTTTGGATACTCAAGGGAAGGAAAGAATATCATATGAAAGATTTTTCAGTTTGATCATTAACGTTAGTGACCATCCTAAGGATATTTACGATTCCTTGGATAGTTATTTTAGTGAGGATACTGTTAAATTAGAAGAAGGTCTCGTTAAGAAATCCCTCACCATTAGTCAACTACCAAACGTTCTTCAATTCCATGTACAAAGAGTAATGTTTGACAGGGAAAAACTCATGGCCTACAAATCGATTGAGCCAATTCCGTTTGGCGAAAACATCTATCTTGATCGTTATTTGGATACCGAGGATGAAGATATTTTAAGAAAGAGAAATGAAGTTTTCCAATGGAAGTCTGAAATCAAACAGTTAAGATCTCAGAAGGATGAGCTTTTACGTATTGATGGCACCACGAATTTATCAATTATGGATTCATTGATTGCCACTAAGAAATTCTTAGAGGCCAAAGTGATCACTCACGACACATTAAGCGTTAAAGCTGAAACAATAGTTGTTCTCCAAGAGCAAATTGACAATTTAAAGCAAAAATTAGAAACTATAGATACTGATTTGCAAAGTTTAGGTGAAAAAGTCTCCAATCAATTTACGTCATATACCAAAGTTGGCTACTCTATCTTCGCTATTTTTATTCACAGAGGTGAAGCAAGCTATGGCCATTACTGGGTTTATATTAGAGACCCCTCTAAGAACGTCTTTAGAAAGTACAATGACGAAATTGTAACTGAAGTGCCGGCATCTGAAGTATTCAACTTCGTAGAGGGAAATACGGCCACTCCTTATTATATTGTTTATGTCAAGGATGAATTGAAGGAGGAATATATCGAGCCTCTTAAGAGGGTAATCAATAAATGCTAGGCTAAATAGTTATAGTGATCTAAATTTTTGAAGATTATATATACGACATTTTTGTACTTCTTATCAATGCTCTCGCTAAATTTCTTATATAGGATACAATTTTGAATTTAACAGATACAATTGAAAGTATTACAACTCAATTTAGTTAAAGGTCAGATATCATAAGTAGACATAATTATTGAAGTGTTTATTCTGTCGTTGGATTGAGATTGAAGAAGAAAATGAAAGTAAAATTCTCTATTAGCTTATCGCTAAGTTTGCTTGCCACTTTCCCAACCCTTGCCTTCTCAGAAAATAGCAACAACGTTGATAAATACAATTCATTTGACAAAATAAAGAGAGATGCAATCCTTAATGATGTTTTTGATATTAAACAAGCTTTGCTGAACCAAAAACCTGAGGACGATGAAAAATGCCCACCCTGTTTCAATTGTAACTTGCCTAATTTTCAATGCACCCAGTTTTCACAATGCAACCCATTCACGGGTATGTGTGAGTGCCGGGATGGTTACGGTGGTATGGACTGCTCTGAGCCATTATGTGGGGCACTTTCTGATGGAAATAAGAACAGGCCGATGAGAGAAGTAAATGAAACATGTCAATGTAAGAAGGGGTGGAAGGGTATTAATTGTAATATGTGTGTAAGCGACGAATCATGCGATTCTTTTATGCCTGAAGGTTTGAAAGGTACTTGTTATAAGTCTGGAATTATCGTTAATAAGTTCCATCAAATGTGCGATGTTACCAACAAGAAGATTATTTCTATTTTGAAAGGGCAAAAGCCTCAAGCAACATTTAGTTGTAATAAGACAGCTGCAGCTTGTGATTTTCAGTTTTGGATTGATCAAAAGGAATCCTTTTATTGTGACCTTGACGAATGTGAATTCGAGTATGACTTAAATTCAAACAGCACTCATTATAAATGTAATAAGGTCGCATGCAAATGTTTACCTGATAGAATGTTATGCGGTGAAGCAGGATCAATTGATATTTCTGACTTCTTAACTGAAACTATTAAAGGTCCTGGTGATTTTTCTTGTGATATTAACGATAAGAAATGTCGTTTCTCCGAACCAAGCATGAACGATTTGATTTCATCAGTATTTGGTGATCCATATATTACTTTGCAATGCAAATCAGGTGAATGCATTCATAAGAGCGAGATTCCAGGCTATGACTTACCTGATAAAAGTAGGCTCACACTAAGTAACTTATTGATGATCATCGGTGTTGCTTCCTTGTGTGGATTGATGATTGTAACATCACTCTATAACATTTCGAAGACTCCATTGTTTAAGGTCAATGATAGCGATTCTTATGAACCGTTAGATGGAGAATTGAATGCATTAAATGAAAACTTTACGCCGACCACACTTTCTTTCGAAAACATAAGCTATGAAGTAAAAAGTGGTCAACAGGTTTTAGATAACGTGTTCGGATTGGCCCGCCCTCGTGAATGTCTTGCTATTATGGGTGGTTCAGGTGCCGGTAAAACGACTTTATTAGATATTTTAGCGGGAAAGAATAAAAATGGAAATGTTAGAGGTCAAATTTATATTAACGGTAATTCTTTAGATCCAAAAGACTACAAAAAGATGGTAGGATTCGTTGACCAAGAAGATCAGTTGATTTCAACCTTGACTGTTTATGAAACTGTTCTCAATAGTGCGTTACTTAGATTACCAAGAAATATGAGCTTAAGAGCCAAAGAAACTCGAGTTATTGAAGTCCTTAGTGAATTAAGAATTTTGTCGATTAAGGATCACATAATCGGCTCAGATTTCAAAAGGGGAATTTCAGGAGGTGAGAAGAGAAGAGTCTCGATTGCCTGTGAATTAGTTACATCTCCGTCAATTTTATTTTTAGATGAACCCACGTCTGGATTGGACTCGTATAACGCAAGAAATGTTGTTGATTGTTTAGTGAAGTTATCCAGAGATTTTGAAAGAACGATCATTTTTACTATTCATCAGCCTAGAAGTAATATTGTTTCCTTGTTTGATAAGTTACTTTTATTAAGTGAAGGTGATTTGATTTATTCGGGAGATATGATTAAGTGTAACGATTTCTTCTCTAAAAATGGATATAAATGTCCTTTAGGTTATAACATTGCAGATTATTTGATAGATATTACTGTCGATCATAAGAAATTAGTTAAGGTTGAGAAGTCCAAGGCCAATTTGTTAGGTTCTAGTAATGATCTTGAAAATTTACCTGGAGATGCAGAAATTGATCCACATCAAGCTTTTATCAATCCAAATGCAACTGACATAGACACTACAAGAGAATGGGAGCATTTTGCCGTCCATAGAGATGAATACAATTATAGTACAGTTCACCAAAAACAAGATAAATCTGGAGAAGAAGAAACCTACATTCAAATCAGAAATAAGCTACCAACGATCTATAAGGAATCATCTTTGGCAATTGAGTTGAAACAATATATAAACGATTTGAAGGATAATCCTACACAGATCGAATTTAAAAACCAATACCAAAAGGCGACATTTGCAAGTCAATTATTAATTTTGGCATCTAGAACATTAAAGAATTCGTACAGAAATCCTAAATTATTATTAAGTCATTATATTATATCTTTGGCAATGGGAGCATTCTGTGGCTATTTGTATTATGACGTGGAAAATGATATAAGTGGATTTCAAAATAGATTAGGGTTGTTCTTCTTTGTTTTGGCATTATTTGGGTTTTCAGCATTGACTGAGTTACACTCATTTTCTACTGAGCGTATTATTTTCATTCGTGAAAGAGCAAATAATTATTATCATCCACTAAGCTATTATTTGAGTAAGATTATGTGTGACATTATTCCTCTTAGAGTGTTACCACCAATAATCTTGATCAGTATTCTATACCCATTAGTGGGATTGACGATGGAAAATAATGGTTTCTTGAAAACGATCCTAGTATTGGTATTGTTCAATATTTCCATAGCAGCAGAAGTGTTGGTTGTGGGGATTTTACTTAAAGAACCAGGCACTTCCACTATGGTCGGAGTTTTGGTATTATTATTTTCCTTGTTATTTGCCGGTCTTTTCATTAATAGTGAAAATGTTGCTGTACAAATTAAATGGTTAGAATGGGTTTCTATTTTCCATTACGCATATGAAGCATTAGCGATCAATGAAGTGAAAGATTTAATCTTGAGGGAAAAGAAATATGGGTTATCGATCGAGGTTCCAGGTGCAGTGATATTAAGTACATTTGGCTTTAATGTATCTGCTTACTGGAAGGATGTCTCTTGCTTGGCCTCATCTATCATCGCATTTTTGATTCTTGGATACATATTTTTACATTGGTTGATGGTTGAAAAAAGATGATTTTAGAATAGTTTATATAAAAGTACTTTAATATATCAAAACATTATTAGAGGCAAATGTCTAAATAATATAATTGTGGTTATATTAGTTGAATTTATTATTGCCATATTATAACAATCCTCTATTTAAGAAATTTCGTAAGGAAACTGGGGACCAATATGGTACTTACTTATATTCTGTACATTATATATATGTTCTATAGACCAAATAGAACATAACTTCTCATCCTTAGCTAACTGACTTACTTTAACTACCTATAATTAGTTCGTAATTTCCTTCTTTCTTTCGTCTATTTTAAGACTCAGGGAATAATCACCTCTATTTATACACCAACTTAACTTTTGCAACCCTGATGTATAAGTTTTGCAACACATACATATATTGTTAGTATATGTATACTTGTGTTCTCTTACACTATCCCCCGTATGTTAATCTTACATCACCAAATTTTATCTTTCATTCCCTCAAATATCAATAAATTTTGAGACAAGATTAGACAACATACGGATGCCTGCTTTTATAATGGTGAAAAATTTACATGTTGCTTGTATTAGCTACAGGAAATGAGAAAGACGTATATAATGCTTCAATTAAACGCTACTTCGTTGTAGTTGTAGTTTTCGAATCGTGTGACTCGAAACTCATTTCAGCAAGGTCAACCTCAGAGGAAGAATTTGCATCCCCTTCATCATTATGATCAGTTTCAGCTTTGTCATTAACTGCAACTTGGGATATATCTGGATTGACTTGCTCTCCCTCTTCTTTCTTACTCGTAGATCTACTCACCCCAAATATGCTATCAAGTGACTCAAGGTCATCCTGTTTACCTGCTTCACTGCATGGAAACTTCGATAATCCAAAGTCAATTAAGGTAATTTTACCTGATTCTGAAACATGAATGTTGCTCCTCCGTATGTCATTATGCGAGATTCTCAACAGATGAAGTTCCTTGAGCCTTAATCTAATAACCTTATAAATCTTTTTCTCGTCCCACTTTTCCCTTGGTATTTCTTTTCCTAAATATTCAAATATATGCATTGGATGGTCAGTAAGCCCATTCCAATACCCTGAAGCAAAAAGCTTAGGAAAATTCGTAGCAAACTGTGATTTTGCAATTTCTTCATTAATTACAACTTCATTGAAGAACATATCATAGTAACTTTTTCTATCAGGAATACTAAAACATGTCAAATCATTCTGTCTCCATAACCGACTAGAGTAGTAGTACAATTTGACAAACACTGTGTATGGGAGCTGCACTGACAAACTAGGATAACATTTTGCAGAATCGGAAATTACTCGACAATATGTGTTGCCATACATTTTGTCCTGGATTTCATGGACGTTTTCCTTATCAGCTTCTTCAGTCATTGTATCAAATGATCTTCTCGAAGAGTCTCTTAGAGATTTAGGACGCACGACGTGTAACGGGTCCATCTTCTTGGCCGTGTGCGCTATACTAAGAGATTCTTTTAACCTGTTTTGAGTCTCAATTGCATCATCCTCTGTTTGGTAGAAAAAGCCAGCCATTGCCGACCTTAAAGTAATTCCATGTGCAACAGTTTCTGGATCACTAATGATATAGTAATCTACGGCCATTTGACCTTCAACAATATCATATTTAAAAAACCCTGAAAATGATTGATGATTTGAGATTAGAACTCTATTTGTGCCACAGAGGAAAGCATCGTAAAAATATTTACTTAGAACTAAAGCAAATAACATGCTAGGATTCCAATGTGTGTCTTGAAATAAATATTCTGTCTGTCGATTCATTCGTCTGAAGTTCTCTATAGCTACCTTAAATTCCTCAAATCCTTGCGATAAATGGTAATTTTCTGTTTTGTAATCACCTAACCCGAAACAAATTTCAGGAAAATGCCCATCTCTTGATTCGTATTCAGCGAAATGGATAATATCGGGCTCTATAACTATATCTTTATTCAAAGGAGGTCTTAAATATGAACCACTGTCAAAACAGTGGCTTTTACCACAAATATCCTGGTAAAGGCTCTCTATTGGCCCGCATATTGTATGGCTAAAATACTTTTGGATATGATTCTCCACACGCTGAGGATTTCCCAGTGGATAAATATATAGGGCGGCTAAGGGTTTTATGCGATACTTCTGCCCTCTCATAGCAGTGTCAAGAGGAGCAAGATAGCTACTTTTAAATTCCTCACTACTCATCTCTCTGAATTCAGCATTAATCATTGCATCAGTAATATAGGCTAGTGCCGATAAATCAGGTGCCACTCCTACGCCTATGGATGCATGATTCTTGCTCACGAATTTCTCTGGAGCATGCTCTACTAAATCTTCTATACTTCGAATCTTTAACAAGCGGGTATCCAAAAAGACCCTAACATTTTGTTCTTCATCGTTCTGGACCCTAGCAAATAATGTTGAGTCTACCACAAGACGATCCATGGTAGGTTCATCGAATGTAATATCATTGCTGTCTTCACCGGAGAAGTACATACGTGGCATTGCTATTAGTTATGATAACTGTACTTATGGTGTTTATCCTTGAACGTGTTGATAGGGATAACTTCAATTATATGATATAATTGTAAATAAGCATAATAAAGCACTTTTAAATTCATGAAGATTATCTTACATATGCATGCTTTAATTAAGTTTTAAATATGTTCCACTAATTGGAGTAATTAAAGCGTTATAGGTCATTGAAATAATGGCTAATAATACTTTTGGCCACCAAGTTCTCAAAAGTACTGAGTTCAATTTACATTCTTACTTGGATTTAAAACCTTATTGAATTAAAAATCACCAATAACTATACTTTAAAACTTAATAATAACGATAATCAACTTCAGTGCGAAAAAAGCGCCTCAAATTATAAAAGACATACTACTGACTTAGCAAGACACCATTAAGTATTATGACTGCATGAAAAATAGAATTTACGAGACTATGCTTGTAAAAGTGTTTCGTTATTCCTTTTTACGGTGTCGCTCTTATCTTTGCACAATAACAGCAATATCGCATGCAAGGCTCATTTCCATACCTTTTATATGTATATTCCTGTTTTCTTACAGGGGTTGAAAGGAAATTGGGCACTATTATAGTAATTACTTACCTTTGTGGCATATATGTTCTATCGAACTTATAGAATACCCTAACTTACTTGTTAAAGTCACTTAGTTCGGGAATTAGCATATATACCTAATATATGTATACTTGTATTGTCTATTAGGAATGTAAGGAAACTGGGGACCAATATGGTAATTACTTATATTCTGTATATTATATATATGTTCTATAGACCAAATAGAGCTTATCTTCTTATACTTAGCTAACTAACTAACTTTAACCACCTATAATTAGTTCCTAATTTCCTTCCTCCTTCGTCTATCTCAAGACTCGGGGAATAATCACCTCTATTTATACACCAATTTTTGCAACACTGATGTATAAGGTTTGCAACACATACATATATTGTTAATATATGTATACTTGTGTTCTCTTACAATTTTGTTAGAAAGATGATTAAAGTAAAAAGGACTAAGTAGTATATTACTATGTTACTGAACTCTCAGCCTTTCAAGGTCAGAGTAGTTCCTCTAAGTACTCATATTTATAGTAAAATATATGAAACATATGGGTGCATTGTAGTTAGTTTTGAAACATACTAATGCATGATTAAGCATAATATNAGACAATCGGTAATTCTATTAGTGTTGTAGATAAGCATTCGTTTCCTAACAAATTTTATGGACAATCCTTATTAGCTCAGTTGGTAGAGCGTTCGGCTTTTAAGGATTAAAGATTTCGTCAAAGAGTCGACCGAAATGTCCAGGGTTCGAGCCCCTGATGAGGAGTCCATCTTTTTGTTTTTTTTTTGCTTCTTACTGATGTGAAAATGAATATCACTGATTGCTATATTTCTTTTAATGCATCAGATTTTAAAACCCTTGAAGTTGCTACTTAGTCCGATTAAAGCTCTCCCTTGTGGGTTTTTGCTAGATCATCCCCAGTATTGCAGGATTCAGTGCAGTCATCAATTCTATTCACTTTTCTTTATGTGCCTTATAAACTATGGAAAAGTCTACATAATCGAATAACGAATTACAGCAATCATATAGAGATGTATAACATTTCTGTAAAGTAATCAATTTAAGAAACCCATTCATGTAAATAATTAAAGGAAGCATGGTGAAGTGTGTTGCAACCTGTTCAGGATGCGGCTCATTTTTAGCCAACCACAAAGTCAAGAGATTGGAGTTAAGAAGTATACTAATGAACTCTTTATTCGATCAGGGTGGGTATGAATGTAATGTCATCTTAGCGTTAATGAGTTAGCTATTGTCACGTTGATTTGTAGTTCAAGTTGTATTTTAGGATTTTGCGATTTTGTAGATTTTATGCACAAAAACTCCAAATTCAATAATTATATAAAACTGAAAAAGAAGATATTTGTAGGTGAATACGGACGTAGAATAGGGGGACAATAGAAATACCAAAGTAAAACTACTAAAAACAATATTTCGTAACATAGAAATCTTTATTATCATTATAAGATTTACTGAACTATATACCAACAATTGCAATAACAGGTGATATAATAAACATGGATCATTAGAAATTAACAAAACAAACGTAATAATATTAGTAATTAAATGAGACGGAGAGCACCGAAATGCTAATAGAGTGATCGAGTCGTAATTTATTCAGAAATAAACGTAGCTTCGTTGAACCCCACACCGCTTTCCTTAACACCATCGATTTCAATTTCCATATCATTGCAAAATTGATAAATATAAGGCTTTGTTCCAGAAACACCACTAGCAATGTTCTTGATAAATTGAGGAATTTCAGCCATAACATCAACTCTCTCAACCAAAGTAATTAAATCACCGTGGACCTTACCAACGACCTTCTTGTTATCGTCACTTAAGCCATCAAAGTTGAAGGTAATAGCTTTTGGAACAGGCCATCCGGTTTCATCGATTTCGGGGTTTTCATGCACAACTTCATTGTTAATCGAGCACGATAAAATCTTATCATTGGAAGTCAAAATGGCAATGTTGACCTTGGTGTTAGCATACGACATAGGGGTAGTGAACTCCATTTGCACGGCACTGTGTGATTCGGACTGGAAGTCCAAAAAGTTCCATGCCTTGGCGGCGTGATGAGGCTTCATACCTTGCAAAGCCATCACAAACATCGTGTAGCCTTCAATCTCAAATACCTTGTCACCCGACTTCACGGTACCGGTCACGGAACATCTAGGCCAGAACAAATGACGCATCGATCCCCATGGATTTTCTAAATCGTCCCCATAGTACGTGGTACCATTGTCACCAAAAATAACCCCCGGAACCAACTTGACCATGGTCAAGTCAACCACCGAGTCCTTGTTGACCGACGACTTGACCGTGTACAGCTTGTTGTCCTTATCCAACTCGATCGACAATCCATTGGCGTAGAAATTCGACCCTTCGCATCTGAAGTCCTCTAACTTGGTCGAAGTCCACAAGTTGTCCTCATATTTGCCCTTGAAGTTGAAGAACCTGAACGTGAACTGCGCCGTCGTATGCACCCCCATAACGTTTGAGTGAATCACCTGGGCAAATCCAAGGTACCCAGTCTTCAAACACGTAAAATAGAACGTCTGAGTTTCGACATTGGTCGAAGTGGGTTGTTTCCACCCAAAATCTTCAATGGTGGTTTCTCTGTAGCACTTGCTCTTGTCGGTGATAGTATTTGTGATAGGATGGATAGCTTCTCTACCATATTCTGGTTCTGCAGTTCCTGCGACAGCGGAAAGACCGGATTGAACCCACTTTAACATACTGCTTACTGTTTATACTTGTATAACTGTCAAAAAATCAGAAAGAGATGGTGTTGATCTTGGTATAGGCCATATTGGTATAGTGAACATCGCAATTAAGCTGGCTTATGTCAGCGATGTCGTTGCACCCATACACCAAAAAACTATGCACCAGACATCAGACCACCAAGAAGGGATCAGACCAGGATCAGACTAGGATTAGCTAGAATCACGCCGGGATAAGCTAGGATCAGGCTACCATCATCTAGAATCAGACCAGCCATTATATGACTATTGTAGACCATTGCATCTCTATGGTGATGGGTCAATGGTGAAGGCCCAGCCGTGTCCGATGTCGATTAAACCGACTGATTGCTGGTGCACTGGCCCACCGCACAATGCCAACCCTTCCGAAACTACGTAACCATAGGTTCCAAGCCGTTTAGAAGCCCGTATGTGACCACCAACACTTACGCACCGCATTCCGTGCACAACGCTCACCACAAGATTGACGTTGTGTCGGAACCACGGTGTGATTTGGGTGGGACCGAGCAGGATCACGGAGGGACCAGAGAGGAGGAACTAAAAATAATTGTAGACGGGTGTGTTGGGTCAAAGAGTGGAGTAGGCCAGGTGGTTCGTAGTATACTACTAAACATAGTGAACCACTACCTTAACCAAAACCAGTAGAATACACTATAGTGAACTATTGTAAAGTATAGTAAACCAGTAGAGTAGACGAATAGGCCATAATAATATACTAGACTAATACACGAGATAATATGTAAACTAAAAATAACAGATTAATAAGCTCTTAGACAAGTCAATAAATCCAGATACCGCATCGCAGGCTTAGAGAGGTCTCGAAGATGTAGGAGTTCCTCTAAAGAGAAAAAAATAAACTCCGATTTTTTAGGGTGAAAAATTACTCCTAGTTACGAATCAGGCTGTTTTATGGATATACCCCTGTAGAATTTTTTTAGTGAAAAAAATTTATTTAGGGTATAGTGGTAGATAGAGTTGTTTAAACACAATATAGCACGCTCATATACATCCCCAAGCACATCAGCTATCTACAACTCCCAATTATCTGATGGCACCTAGTATATCGATTTTGAAGCGGCCCCCACACAATTATGTCCCACCGGCACTATCGATTAAATTGAATAGCGAGGTGATAAGCCAATTTAAGACATGCTTGGCCAAGGGAACGAGACCTAAGTTGGTTGTAAAAGACGGGAGCTTTGTACGTATAAAACCCGGTCACTGAGAGCCAAATGGCGTGAAAAGGACCTGAAAAAGACCTTAAAATGGCACAATTACTAACGAATCTAGACGATCAAAATTTCAGACGAATTGGCGTTTCCTTGCACCACGATCCCAGACAGACCCACTCTAGATGTCTACAGCGGCAATGACGACGGGTACGTGCTCGACGGACGCATTGATTCCAAGTTGAACGTACTAACGGACCCGAAGCAGATCCGGGATCATTTGAAAACTGTGAGCCATAATACGGCCAAGAAGGGGGCTACCAGCACGACAGCGAAGAAGCTTTCGTCAGAGGTGCCTCAGCTAAGCACATCGGCCCCGTCGAGCCCGTTGAACATGAATCCATATGCGGTGGAAATCAACGATTCTAAGAGTGACATTATGACTAAGTTTGTTCTTCTTCTCGCATTAGGACCAATCACCAAGCAGGCAGTGGTGAGAAAGTTGAAAGTGTCGCTCCAGGACCTTGATCCGTTGTTCACGGCCCATTCACAGATATATAATCCCAACGACAGTTTTATTAGCGACGACAATTTCCCCAACGACGATTTCAAATCCGACGAGGAAGACCGCTATATCTTGAAGGATAAGTCGTACAAGAACTTATTGCCGTGGTCGTGGAACTGGTACTCAGAGAAAGAGAGACATATGATTATAAATAACATCCATAATGCATTAACCAGATTGGGATATCTGGAAACTCATCCTCTCCGAAAGAAGATCTGCGACGAGCCGGTAGGCACCAATAATTCCAACCAGAAGAAATCTACGTTAGGTGGTGGCATATTGATTAGCAAGACCAAAAAATCCCCTATGAAGCGGTCTCATACCGAATCGCCTAGACCTCCACCGGAAGCACCCGCTGCTAAACCGGTAGAAAGACCCAAGCAAAGCGGATCTCCCTTAAAAAACACGCAGAAACGAAAGATAACCACGTCTGCGTCCACGTCGGACGAAGACAGGACTTTCAAGAAGAAGAAAACCGACTCCGACTCGCATACGTCGCCATCGTCTTCGATTAACGATGACGACCCCCAAATATCCATAAACGACGCCATAGACTCAATGGGTAAAAATCGAGCCATCGCGGCCGAGAGTGACGAAGATCACACCAGCCACAAACAGAAACGTTTCCAGTACTACAGTATGTTGGCCGACAAGTTCAAAACCAAGTACAAGGAGTACGAAACGCTCTACAACTCATTAAAATCCAATCCCAAGAACTCCACCAATGACAAAAAGCAATTAGTCCGGTTGTTCGAACTACACAACAGTCTATCCGAATGGAAAAGAAAGTTGTGGGATTTTGATAACGAAAATAAACTGAAACTAAACATCATGAACTTATCCAAGCATAAAAAAATTCCGTCAAAGAGTGCTAATTCTACCATCATTCCCCAGGTGGTTCCATTCGCTTCCGATTCCATTATTAACAGAAGAAATGGATCTAATCACTCAAGAAACACTCCTATTCCAAAACTATCTCTTGATTACTAATTTTTTTTTCTTCAGCAATTTGTTTTCTGGTTTCATAGTCATGACTAGCATATTATACCAATGTCTATTTCTACATATATAATCATTAATACCTATATAGTTATATTATGTTAATATAAATTTTGCATTTTTCTATTGAACGATTTACGCGAACATGATTGTCGAAATATTCGCTATAAAACTTGTCATTAAATATTCAAGGAGATTGTGGGAACAATTACAGTTAAAGCAGATACATTAAGATGACGAACGAAGTCAGTGATTCCCAAGAGATCCCACCTTCAGATGGTGTAAAGGAATTACCACAAATAAGTGGGATTAAGAATGAAGAAACGAATGATGAGGATTCTTCCAATGAAGCTGATTCCCAAGCGAAGAAAAGAAAGAAAGGACCAGCTCCGGGAAAAAAGCCATCCGCTGAGGTATTACAACGTCGTAAAGAAGGTAGAAGAAAAGCTGCGGCTACCATTGCTAACAATATCAAGAAAACAGGTATAGGCAGATTTGAAGAGCAAAATGGATTTACTTTGACCAGTGTTAAGCAGATCCCGTTGATTAACCAGAAGAATTATTACACCGACTATTTGAAGAAGGACGAACAAGTGTCATTTATAAGAAACTGGAGAACCGAAAAGTTGTTGGCGCAGAAGCTCAAGAACTTGAAGAAAGACGAAGAACTCAAGAAGGATGATAGCGATACCAATGAAGCAAAGAACTTTGACAACTTCAACTTGAATGATATCGAGACAGAAATGAACAAGAAGAAATCCGCTACAGTCTTGGTTGAAGAGGAAGAAGAGGAAGAAGAGGAAGAAGATGAAAATGAGAATGAAGAAATTAGCGAAGAGAAGGCCAGATTAGGGTTTGATACCATTATCATCCACCCGGGATCTTCCAATATTAGAATTGGTAGAGCAACTGACGCTTTCCCAAAGACAGTACCAACGGTGATTGCGGTTCCAAATAACTACAAACATAAGCAGATGGATAATACCGTGCCGACGCCAGTGAGGACTGTGAATGAAGAAGGGCAAGTATTCTTCAATGAAGAATTCGACGAGGTTAAAGAAACCGTCACCAAGGATTTCAAAGCTAGGATGAGATATTACAAGAGAAGAATGCTACCAAATTCAAGGGAAACTGCCGCCAACTATAATAAGAGGCAGGAACCCGAAATGATTCCTGACCATAACGATCCCATGAAGAAAGAATGGATTGATTTGAAGGATCCGAAATATAACAAAAATAAATTCTTTGTCGGTGAAGAAGCATTAAGTTTGCCAATATGTGAAAAATTTACAGACTGGAAATTAAGGTATCCAGTAATAAATGGTAGATTCAACGAATCATCCGATGATTATGAATCGTGTCAAGAGATCATGGGTGATTTGAGCAATATAATAGTTGAGTCCTTAAGCGACCTAGATATCAAAAAGCCTCAACTAGCCAACTTGAAGGCTATACTTATCATTCCTGATTTATACGATAAAATGCAAGTTGAAACATGGTGTGATTTGTTGTTTAGGCAAGTTGGATTTGGAAGAATAGGTATAATCCAAGAGTCAGTACTGGCCACATTTGGCGCCGGTGCTACAAGCGCATGTGTGGTAGATGTAGGGTCGCAAACAACATCAATTGCATGCGTTGATGAGGGAATGGTGATAAATGATTCGAGAATCGTGTTGAATTACGGTGGTGATAACGTAACAGAAACATTTATCAAGTTGTTGTTGCAAAGTCAATTTCCCTACAAAGATATCAACTTGAGTAGCAGAAACGAAGATTGGGAATTAGCTCAGACTTTGAAACATAACTTCATAACGTTCCAAGATGCCGATATCGCGGTGCAATTGTATCACTTCTATCAAAGAAAGCCGTACGAAACGACCAAAAAATACGAGTTCAAGGTGTTTGACGAAGTCATGTTGGCACCACTTGGGTTATTCTACCCGGATTTGTTCCAAATCGACAAGACAGCCAATGATACCAAGAAGCTTTTCAGTCCGTCGGTCGACCAATATTCTGGCAAGCCCAACAACCCGTACTCGAAGTCACAAGAAAACATCATGAACAAATTTATCCATTCAGACTTGTCCGACGAAGCGTTGTTGAACAGAATACTCGACGAGAGAAACGACATGAAGTCAGCCAACCCATACTCGAAGCCAAAACCCACCAGAACTTCTGCTACTGAGGACCCGCATCTCAATTGCTCGACTCCTCTAGAAAAAGCCATCATCGAGTCGATCACCAACGCGGGTGTTGTATCCGACTTCTCCAAAACGAAAAAATTCTACGACAACTTGCTCATCGTGGGCGGAGGCTTTGCCAAGGTATCAGGGTTCGACCTGGTGCTTTCAGACAGAATAAATATCTGGAGACCCAAGTTCTTGTCGTCAAGTACTCTCGATGAGATGTTGGACTACGTTTCAACCGAGAGACTGAAGGTCGACGCGTCGAGGTCGCAGTTGATTGCCGACTACAAAGCCAGGAAAAAGGGTCCCGACCAGGCCCTTGACGATGTCGAGCTCACCGACGACGAAATGGCTGAAATCGACTCGCAGACCCAATTGACCCTCGACCTCGACCACATCGATTCTATAAGCGACAAGGGATCCGCGTTGCCCGTCAACGTCCTCCCCCCTCCGCGAGAATTCGACCCCGAGATGCTTACATGGAAGGGTGGGAGTGTCTACGGCAGATTGAAGGTGGTAAACGAAATGTGGGTCACTCAGAAAGACTGGGACTTGTTGCAGAGCAGATGTTTATACTACAAGAGTTTATTTAACTATTAAAGTCCCGTTATATAATTTGCCTTTTCTTCCCGCCGTCTCACTCCGCCATCTCTTTTATACACCTCTAATAAATCCCGTTTATTGTTTATTCCGATACTGTAGCTCAGTAGCCCATATCTGCTGCCGTTCCCACCCATGCACCGCTATTGTGAATACTCCTCCCGGTGCGAATCGGACTCATTTTAGTTGTCCGAGGTAGCTCAATGGGACATAATTAGGTGATGAGATTCGTTTTCACCAGGATATATACAACGTCTACAGGTCTCTCGGAGAAGCATCATACGTAATATACACTTACACGCTTCTATATACCCATATACCCTAGAAACAGACCCATAAACCGATGTAAAGCGTTAGAAAGAACGAATTTTTTGCACAAAAAGACCCCGTAGATGCTCAATTTTTCACCCGGGTATATAGCGCCCGAAAGTTTTTGGAACGACAGGTGTTGAAACAGACCAATTTAAATAAACGGTTTCTTCTTAAATTCATATACAATAAGTTTGAAATAGTTTTTAACGATTGATCTAAGATGATGAACAAGCAATTTATTCGTGGATTTGCTTCCACCAACCCAGCCAAGAACTATGCTTCTACTATCAAGAACCTTAAGGTCAATTCCGACACCAAGGTGATCTACCAAGGGTTCACTGGTAAACAGGGTACCTTCCACGCTGAACAAGCAATTGCTTACGGTACCCAAGTTGTTGGTGGTACCAATCCAAAGAAGGCAGGCAGCAAGCACTTGGACAGACCTGTGTTTGCTACCGTCAAGGATGCCATGAAGGACACCGGTGCCAGTGCTACCGCTATCTTTGTTCCACCATCTATTGCTGCTGGTGCCATCGAAGAAGCCATCGAAGCCGAAATTGCGTTGGCCGTTGCCATCACTGAAGGTATTCCTCAACACGACATGGTCAGAATTGCGCAAATGTTGAAGACTCAATCAAAGACCAGATTAGTGGGTCCAAACTGTCCGGGTATAATTGCCCCAGAACAGTGTAAGATCGGTATCATGCCATCGCACATCCACAAGAGAGGTAAGGTTGGTGTCATCTCCAGATCCGGTACGTTGACTTACGAGGCGGTTTCACAAACCACCCAGGTTGGTTTAGGTCAATCTTTAGTCATTGGTATGGGTGGTGATCCATTCCCAGGTACCAATTTCATTGATGCCTTGACCTTATTCTTGAACGACCCAGAAACCGAAGGTATCATCTTGATTGGTGAAATCGGTGGTACTGCCGAAGAAGAAGCCTCCGAATTCTTGAAACAATACAACTTGACCAGACCAGAAGGTCCAAAGCCAGTTGTTTCCTTCATTGCCGGTGTCTCTGCTCCACCAGGTAGAAGAATGGGTCACGCTGGTGCCATCGTTGCCGGTGGTAAGGGTGATGCCAACTCCAAGATTGCTGCTTTACAATCTGCTGGTGTTGTTGTCGAACAATCCCCAGCCAGATTAGGTAACTCCTTATTACAAGAATTCAAAAACAAGGGTTTATTGTAAGCTAACTTATCCCCAAGTTAACAAGTCTATATACACAAAATAAAAGCTATATATCAGTATATTCCATGTAGTTGTTACTGTAATACCAGAGTTCATTATATATGTCCCATTCCTGCATCCAGCCAAAGGTGTTGAGATTCGATTTTTGATGAAAATTTTATTGATTAGACCTAACTATAGTAGTATTCAGCATACAACACGAATATAGAATGTTTTTCAGATTGTTTGCTAGACCCTTGATACAAATCCCCAAGTTGGCAGCTCCTAGATGCATAAATATCACCCCAATAAGACCAATAAGCGCATCTGCTATATCATTTAAAACCAACACTTCCTCAAGCACCAAAGAGAACGTCCATGACTTGGAAACGTTTTTCAAGTTGATTGGCCGTGACTGCATTGAGCATCTCGACACATTTGAAAGTGACTTGCAAAAATTTTTGAAAACATCGTCCAAGGAAATGAAGAACATGGGTATTGATGTTTCCACCAGACGTTACATGCTCAGATGGATCCACAAGTTCGAGAACGACTTGGAACCATTGAGAGAACACAAGAGAGGCAAGAAGAAGAACGGAGGTGAAAGAAATGCAAAGACGGTTTTGGCCAAGAGAAGCGCATTAAAGAGATTAGAAGAAAAGGAGAGATTCGAGTCCCAAGAATTGGAGGCCGAAAGAAAGGGTGAAAGAGAATTCTAAGATGCTTGTTTCTTGCTATTGCGTGCAAGGATGAGAGTCATCTTGAATCAAGCAGGCATCCTCGTTCGGGATTGTCGTAATCATGTCATAAAAAGTTTTGCAATTGTCGACCAGTTCTCCAATTGCTCTCTGGACGTCAAGTCCATCCTCACAAGACTAGTATATCATTTGTACATAATTAACTACTTGTAACCAGAGTAAATATAACAATATAAGTCTATAATAAATTGTTGAAAGTAGAAACCTTCAATTTTGTGTCATCACTGGGAGTAGTAGGTGTTCTTTTTTGAATCAAGCAAAAGTTTCCATAATATACTGTCAGTATTTAGCATCAAAGATGAAATTATTAACTAGTTTATTTGCAATCTTATCTATTGCTGTGTTATTCTTTGGTAAGTTTATCAATGCTTCCAAGGATTTACCAGAAAATCCCCCAATTACCCACAAGGTCTATTTTGATGTAACTGAAGAAGGTAAGCCAATTGGAAGAATCACCATTGGTTTATTTGGTACTGTTGTTCCTAACACGGCTGAAAACTTCAGACAATTAGCCATTTCAACTGATCCAAAGTTTGGTTACACTGGTTCGATTTTCCACAGAATCATTCCAAAGTTCATGCTTCAAGGGGGTGACTTTGAAACCGGTAAAGGTTACGGTGGTAAGTCAATCTACGGTGGAAAGTTCGACGACGAAAATTTCGAATTGAAGCACGACAGACCATACAGATTATCGATGGCCAATTCTGGTAAGAACACCAACGGATCCCAATTTTTCATCACCACTGTCACCACCAGCTGGTTGAATAATGCTCACGTTGTTTTTGGTGAAGTTGTCGATGGTTTCGATGTAGTTGACTACATGGAAAATGTTTCTACAAGCTATGGTGATCGTCCAGCCAAGGAATTAAAGATTTCTGCTGCTGGGGAGATTGCGGTCGAACAGAACGCTAAGGATGAACTCTAGAGGAAATTAACTATATATCATCCAAGTTTACCTTTACGCCCAACGATTCGACGGTACTTCCCTTGCCATATAAAGGTATATCCTCTAAATAGGTGTCATCATTTGATGAATTAATTACGTTATTTAGTAAATTGTCAAATGCAAGATTCAGTATTTCATTGTTCAACCCAAGATTTGTAGATGAGTGGCCGTTGGAATTGATATTTGACGCGGTAGCCGGAGTATGTAACATCGGCGTGGTCGTATTAACAGAGACAGTGTTAGGAATTGTGTTGGAACTTGATGATATTTCTTTTTCTGCTTGTAACGTGGGATATGAATGGCCCATATCATGGATATTAAATTTACTCATTTTATTCAACAACTCCATCGAACCCTTAATGGATAAAACACTCGAGAGTAACCGTGAAGATAATAGATCGTACACCTTAGGTGCTTGGTATATATTGGCTCCTATTATATAGTAGTCTTGTTCAATATTCACCTGCTTTGGACTTAATCTTGTTTGTTTCCTTATGATCCAAAAATCAGGTTCTCTCGATGCAGCAATAATAAACTCTATACCTGTCATTTCTACTAGTTTCAGCTGTAAATACTTTTGGGGATTTATGTTAGGAGGGATTTGTTGGAATTGAAATTGCATTCGTAACACCTGGTTATTGGACGTTCTATCATAAAATGGCGACTCACTAAAGTAGTCTAATACATTACCAGTGAATAATCCGAATTGCTGGATCCATTCAGGGTTTTTCCATTGTATTTCATCAAGTGGTTCCTTCGACATGTCTTATAATGAATAAATACACTAATGAATAAATACAACTTATATATTATCGTTTGAATTTACCTTATTTTTCATATTGCAGCGCACTCACGACTCTAAGCCGTATACAGCTATATCTACAGATTGTTGGTCAACAGGATTGATAAATACATATATTAGATGCATATGCTGTCTAGATTCGTTTATATAGGTTAACATTCTCCTTCATTGATTCATATACTTTTCGAGTTCGTCTTTAAGCCAGATTGCCTCGTTGGATAATACTTCATCTGATCGGGGCAGTCTACCTTCATCTGGGACAGGCTGGAATCCTCCAGTCTTCTGGTAAGATTGTTGCCTTTCAAAAAACTCAATTAACGTGTCATTTAGGTCCAACCTATCTAATTTTTCATATATTCCGTCCCCGAAACCATCGGTCTTGTAACGAGGAATTAGATGCGTGTGTAGATGTGGTATGGATTGTCCAGATTCGGGCCCGTCTTGAATAGCTATATTCAACGCGTCGGCCTTGTATAAGTATATTATAAACTTGTGGATAAGCTGCAATGTCAGCATGTAATCCTGGGATTCTTCGACCGATAAATCTGCAAACCTCAAAATGCTCGTTCTTAATGGTACAACAAGAACATGTCCCGGTACCAAGGGCTTAATGTTGACCAAAGCATAAGTATACTTAGACCTGAAGAATACTTGATGATTGACTAGGTACTTATAGAAATATACATCAGACATTGTGATAAAGCGAGTAGCTAACAGAGAGTACAGAAATAATTCTTAGAATCGCGAGATATTTTCAGCCAATTTTTTTTCATGTAGCCAAGGACCGACACAATGTTTGTACTACATTTAGAGATAATGGGGAGATTAAGTAGGAAATACGGCAGTGTATTAGCATTTATTTACATACCAATAGAGCAAAATGCATTTTGGATGTTCAATGGGTAGAATATATATTGAATCGGGGCTTCTGAAAATTTTTGTGGCTTCACACAGTCAGACCCACCACGGTGCAAAAAAGCCAGTATCCCCTTTCCATTAAATCTACATGGACTGCCGCCATACTAATTTCTGTAATAAATATATTGATACCATCTAGTGTAGTGTATATATATAATGTATATCTAAATCTATTTGTTGACCTTACCGAAGTATTCCTTGGAAGAGGAAACTTCTGGCTTGATGGTTTCGGAACCTGGTTGCCAGTTGGCTGGGCAAACTTCACCGTGCTTTTCGGTGAATTGGAATGCTTCAACCAATCTTAAGGATTCTTCAACCGATCTACCAACTGGTAAGTCGTTGACGGTAATTTGTCTCAAGACACCCTTTGGGTCAATCAAGAAAATACCTCTTAATGCAACACCATCATCTTCTAATAAAACACCATAGTCCTTGGCTAAAGAGTGGTTGGTGTCGGCAATCAATGGAAGGTTAATTGGTCCTAAACCACCGTCCTTTCTGGCGACATTGGTCCAGGCCAATAACGAGTATTCGGAGTCGGTGGAGGCAAACAAAACTTCAGTGTCCTTTTCAGCAAACTTCTTGACGGCTTCAGAGTAAGCAATGATTTCAGTAGGACAAACGAATGTGAAAGCCAATGGGAAGAAGGCTAAAAGAACCCACTTACCCTTGTATTGTTCCAAAGAAACATCTTCGAAAACACCGTCAACAACGGCAGTTTTTTTAAATGATGGAGCTGGCTTTTGTACTTGTGCGACCATTGTGTGTATTAATATAGTTTATAATGTCAATTGACTAATGTATAATAAATATAAATGAACAAAATCTATCTGGAAAACTGTGGAAAATGGTTCCATTTATATACCGATGATTTTCGTCCGACAAATTCTAGAAGACCCGATTAATTACTAATTGCGGAAAGTGTTCCGGGTAAACTCTAATAAACTTCGATCTCGGTTATCTGATCTCTTGGACTACTGACTAATACTCCCGATCCATATCAAGATGATAGGCTGCATTGGCGTCTCCGAAGGACATCCAGGCATTTTCGACCTAAAATGCTGTATAATCTGCTGAGTAACTACTATGGAAGCAATTGCAAAATCCATAGTTCCACAGATTATCATAAGCAAACTGTGGCGCGATTAATAAGTCGGGTAAATCTGGCCACATCGTTATCAGTGCTCGCCACGACGGGATCTGGAAACCGAGGCTCATCATAATGACCCGACGAATCTGTCATTATGGTTGGTACACGGAATGACAGAAACATCGGGTTAATAGGCCCCAAATCTGCCAAATGCAAATTTTGGTTGTATGCACGACCATGATTTCTAGCGATAGCTAAACAGAACAGCAGACCTGTTTCGAGGGCTATAAGAGATTAATTTATTATTAGACGCTAGAACTCCAATCAAAGACACACATATGATGGAAAAGCTAGGATTTCATAAGGTATCAAATCACCCGGGCCCTGGGAACCCGTTGATCACTCACAACCAACCAATTGTGCCTGAAAGAAAGGCGCCAGTGAGACACTTCCAGAAGCAGTTCAAGGTGGATAATTGCCCTTCGAACGCGGTGGCATTGTCGAATTGTATCGGGGTTAATCCAAGGGACTTTCAGGAGATGGGAAACAGAGAGCCGGTTATATTGGATGGGAATTTCGTGTATTCGATTTACAAGGATGAATCGGTGGCACCGGGAGTAGTTGGACTTGCAGGGAATATGAGACTGTGGGGGAAGTGGTCTTTACAACAGCCGGTGGTGGTCGAGCCATTCAACATCTTTGATGGGAACAAACAGAGCTATTTGGGAAGTGCAGATTTGGTGGTTGAGTTCAGATCAAAGTTGAAGGCGCACTCGGCCCCTATTAACCACGATGAGTTGGTGCAACACTTTTTGAAGATGTACGAGAACCAAATCTTGCAGCCAACGCAATCTATTGTCATGGACTTCAAGGCGAATATTTTCCTCATCACGGTGACGGGTATCCAGGTTCTTGACATCAACAACTTGGGCGATGTGCCAGAGTTGCAGACGTTGAGCGACTTGAATGCCAAGGGGATTTTGATCAAACAGACACAGCTTAACATGTACGCAAAAGAGGGTACATCGATCAATATTGTAGCTGCTAGTGGCTCGAGACAGCTTAGAAAGCCTCAGGGTAAGCCTATCATCAACCCTGACTTTAAGTTGGAACAAATGGGTATTGGTGGGTTAGACGAGGAGTTCTCGCAGATTTTCAGAAGAGCATTTGCCAGTAGAATTATTTCGCCTGACTTGGTAGAAAAATTAGCGTTGAGACATGTTAAGGGGTTGTTGTTGTTCGGTCCTCCAGGTACAGGTAAGACATTAATTGCTAGACAGATTGGTAAAATGTTGAATGTTAAGGAACCAAAGGTTGTGAATGGGCCGGAAATGTTGTCAAAGTATGTTGGTGCATCCGAAGAAAATATCAGAAAGTTGTTTCTGGACGCCGAAACCGAATACAAGCAGAAGGGAGAAAACTCGCAATTACATATCATCATCTTTGATGAATTGGATTCTGTTTTCAAGCAAAGAGGATCTGCTAAGTCCGACGGTACTGGCGTTGGTGACAATGTGGTTAATCAATTGTTAGCCAAGATGGATGGTGTTGACCAATTGAACAACATTTTGATTATCGGTATGACCAACAGATTGGATTTGATTGATAATGCGTTATTAAGGCCTGGTAGATTTGAGATCCAGATTGAAATCTCGTTACCTGACGAGAAGGGCCGTAAGGACATTCTTTTGATTCACACCAAGAACATGAAGGAAAATGACTTGTTAGAAAAAGACGTGGACTTCGACGAATTGTCTGCCTTAACCAAAAATTTCACTGGTGCCGAATTAGAAGGGTTGTGTAATTCGGCAACGTCGTTCGCGATCAATAAATACACTAAGAGTGACTCGATGGCACAGGTAGATGCCAATATTGCCAAGATGAAATTAACCAGAAACGATTTTTTGTTGGCATTAAATGAAGTCAAACCGGCGTTTGGGGTTAATGAAGAAGACTTGACCAAGAACGCTCCACATGGAATTATCCAATACTCTCCTAAGATCAAGACTATCTTTGACAAAGGCCAATCGTTTATTGATGAAGTTAAGTCTTCAGAAACAGAGAGATTGATCAGTATTTTGTTACATGGACCCCCAGGGAGCGGTAAAACTGCCATCGCTTCTACTTTGGCGCTAAACTCGGATTTCCCATTTATAAAAATGCTTTCAGCCGAAAGCTTGGTAGGAATGTCAGAAGGTATGAAGATAACTACTATCGACAATATTTTTAGAGATATCTATAAGTCTCCATTGAACATTTTGGTGATTGACAAGATCGAGAATTTGATCAATTATGTCCCTATTGGTCCTAGGTTCTCCAACGACATCTTACAGATATTGATGGTCAACTTGAACAAGCAGCCACCCAACGGAAGAAGGCTCTTGATCATTGGAACAACATCGCAGTACTCGGTTTTGAAACACATGAACTTGGTGGACTGTTTCACCAAGACCATTGGTGTGGGTCAAGTCACCAGCACTGACGAATTAATGATAATTATGACCAAAATCGGTTTTATGAATGAACACGATAGACATGCCATTGTAGACCAATTAAACAACATGGAGAACCCATTGGGTATTGGTATCAAGAAGCTTTTGCAAGTATTGATGAATTCGAAATACTTGAAGGCTGATGTCAATGGCGTCGTGGAAAATATCATAGAAGCACATTTATCCTAGTGGTGCTGTACACTAAATAATATACTATATAGTCAATTAACGTTACTCCTTGCTTTTGCATTTAGAAATAATTGATTCGCTCAATAATTGTAGTCTAGGTGATGAACCAATAACCTGTATTACATCAATTAATATCTATAATCTTTATTATACTCTCTGCAAATCAATAGCTATACGGTCCATATACATATTCTCATCCTTAATTAAAGCCCAAACGCTCTAGATTGCAATTCTTCTACACAACTCAATTTAGTCACAGACTTATGACATAGATAATATGCATTGTAACACATGCATCTATTATTCGCCTTACCCTTTACCTCAGAACCAATATTTTCTATATATTTTTGTATTTATTTTCTGTTACAGACGAATTTCCAATGCTCTCTTTGCCAGCTATGTTTCGAATCAATTCAAACAATTAAAAAACATCTCCCACACCGGGTTCGAACTGGTGACTTAATCCCCGAACATCTCGCCTACGCGCGTAGATTATGTATGTATCTTATTGTGGTGTATCGCATATAGTGTACTATTGATATATGCTTGTAATATAACCTATTTAAGCCAAAGTATCGATTTATATGCTAATAAAACACATAGCGTAAGAGTATATGGATCCAAACTACATGTAAAGGATTATACTGTATAACAGAATTGTTATAGAATCGGAGATATCTATTATTAGTGGTAATGCGTAACTTTCGTATCGAAGGGTGTGCAGATTTGTTTACGTTCGCTAAACGGGATCTTATGATACATTTCTTTAGATTTAATGTATAACTCTAGAGATATATACCAAGTTATTGATATGTATATAGAGCTAGGACAAAGGGTAGTATATATTAGTATATTACATTACATTTATATGTACGTAGAGTTATTAGTACAGCCAAACAGGCCAATTTGGTGTTGGCATATTTTAAGGTATCATCTATGCGCCCGCGCCGAGCCTAGATGATCTCCGCCAATAATACAGTTACTATGTTACCGATAGTTAGATTGTGGAACACCTGGAAATATAAATAGACCAGAAATCCGCCCGTAAATAGTAGTTAGAAGAGATAGGACAGTAATAGGACAATATGGACCCTATGGACTGTTTTGTTATTCCTAGCAGCATTAACCGGTGCACTTTCAACCGGCAAATATCAATAGAGCCTACTATATTTGCATTTGATGATTTAAGTCCCACAGAGGGGATTAGAACCCATGACGACTTTTTATTTGACAGCTACACCGGCATGGACGACCTGGCGTCGCCGCTTACATCGAGCGAGTCGAGCGTTCAATGCACGAAGGATATATTTGGGTTAGTTGGAGACGAGTATTCGTTTGACATGATTGACACGATAGATACATATTCAGAGTTCAATGGAGGGTCAATAGTTGACCAATTAGGCTTGATAAACGATATTTCAGACGGAACGATCCATCAAGAAAAAACAGAGGCGGCGTGGAACGTTGTAATAAGATTCAGAGGAATGAAATACAAATACCAACAGGTAGTTCTCGAAGGGGAGAACGTAATGGAAATAAAGCTCAAAGGGGGAACGGGTGACAAGTCAGGATGCTTGCGTGAGGGATCATCCAAGGATCTGGGTCTCAAGAAGGCCAAGGACAAGGCGAAATACATCAAACCCGAAAGGTTCAGCAGCGATATAGACAAATCGATAGAAGAGTTTAGTTCCCCCAGGTCAAATTTGGAACTAGATACCAGGATCCACCTGGAACCCAATTTTTTCGGCCTTGTACCTCTTCACACAATGAAACGCGACCCCAAATATCGCATTGTCGGTGCAAAACCCCAGGCCACTCCAGAAGACTATGTCAACAAGATGAACAAGATTTCCAAGATCGACAATGATAAGTACTTTTCCCGCATAAATATCCACGAATTATCGCATATCCTCGAACTCGACCACTACAACATCTCGCTAACTCGCGAAATCGAGCTCAAGGTGTTGAAAGTGTTCCAGCTCTACTGCAAGTTTGAGCTCGGTCACAAAACGTGGATTCGCGACACAAATAAGCCCCAGCGCAAGGACCTCATTGCAAAACTTCGCAATTACATTTCCACCTGGTATCCTGAATTGAATAAGTTCAAGCTCGAGGTCATCATAAGACGGGGCAGCTACAGCATAATGCAGCGAAGATTAAGACGAGAGCGCCGGAAACGATGCTCTGCTGCATCCAAAAGCCCTTCAATCACATAAAGTGTATTTCAATCGTTATAATATATCTTTAGTTTGCACCTTTTGCACCTTTTGCACATTTTTCAGGTTCACTTCACTTGTCCAATTATGTACCAAAAGGCCGAAATTACAGATATTCACCTCTTCAGACCCCCAACTCTTCACAGAACACCATTATCCGCCTATACCCATCCAATAAAGTATGTATAATGTATAAAATGTATGTCATAGTGTTTAAGTGGACTCTTGTCCCCCCTTGTCGTAATAACGCAGTATATTGGGTATATTGGCAATATCCCGCAGATAACCGAAAGTTTCACAGAAACCCGGTCTAGATTCACATCCCCTCCATTTTATCAAGTTGGACAACTCTACATAGCTACATGGTTCAAGCTGCTAAAATCCTAAAACCCTGTTTTCAGCCTTTGTTAGATCATATCTGGGAAATATGCGGAAATGCGCGGCAGGTTCGTGTTTCACTGATCTCTAGAGGCTGTCTTCATCTACTAAGCTGCTATACGAGCCCCCAGAACAATATCAGCCACACGCCCAAAAAAAAATGTGGCAGTCTGGAACAATGTCGGGGGAGGGGCTCGTATCGTATATTAAATTACGGATGAATGTCGCGATGTCGTGAGTGTTGCTCTTCTATCAAACTGTCTTGAGTACCACAATACAATATACGTCAATTTCAGACTTTTTGACTTGCACCACCATTTGGACTGCTTATTGGTGAACTATGTCAAGGATGAGAGTAATGTGGTCTCGGATTGTGCTTCTTTCTACATTCTTTAGAGGTTTAAGGTACATTGGTCTACATTACAAAACCCCAATTGGTAGGGCTGGTCGTATGTAAGAAGGTATCCTGCACATAAATGTAATTGATCTTTTTTGGTATTGCTCCAAAACTGCAGAAAAGGATACACAAGACTGAACATAGTAGAGTTTTTCTTCTTCCATCAAAGTAGCTTGAATCGATACGGAATACACGAGATCACGATACATGAAAGATTATTGGAAGGGTAGTTTATTGTACGAGTTATTTATTAGAAATTGATCATGGGTAATAACACTTCTAGTACTAGAAAATCAACTGCCAACAACCGGTATAATCTGGGCAATATTCGAAAATCGTCGACTTCGACCAACAACTACCACAATTTGGACGAGGAGTTCAGCGACTTGATATTGCACCAGGTAAAGCGCAAGCAGGATGCGAAACACGGAAAGCAGAATGAGCAGCAAGACGAACACACAGGGATCCACACCCAGAATAGCTCCGGCACAGATGGGTCCAACAAGAGCATGCAGCAGCAATACCATCAGTTTTCGAATGGGTTAATTGAAGATGAGTTCAATGAATTAAATGCGGGATTGCTAGATGCAGACTGTACGGAGGTGACACGGAACATTTTACCCAATAACGATTACAACAGCGACGCAATGGATACGTCCGAAGATCACTCATTATCGAGTGGGCTGTCATTACCCCAGAGAGGCGAAACCCCGACGCCTAATTTGAGCAAAGTGGACTTCACTAAGATTGCGGTGGCGGCGTCAGACGCTGAGGATGCAAACATGAACTCGTATCTGGCATCACCGATGAGCAGAAGCAACATTTCCAACAAGTCCAAGAACGGTAGACGTATCCCAGTCGAGATCAAATGGGTGAATACAAACAAGGAGAATATTCTGAAGATATCGATAATTGGGTCGTTTTCGAGTTGGAGGAAAATCATTCACTTATCGCAGTCATCCCAACACGATAACGAATTTGTAACCACTATCAAGTTACCGTTGGGGGTCCACAAATTGCTCTATATAATAAACAACGAATATAGAGTCAGTGACCAATTACCCACTGCCACTGACCACGAAGGTATATTTTTCAACTGGTTCGAAGTGTTGGACGAAGTTCACCTTTTCAACCATTCTCAAAATCAACCAAACCATATTGGTGCGTCTTCAGATTATGATGCCAATATTATTCCTTCACTTTTAGAGGGTGAAACTCAAACTGCTGGCAGGTATGAAGTTGACAAAATCAGAAAGAAACTGAACAGCTTCTTAGCCAAGGTGAGTAAAAGTGAAGGATTTCCGGATGTTGAACATGTGGAATATATGAATGAAGATTCACCCGCTCCTGCGGTAACACCACATCACGCTGACGATTTGGCAACACAGAGACCCCACGCTGAGCGCATGCAATCAGATTGCTCCACCAATACTAATGAATCGAATAAATACGTGCCTTACCACGAACAACTATCGACATCATTCTTGACGGAATATCAAAAGTCAGCCTTGAGTTACTCAAGCGATATTCCGGAGATGTTTGTGAACTACGATTACTTCAAGAACAAGGGCCCAGACTACGAGTTACCGGAACCACCTCAATTACCAGCACATTTAAACAATGTGTTGCTAAACAAGATGTCATCCAACCACCAACAGAATCACGCTCAGAACATTCCTGTGGTTCCACCTACAATCACCAACCATCAACATTACCAACAAGTGCAACAGATACAGCCTAACCAATATCCGTATGATTACCAAACCCCATCTGTAGCGCCCAATAATTCTTCCAAGAGACCTCCATTGAGAAGAGCAGACAGTTCATATTATGCTTCGAATCAAGAGGCATATCACTTGTCCATCCCTAACCATGTAATATTAAACCATCTTATGACTACATCCATAAGAAATGATGTTTTAATAGTGGCATGTATTACAAGGTATTCAGGTAAATTCGTTACTCAAATAATGCATTCACCTGCGGATACTTGAATGTTCGTCTTCAAAGCTGGTGATGTGGGAAAGTTTACAAGTCCGTATTTTAGTATTTGTTGATATTTACGTTCAGTTCTTTAATTTATGCTTGTTGTTAATTATACATTTTATTTAATCTTTATTTATAATATATTAATATAAATACATTTATTTAATATGAAGCTCATTTGTGGTTATGGAAAGATCGGCTTCTCGAATATCGATTGTGAAACAATTTTCAAACCATTTGTAATCAGTATATAGTATTGCAATAATATATATATATATATAATTGACACAGTCTATAGATTGATATATACAATAGCATATGGGGTTTAACTTATAGATAAATATGTCTTGGACGGGTATAAAAAAGGCTATTAATAGAGCTGGTGCTCAAGTAATGTTAAAGACTGGACATATTGAGGAAACGGTCGATAAAGATTATGAATTTGAAGAGAAACGTTTCAAGTATATGGAGTCGACATCTACCAAGTTACAGAAGGAACTTAAGCATTATTTAGACTCCTTGAGAATATTAACAAATGCTCAGGTCAATGTAAGTGAAGTATTGAGTGAGTTTTACGGGTCCAATAAGAATGAAGACAAGGAGTACAAAAGTATGAGTCAGGAATACCATGGAGTAATGAAGCTTCTAAATGACCAAACTGTGGGTGACTTGGAACAACCATTCAATCAAACGGTGCTCAATCCGGTAGCTAGATTTAACTCGTACTATATTGAGATTAATGAGGCCATAAAGAAGAGAAACCACAAGAAACTCGATTACGATGCTATGAAGAACAAGGTGCGGAAACTCATCGAAAAACCAGGGGAAGACCCACTGTACGAGGCCAAATTGAGTCAAACTCAAAGCCAATTGACTCAATTGGAGACTACATATGAAACTATAAACGATCAACTAAAAGATGAATTACCAAAGTTGATTGACCTTCGAATTCCTTTCTTGGATCCGTCATTCGAGTCGTTTGTTAAGTTGCAATTGCGCTTTTTCAACGAAAACTACAATCATTTGAATAACTTGCAGGTAAAGTTGGATGCTCAAACGAGACAAGATTATATCAATGGTGCTTTGGACGAAAAAATAGATGATGTACTCATTAAAATGAGGGAGTTGAACATAACAGGGACAAGCTAACATCTTTGCTAACGTATTCAATAGCTTTTTACTATAATTTGTTTACTGTATTTATGTATTTCTGCCATAATTAATTATTTTAGGTGTTTTTGGGTATGTTTTGTGCAATTTGTAGTCTAGAGAAAAAACATCTACAGATCGGGATCTTACGCTATTTCTACGAGGTACAGCTGCTTTGTATAACGCATTCATAGTCTTATGTTTAGAAAGAAGATATCTAATTATTCTTCGAAGCATAATCAAGAGGTTCAGAAATCAGCTTTTGATGAATCTTTCTGGCAATGGTACGTCGATAGTTATGGTAAACCTCAACCCGCCGAGAAGGATAATGCCTCGCATAATACCAAAAAATATCACCATAATTCTTCGGCAGTCACTACTCTAACAAAGTACTTTGACGCTTTAAAGTTACCAACACCATCGGTGAACGAAATCATCTCTTTGCTAAAGTCGCCATTTACGCAAGGCGACATAGTTAAGACGTTCCATCTTATTCGGTTTTTCCAGCTAAGTAGCGAAGGGTTATTCTTGACTAATGTGCCGTATGACAAAGCCGGGTGTTCTATTCAATATGTTGGGGCAGAGAATTGGGAAAATGTGATGTGTTATCTTGATGCGTTATTGTATTCGATGTTTTCTAGCTTGGAGAGTTTTGAACCGATATTGTTCATCTCAAATCACGAAAACATGTATGTCAATCAATTGGCAGCAATATTGAGGGTTTATGTCAGTTTAATTCGTTCTGGAAACATGGTTACAACTGATTTGACTACAAGACTTTGCGAAATTTTAATGAAGCTTGGATTTCACGAAGCCATGTCTCATAAACAACAAGATTCTGCTGCATTATTTCAATTTTTAACTGATACGCTATCAATGCCTATGTTAACGTTCAAGATTGATATAAAACATGGTGGAAAGCGTGATAAGGATGATCAAAAGTATTCTAATGAAAGAATTCTTTTTGTCAGTATACCCGAGGATGATGAAGATACTAAACTGCAAGCGTCAGAAAATTCCGATGCTGAAGAGGGAATTTTACTTGAAGAATGTTTAGAGCATTATTTTAATAATTCAATAAGCGTGAAGCGAGAGTTGGAGCGAAGAGCTACACTTGAAAGCTTAAGGAGGGAAAGTAACCCAGGTGGTGAAATCTCTTACCAGCCCTCTGCATCTGACCGCAACTTATCCAGAGTAGATACTGATGTTTCTAGATCGCAACCAATCATGGAGAATGTGAACATAGATGACCAAGAGAAAAACAATTCAGTCAGTGGTGGTACAAGTAGAAGGTTTAGGTCTGATAGTAAGAACAGTGTTAGACAAAGTATAAGGACTAGATCATCCACTCTTTCTATATGGTCTTTAAATGACAATGATGTATCTACATCGAAAGAGGTTAGTTTACCAGCATGGATGTTTTTGAGATTATTGCCTTTTTATACTGATATAAACGAAATGCACACCGCAGATGGAAATATTCAGAGCATCGCAAAGAATTCTAAGGAATTTGTCAATAGAAGACCTATTTTACCAATATGTTTAAAAAGGTACTCATATAATGATTCTAAGGCTCAAAGATCGCAGAAACGAATCATTATACCACCAATCATTAATATTCCTCGCTTTATAGCTGATGATGATGATGATGATGCTCCTGGAGATTTTAAATTGATCTTAGAAAGTGCGGTTTGCCATAAAGGAACAACGATTACACTGGGACATTTCATATCTGTAACCCGTAAAAATACCTACAGGCTTGATGAAACTGATGAGGAAGCATATAATGCTCCTTGGTATTTGTACGATGATATGAAGAAGAAAGCGAGAGTAGTCGAGAAGTCTTTTAAAGATATATTCAATACTGAATGGCCATACATGCTATTTTATAGATTGGTTTCTAATGATGATTCTAATTCCATTGCAAATAGCCCAAATGGAGGCGGCATACGCTCTAAAAGTCTTCATGAGAACATTAAGCCAATAGTTGTACCTCACGGTGCAAAAGGTCAATGGCTAGATCATACTAATTTGCTGCCAATAATATCTGCCACACCTTCTTATGACGACCTTGCATTATCATCTAGGAAACAAAGTGTTATAAGTACTACATCAAGTACGCCTATACCGGATATAGCTCCAACTGATCCAAGATTCGTCGATATTAGAGATAAATATTTTTGGTATGTTACTGACAAAGATAAGAATTATTATAAAGAAGAATGCATTCACTCAAAAGGTAGTCAGGAAACAACAGTGAGTTTAAGTCCATATTATCGTCGGAATAGTCAATGGAGTGAGACATCTAATATTAGTAGTATCAATCCATTACCCAATAAAAAAGATGAGCTGTCCGACATTAATAATGTGGTAGATGACTTGAATAAATTAACGTTGACTTCGACAGCTAGTTCTGGAAATATTTCTTATTGGAAACGAGCGAAGAAAACGAAAGCAGACGAGAAAGACGTTTCTGATAACATCAATGACAAGAAAAGTCCCGTAGAGTCTATTAACTTTGATAATATGTCAAGTAAATCTTCATTGAAGTCTAATCCAAATACAGGAGACAATAACCATAAGCATCTTTCGCGACCACAAGTACTGCATCGTCCCGACTCTGCTGATATGAGTGATGCAGATGAATACAAGAAATCAAGACTATTTGGTAAAAAATATAAAAGAAAGAGAGAAGAATATAAGAAGGAAAAATGTATAATAATGTAGTACATACTGCATGTTTTATATTTAAATAATAAACGTTAATCACAATAATATATATGCCCATTCATCCCAGCCATTGCAACCTTACTAGCTTCTTGGGGATGGGATTTTATGCATGTAATGGGTTTATCACTTACCTTTAGCTTATTCACTAATTTACAAGTTTTCCAATCCCAGAAATATCCGAACCCTTTTGAATCACCACTCATAATAATCTTACCATCAGGCGAAATCTCAACATCAATACCATAGCCTGCTACGTTATGACCATCAAACCATTTGTTTTTGTTGAATTTAAATTTACCATGTCCTTGAATCACCTGTATTGAATTGTCCATACTTTGAAGTGCAATGTATTTTCCTCCAGGATACAAAGCAGCTGATGGCATTGAATGTTGTGATGGATCGGATATAAATTTAATTGGAATATTAATTTGCCAATCCCAGAATCTCACCGTCTTATCATCAGACGTAGACATAAACCTATTATTATTGTCAATAGTGGTTAAAGAATTGATAGCCCCTAGGTGATGGTCGTATGTCTGTATTGGTATTTCAAAATTTGGTACGCTTAAATCGTAATGCTCAATTTTATGATTAGTTAGCCCAACAATAAATTCGTTTTCATTGTTAGGGTTGAATTTGATGACGTTTGGAATTGCTTTCAATTTAATAGTCTTTTCTATATCCCCAGTCTCTGTGTTCCAAAGGATTATTTTTTTATCAAATGAACAACTCAAAAACTTTTTTCCGGTGCTATTAAAGGTTACATCTTTGACAGCAAGTCTATGTCCATAATATGCTCTTAACAATTCCCTCATGTGATAAACGTCCCATAGCATAATCTTGCCATCATTACCGCAAGACAACAATAAATGACCAGATTTTGGAAAAAATTCCAATTTATTAACACCTTTTGCATGTCCCTCAAACGTATGAATAACCTTTTTGGGAACAAAACATTCCTGCGATCCAGGCTCGTTAGTAAGACTAACATTAAGGTCCCGTGGTACGTGCATGTATGTTCTGCCTAAATAATCCTTTTCCTTCAGACCAAAAAATTCCGTAAAAACTTCAGGCTCAGCTTCTTCGTTATTTGCATCATGATCCACTGCTTCATCTCCTTCATTTGCATCTTCATCCGTATCCGATTTATCTCCACCACCAGGAATAGTAGCATCAGATTCAGAACTAGCTTTGTAATCGGCCCACGGACCTAAATAATCAATGTCTTCTGGCTCATCCTGCTTACGTCTCTTTTTCCTCAATTTCTTGGACTCTTGTTTTGAAGAATTCCCCAGCTTCCTCTTGCTCTTCATCGTTTGAAGTTTCCAAGTAGCATCATCGTAATAATTCCTTTCTATACCACCACCAAAATTTCGTGTTTCCTTAGTACTTGTTATTTGGAAATTATCAATCGGTACTAATTCGTGGGTTGAAATATCAACATTCGGTACTGTTACTATATTATATTTCGAATCTTTAGGCAAAGCCGGAATATTATGCAATTCTTCATCGCTATCGGAACCTGATGAATATCCTTGAACCAACGACATTAGTACAGTCTATTAAGTTGATAATGCCAGTAATAGCGTATATCAGTTTATGAGATGGCACAAAATTATGTCATCGCAACTTCCTGAAAAAAGTTGAAATATTCACCAATCTTCATGTTGATATAATTAATTAACTATATAATTGATATAATGGCAAAGAGAAGAGCAGACGAACCAGAAGATTCTGACATTGATGTCAGTTCCACCGATTCAGAAAATGAATTGGAAGATGAACAACAGCAAGGTGAAGAAGGTGAAGATATAATCAATGTCGATTTTGATTACTTTGATTTAAATCCAGATGTTGATTTCCATGCAATTAAGAATTTCCTTCGTCAATTGTTCGGAGACGATGCCACAACATTTGATTTTTCATCGTTGGCTGATTTGATTTTGACCAAGAATTCAGTCGGTACAACTATCAAGACTGAGGGTATTGAAAGTGATCCATTTGCAATTTTGTCGGTAATAAATATGACGGAGAACATCAATAAGCCATGCCTTAAAACCGTAGTTGACTATGTGCTTCAAAAAACTAGCAAGAACTTAGAATTTAACTTAATGTTGAGAAAGTTGTTGGAAGCCAAGGACCAAAAAGCCACCGGATCGTCGAAATCTTTAAAGGTTGGCTTGATTATTAGTGAACGAATGATCAACATGCCTGTGGAAGTTGTTCCACCTATGTATAAGATGTTATTGGAGGAGATGACCAAGGCAGAAGATGCCCACGAGAAATACGAGTTTGACTACTTTTTAGTCATTTCCAAAGTTTACAAGCTTGTGTCTGCCAAGGTTCAAGATGATGAAGCTCCACAAAAGTCCAAGAAGAAGAAGGTTGCTACCAATGAACCAGTTCCAGTAGAGATGGACTACTTTCATTATGAGGATATGATTTTGGAAGAAAACGCTAAATATTTTGCCACGTATGATTACAATGAAGCCAGGCAAGATACAGATTCGAGAAGAGTATTCACTGATTACGGTATAGACCCCAAGTTGAGCTTAATCTTAATTGACAAGAATAAGCTTGCTGAATCTATTCCTCAAATGGAAGAGAAATTCCCTCCATTTTAGGTAAAAACTTTAGACAAAAAATCGGGTTTTTATATAGATTGAAACGCCGTGATAAAACACTATTTGCCACGAATCCAGTAGCACCCATGTATATTATACTTTAGTTAATAGTTATCTCTATGTCTCTTATAATAGATATTGCAATGATATTTATCATCACACGACCGGCATTCGATGAAATTTTTTTTGGTGCACGATGTTGATTTGAAAAATCTTTATGTCCAATATATATAAGATTTTGAATCACAACTACTAAGAGGTATATAATAAGGTTAATATGGCTCCACCTCACAGACATCACAATTTTCGTCCAGAAAATGTGTACAAGCGTGCAGAAGATTTGATTGCTGTTGGGCAAAGAAATGCAGCATTAGAAACATTGTACGAATTGATCACCTCTAAGAGAATTCGTTACTTAGCAGTTCAAGATTTAGAACCAATTGCGTTGTTACTTATTGAATTAGCAGTTGACTTAAGAAAGGGTAAATTAGCCAAGGATGCTTTACATCAATATAAGAAGAATGTTCAGATGTCCGAAAATGGTCTTGAATCCGTCCAAGTTATCGTTCGTAAGTTCATCGAATTGGCAGAAAAGAAGTTAGAAGAAGCTCAAGCTAAGGCTGATGTTAAGATAGACCAAGAAGAGGATGAAGACTTGGAAGTAGCGCAAACACCAGAAAGTATTTTATTGTCGGCAGTTTCTAATGCTGATTCTGCGGACCGTACTGAACGTGAATTGGTCAACCCATGGTTGAGATTTTTGTGGGAAGCTTTAAGAGCAGTTTTGGATATTTTAAGAAACAACTCTAAATTGGAAGTTACCTATTCTGCTATTGTCAACCAAGCATTCCAATTCTGTTTGAAATTCAACAGAAAGGCTGAATTCAGAAGATTATGTGAATTATTGAGAGGACACATGCAGTCAGTTACTACTCAAACCAAGCCAGTCGGAAGTATGAATGCTATTGACTTATCTGATTCCGAAACTGTTCAACGTTACTTAGATCAACGTTTTGCTCAATTGAACATTTCGGTTAAATTAGAATTATGGCAAGAGTCATTCCGTTCTGTTGATGACGTCCACACTTTGATAACCGCTTCCAAGAAGGCTCCAAGACCAGTCATGATGGCTAACTATTACGAAAACTTGGGTAGAATCTTTGCTGTCTCAGGTAATTCTTTATACCACGCTGCTGCTTGGAATAAATTTTTCAATTTGTACTGTCAATCTCCAAATGCTACTGATGACGAATTAAGTCATTACGCCTCGATCCTTGTTTTGGCCACTTTGTCTGTTCCTCAAAAATCTCTTAATAGTAACGAAACTGTTGTTGATGATCACAGGGCAAAGAATGCTAAATTAACTTCTTTATTGAACTTAAACCAGGTCCCAACTAGAGACACTTTATTGAAGTCTATTGTTAGCAGATCTATTTTGAGTTTTGTTGATCCAGCTGTAAAGCAATTGTTCACCGTCTTAGAAGAAGATGAATTCCATCCATTAACCATCAAGAAAAAGGTGTCCGAAGTTTTCCAACTTATCGAATCCGACAAGGACTATAAGCAATATATTCCAACTTTAACTGAAGCAATCTTGATTAGATTATATCAACAAGTTTCCCAAGTCTATGAAACTGTTAAATTAGATTTCTTAGTTTCTTTGGGTGTCATTGAAGGCACTGAATTTTCTTTAAGCGCATTAGAAGTTGAAAATTTAATTGTAAATGGTGTTAAAGATGGCCACTTATCATTGACTATTGACCATGAAACTGATGTCGTCACATTGAAATCTAAGCCATTCGAAGACGCTTTCACTGATTCATTAACTTCTAAATTACAAATTTCTCCATCTGAGTTAGTTAGATCTCAATTATCAAAGTTGGCTCAAACTTTGTCTTCTTCTGCTAAGGTTATTGACCCAGAATATGAAGTTCGTATCCAGAAGACCCGTGACGAAGCCTTAAAGAATGCTATTGCGGATATGGCAAGAGAACAACAAGAAATTGCCGACCGTGTCAATGTTATGGAAGAACGTAAACGTATTGCTGACAAGGCTAAGCGTGAACAAGACGAAGAAGCAGCTAGATTAAGACAAGAGGCCAATGTTGCTGAACAAAAGGCTGAACAAGAAAGAATATTAGCTGAACAAGAAAGAAGAAACTTAGAGAAGTTAGAGAAAGAAAGACAATTGGTCAAGGAAAAAGAAAAATTGAAGATTGCCGAAGAAATTAATGCCAAGGGTATCATTAAGCTTGACTTAAATAACTTAGATGATTTGGATACTGAAAAGTTGAGGATTATGCAAATCGAACAGTTGAATAAGGATAAAAAGGACTTAGAAGAACGTTTGAAGGTTTTGTCTAAGAAGACCGACCATACTGAAAGAGCATTCAGACGTTATGAATTACAATATTTAGAAAAGGATGCGGAAAAACAACAAGAAGACGATATCAAGAACTACGAAGCCTTAAAGGAACTTAAAATTAGCAAAGCTAAGAAAGAACATGAAGAATCTTTGGCTTTGAAGGATCGTTTACAACGTATGATTCCTGACTTTGAACCATTCAAGAAAATCATTGACGAAAAGCATTCGAGCAGATTAGCTGAATTAAGAAAGGAAGCCCAAGCTGCTTTAGAACAAGCAAAGAGAGAACGTACTGAACGTGTTAAGCATCAACGTATGGATGAATTAATGGAAAGACGTGAATATGAACGTAAAGAAGCTGAACAAGAAGAAATAAAGAGAAAGCGTCAAGAGGAAATGGATAAGTTTAAGGAAGAACTTAGAATTCAAAAGGAAAAGGATGCAGATTCATTAAGAAGAAGACAAGAAATGGCTAATGAAAGTGCTAAGCCAGCTATCCCAGAACCTGTACCAGCCCCAGTCCCAGCCCCAGCAGCAGCAGCAGAAAAGCCTAGCGCACCTTTGACTTTCGCTGAAAAGATGAGATTGAAGAGACTTGGAAAGCCTGGTAATTGATTTTTAGTTACGTTTATTTGTAGTTTACTTATAGTATTAAATTTATTATCCTTTAAATGTATTTGGTGTGTAGCTACTCACAGACACGAAAATCTTCCCGAATTTCTCTGTTCGAGAAAAGCTAACTGGTACGTAAAATTTCATAGAAAGAATATTAAGATTATAGAAGCAAACAGATAATAGAAATGACATCTAGTACCATTTCAATCATTGGATCATTAAACTATGACTTAGTTACTTATACCAAAGCAGTTCCAGAAGGTGGTGAGACCTACCAAGCAAGTTCTTTCGAGAATCATATTGGCGGTAAGGGACTTAATGAAGCAATTGCAACTTCTAGATTATCTGGCAAATTATCAAAATGTCATGTTCGTATGATCGGTAATGTGGGTAATGATTCATTCGGTAAGGAATTAAAGCAGGCATTAATGGATTCTGGAGTTGATACGAAGTATGTTAAAACTTTGGAAAAGCAATCGTCTGGGGTAGCAGTAATTATTGTCGAAGAAGAAAGTGGAGAGAATAGAATCCTAATTACTGCAGGTGCCAATGGAGAATTATGTCCAACTCCGGAGGAATATGAAACATACTTTCCAAGAGACGTCGATGGAGCACAATTCGTTATTCTACAGAATGAATATCCTGATACTGTTAAATCTATTGAATGGCTTAAAGCGAACCGTCCAAAAATCAATATTGCCTATAATCCTTCTCCATTTAAACCTGAGTTTATCAATCAGCAATTCTGGTCTAAGATTGACTTCCTAATTATCAATGAGGGAGAAGCATTGAGTGTTGCATCAAAATTACTCACGGAAGAAGAAAATGCTAACTTCAATAAAACTATCAAGCTGGACAAAATAGAAGGTTTCAGCGACTTAGCAGACAAGTTACAAGAGTTAATTAACCCAGATAATGTAAGTACGGTCGTAATCACTATGGGAAGTAAGGGGTCAATCTTTACATCTAGGAATACCAAATCTACGTTTGTCAAATCCCATAAAGTTGAAAACGTTGTTGATACCACAGGTGCTGGCGACACATTTTTTGGTGGTGTTGTTCTGCAGTTAGCGAGTGGATCAAGCATTGAGAAGGCCGTTGAATTTGCAACTAAAGCAAGTAGCTTAGTTATTCAAAAGAAGGGAGCAGCAGAAAGTATTCCAACCTTAGAAGAAATCACTAAATACATATGAATATTCATTACAAACATATATAAGATAAATATAGATAGGTTCTAAGTGATATATAAAGTCATTTACATGGAAACATGTTCAATTGGAATACTGATAATAGTAACCGATGTCCAGATCGTATCGAAGTAGAAATCTAAAATCAAACTAGCGCACAAGGTAATTAAAGATTAAGCGGCTTTTCTAGAGCGAATTTGGGCCTCTGGTACAGGTGTTGGTGTATCGTTTCTTCCTGTAGCATGGACGTATTCGTTAACTTGAGCAGCAACCCCACCTTGAACAGCCTTTATTTTCTTAGACTTCTTCGATTTCTTCTTATAGACTTCCATATAGAAAGCGATAAACAAAACTAAGTACGACGACAAAATAGCGCAACCTGAATATGCTGCTAACATAGTACCAGCACAATCACCACAAACTGGCAAGATATCTCTATAATTGGAGAAATATGTGAAAACAATCTTTTGATAAGTTGCGAAATAAACAAAACCTAAATCCAAAACGAATTGAATGATTTGGAATCTAGTGACCCATTCCTTCCACCAGACCCTGATACCTCTTGCGGCCAAGAAGTAGTACCAGTACATCACACAGTGCACTCCCAAGTTAAGTGTGATTGGAACCCACGAGATTGGAGTCAAGCCAATCAATTGAGTATAACATAAAAGCGCAGTAGCACCATGGTGGTAGGTATGTAAAAATGTTAATTTCTTTTGCTTAACCACTAAAAACACGGTATCAAGAAATTCAGTGAACTTAGTCAAGTAATTCAAGTAGTACAAGCAAACCAATTCTTGGGACCATGCTTGAGGGTGACAAATAGCAAAGAATAACCCATGGTGGTAAATCATAGGAATTAACTGTTCAGCCATTAACACAAGCAAAGTAAACGACAAAGTAGTCAAAACTAGATTGTGAAGTTGAAATAATCCGTTCAACACAAATGGCTTAATTTGAAACTTTTTGAACAAATAGTTTCCTCCAAAAATGACAATGTAATATGTACTGATTATAAAGAATACCGGTGGAAACGTAGAAAAAGGTAATTCTCCGTGAACAAAAGCAAATTGTGATGGAACAAATTTACCTTGACTGCCCTTTGCAATAGCAGCATCAAAAAGAGGCCATAATTTTATCCCAAACGGGACATCGAAACTTGGAATTTGAATAGCAGACATTTATTTGATATAATTAAAGTCTTTAGTTAATATTTCTATATGATGTCAACTATTTTATATAAGAAAGATGTATTTTTGTTATGTTTGTTGATGAAAAAAAATTAGACTGATAAAACGCGCTGAAAAAAAATGTCAGTGCCGTCTCCAGCTTAGTTAATGAACCTTTGTTCTATGAATATATAGGGGAAATTAGGAGCAAATTGAACATGAGTGACATGGAATCATCTAGTGACGCTAGCGGATCAGATTCAGAGTCTTACGAATCGTCTTCTAGCGAAGAGGCAGCCTTGAAGCCGGTATTTGTTTCAAAAACCCAGAGAAAATCACATGTAAACCAGCAAAACAGCAAGCCGAACGACACGAATAGGAGTACACAAACAGAGATTGTCATCGACAAAGAGATAGGGGAAACAGATAGAAAAAAAGAAATAGCGTTGAACAAGGCAACTCATGAGGTGAAGGTGGAGAAAACTGATGGCGATGAGTTCGATGGCACCGATGATGCCGACGATATATATCCTGAAAAGGAGTACGACGAGTGGAAGATACGAGAAAAAGACAGATACAAACGAGATAGAGAACGTATAATGCAAGAAGAACAGATGAAGGACGAAATAGTGAGGCGTGGTAACTTGACAGAACAAGAATTGATAGATGATTTCAAGAAAAGACGTCAGGATAAAGATTCACCTGCTTCTTTGAAGCCGAAGGATTACCATAAAGGTGCATTTTTTAATGATAACGAAGACATCGACAGGTTATTGAAGAGAACATACGAACATGTTGGTGGTGATGATGATGATAATGATAAAGATCATTCAAGACCTACAAAGTTGAAATTTAACTAGTTATATAGAGCACGATTAATGACAATGATAGGGGCCTAGTTAACAGGCTGTGACGACATAAACCATAATACGTAGATGTAAGCCTGCAATAGTAAGCCAAATTGGACATACTCTTATTGGCTTGTACTTCGACCGCATCGAAAATCGATCGGAGATCAATTTGAAGTTTATGGCATATTCTCCAATTTGATAAGACTTCTAGCATATATGTCCCTTTTACCGCTCACACCATCATTGAAGCCATTTCTCGAGGAGTACCTCCCAAGGCCATGCTCCAACAGACCATTTATAACACTCACATATGCACAGTCGTTAGATTCTCGCATAGCTGCTAAACCTGGTGAACAGACCAAAATATCACACCTTGAAACTAAAACAATGACACATTATATTCGTTCGAGACATGACGGTATAATGGTGGGAATAGGCACTGTGTTAGCCGATGATCCAAAATTAAATTGTCGTTTTGAAGCTGAAGATGGAAATATTTCTACACCGAGACCCATTATCTTAGATCCTACCGGGAAATGGACATATCATAAATCACAATTGCGTTCTGTATGTGACGATAATAAAGGCTTAGCCCCTTTCATTATAATAGACGAAACCGTGACACCGAGAAATGAAGACCTTGAAGTTCTAGATCAGCAGGATGGTGCATTTGTCAAGCTTCCCTTACTTTGCAATGCGGACAGGGTTGGAAATTGGAGTATTATATTAGAAAAATTGTTCCAATTGGGTATCAAATCTATCATGGTCGAAGGAGGTGCCAATATCATTAATGATTTGTTGATTTATAGTAAGATTATTGATAGTTTGATCATTACAATAGGCCCTGTATTCTTGGGTAAAGAGGGAGTTGAAGTAAGCCCTTCGGGACATGCCGACTTGACTGATGTCAAATGGTGGCAAGGCATCCAGGATAGCGTATTATGCGCCAGGCTTACATAGATACCGATACTTTACGAATAAAACTATATTACAAAACTACTTAATGCTATTCAAATTATTCTCTGAACCAAATTAAAGTAACGATGATAAAAACAATTAAAATAGGCACATAACCTTACAAACAAATTCTATAGGAAGCATAACGACCCGAGGTTTCAGATCTCCTAATAATTTTGACTACTTCACCCCTTTTCAATCCCAAGTATCGAGCGACTGGGTCTTCTCTTTGAATTCTAGGCAATTGTGATTCCTTCAATCTATATCTTTCTAACAATTCTTTCTTTTCATCTCTGGCTAACTTGATATGCTTTGGAACCAAATCGTGATGTGTGATGTTAACCACTAAATCACCCTCTTGGAAAGTCTCAATCGATGCTGGTGAAACGGTAGGAATCAACTTGTTGGCACTAGGGGTGATGGATGATTGGTAAATGAAGATCCCTGTGCTGAAGTTCTTTTCACTGATGTGGATACAGAAATTTCTCATGGTCTTAATACCAACGGAAGCTTCGTCACAGAATTCAACCCATAATGATCCTAAATCTGGAAATTTTTCCAATGATTCAGCAGTTGGGTTTGCTTGGAAACACATCAACTTTCTTTGTGGAACGTTCATACTATCACAAATTCTAGATCTGAATTCAGCTAATGACATATCGATTTCTTCTTGTGTGATGTAGTATCCCTAGTTTATATTAGTATACTTCTTTACAATCAATACAAACAAATTAATCTTGTGTACATACTCTGTCCCTGACCATTTCCTTGACGGTTTTAAATGATCTCCATAAACGGGAGATGGTTCTATCGGTGTCCTCCATGTTTTATAGTTGATACAGATTTTGTATTTATGTAGTACTAAACCTTACCTCTAATATACTAGGTACATACTAGATGGCCTATTTTCAGTTCATCAAATTTCGTGAAAAAAAAATCCTATCACGTGATTTATATCATAGTAGATGTTCATATATTATATGATTCTATGTAGTTATAACGAGTCTATGTAGAGCATAATACTAGGGAATATATGCCTAATCATACTTTCTTCTAAATCTCAATTCGATTTCGGAGCTGCTTTTCCAGATTTTTGTTTTAATTGTTTGTAGAGTAAAATTATAAGGCAATTCTTGACCTTTGCATTCAAGAGCCAACCACTCAGATGGGTTCCTCAGATCTTTCATTTCTGGGGTACGGCCGTCAAAACGTTCGGTGATATAGGTTAAGATCTTCAGAACCCGTAACATATTGTGCGATGTCAATTTAATCATGTTGTCGCTCATTGGTAAGCGTTTAATTTTTTTCTGTGATTTTCCTCCGATTGTCGTACTAGGTGGTAATAAGGTATAATCAACTTCCTGTAGCTTGAACTCAATCTTTGGATTCTCCTTGACAGGAAATTTGCTGTATAAAACAGGTTTGCCTATCCACACGGGTAAGTGGTTTCTCAAGTCGTTTACCAAAGGCTCATTAGTGCTTGAATTGTCCAGAAGCTTGGTGATGTCATCTAGATGGAAGCTACACAAGTCCCTCATATTACCCAATTCCGGTGAGTGTTCAAATATTATGATTAGCAAATTCGAAGGAAGTCTATGAGGGTAAAAGTGTGGTTTATATTCGTTGTTATCTTCTGGCATGCTATACTTAGGATCATTTGAATATATTCTAAGTATAGAGTCGACTGTTCTGTTGATACCAAACGATCCATACTTTTCCCAGTATCTTTTCTTGTTATATTGTAACATGCTCATTATTGAATCTTCATTTGATGAATCTTGTGATATCGATATAAGGCCATCACTGTTAATAAAATTTGACATTAGTGTAGTATCATTTATGCTAATAGGATAGTCGATCACGCTGCTAGCAGCAGAGCTTATAGACGCGAGTGTTTGACGGTCGTCTTGATGAATATTAGTCTTAGACGATTTTTTAGTGAACATTTTTATTCTTTTAGCTGTATTAGTTGAGCTTGATCCATCTATAGAGCTTGCGTTTGAAATTGACGAGTTGCTAGTTATAGCAACTGAGCGATCATTTGTGAATCTTTCATACGATGATGAAAGAGGAATTTTCCGATTATCTCTTTTGTATGCCTTTAATTCTTCCCGCAATTGATTGTCAAATTCCCATTCATAGATGGCATATTGATGGAACAATGAGTTTATCAAGATCTTTGCAAGGGGCAACCTATCATCAATAGAGGGTTTAACTTCGTTATTTTTTAAACCTTCGATATTGTCGGGATGTTTGTAAGATAAATAAGGATAAGACTTGCATAACTCGTCATAGTATATTTCTACATTGTTAAACATAGACTCCTTTAAGGTGACCAAAAGCTTTCCAGATTTGATGTCCACCTCACACCACGTATTTAAGGTATCCTCTGTTTGGTATTTATGGAAAATATTCTCCATTTCTTTCAGTCTATTCTCTATTAAATCTTTTGTTAATTCAGTAGACGTAGACGACTCATACGGAAATGTCTTGATCTCTGCACAGGCAAATATATCCCAAATTTTCAAATCTCCGTTCAAATATAATACAAGTATGTGTCTTCTATTATTGAATAGCCTTTTTGCAATGATGCTTTTTCGAGTTAACGGAAATTTATTATATGGTTCCTTATTAAATGGAACTTGGGTTACTTGTTCCGACGGAATTGGATTTAATAGTATTTCAACGGGAATATTATCAATGGTGGTATCACCATTCAGGGTATCCTTACTTGACAAACCTTCCTTATATGTATTAACGTACTCCATAGACGGTCCACCATCAGTATTGAGGAACATGGAATTATAATCATTCATATCGACTACTTCATTAGTATTGTCGACGTTATGTACTGATAAGGGATAATTATTACCCGAAAATGAAGATTGAATATCGAAATTATTTGTGTCGATAGACAAATGACTTACAATATCATAAAAGTCAGAATTTAGATCATTTGGTTCGCCAGTAACTTCACCCAATCCTGAAGTAAGTTCATCATTTACCTGATTGTCATGATTCAAAATATAGTCTAAGCAATTTCTAGAATACTGATATTTGGATAATTGGTCAGTGTCCGGAATAATATATCTGTTTAACGACAGCTCTGTGGATGCTAAAAGTGTGGTTGAAGAAAGAGTGGAGTTCGGTTGAACGTCAGTTTCACAACACAACGAAATTATGGGCGAATTTGTCTTTGCAATAATGGTAGATACTCCTAGTTTTTCATCCATCAAGTCATCTGAACCAGTGAACGTTTCAAATCCCAGATTATCTTTCCTTAGATTTGTCGACAAATATGATAAATCTGTCTTGACAATTTTACCACCTTTATCACCAGAATAAAATACCTTGAAATCAGTGTTATAGAAGTCATCGCATTGATTGACTATTCCTGGTGATGAAGAGATAGAAGTACTTAAACTCCAAATCGCATCGTCATGAATATCAAAGTTTTTGTAAACCTTGAAATTCCTCAAATCCCATAATTTGATAGTAGTGTCAGAAGAACCACTCAAAATAAAATTGTCATTCATTAAGAGACATCTTATGTTATCTTGATGACCGATTAACTTTTTAATGTTGTTCGAATTATTTGGTAATCTCTTGTCGTATAAATTGATAGTATTACTTGGTCCACCAGTACTGATCAAATTTGAATTATTGTTTGCTAGGGAATAAATTGAATTAGGCAATGCGGTGTTCAGACTATGAGTCTGAATTTCTTGAATTGGGTTTAATGTTCCTAAATCCCAAAGAACAACTTTGCCGTCTAGCCCACCACTAACTATTGTTTTCTCTGGTACAACGTACGATAATTTCTTGATGTAATCAGTGTGAACATTAGAAAATTTATGGACATGTGCTTTCTCTGAAGGGTCAGAATTATGCAAATTGATTAATTTTAATGACAAATCAGACGAGCATGAAACTAAGTCTCTATCATTATTGACTAGCTTCAAATCATTAATCCAGTCAAAGTGGATATTATAGTTATTGGTAATATTATAGTCTTCATATGGTGTAGTACAATATGGTAGCGGGTTTGACGAAATAGCAGTTTCTAGCTTCAAAACCCGTTCATCTATATCTTGATCAATATCTTGATCTCTATTATCTGAACCTTCAAAGGTTTCATTGAAATTGAATTGACTTGGTGTACCTTGTCGCGAATGCTCCCAGCCATTCTTACAACACCATGTTTTCACTGTACCGTCTCTACCACCTGTGTAAAAATTATTTGTTACTGCAGAATATTGAATGGCATTAATAGGCAAAATATGATTCTCGTTATCGTTGGAATCCCCCAACACGTATGATAATCCTTTTTTAATTTTACAACTCATACTATTCTTTCATCTAACAACCAATACTTTTATGGTAGGGTCTTAGTTATTTTCAAAATAATTGTTGATACGAGTTAAATTAAGGACCTTCTCCTGAATAATAACCCTTACAGACAAGTTGTGCAATATACTTCTAGTTATATCTGAATCTTTAAATAAGTTTATATTTAATGAACAACCTTATTAAAAACTTAATCTTTCTCGAACGGAAATCAAATACCCAGCACTAACAAATTATTGACCTCAATAATATTTACAACGAATGCAAGTCCTCTAAAATATAATTATAGTTATAATGACGCAAAAATGATCTCCACAACGATCGTTTATACTTCTTAGCGTCAATTATAATACTCAGTTATTGTTACTGGAGATCTAAATATTTCCTGGAATAATTTACGGGGCAGAACAACGAGCGACATTTTCGGCCGCTGGAGAAAAATGGGATTAGCCTAACAACAACCCCAGAATATCGTCAAATTAAGCGAAAACATGGCACCAACAACCCAAATGGACTCCGACATTGAGTCCCAATTGAAATCTGCCATCTACTTGATGGTTTCCAAAATGGTAGAACAAGACTTGACCAATATTGACAAAGATATTTCCGCAACGCCTACCTTCGTAGCATCGCTTGTGGAATTGGTCTACAATCAGCTTTTAAACCTTGGAGAAGACTTAGAGCTTTTCGCCAATCATGCTGGAAGATCTACTATCAAGCCGGCTGACTTATACATGGTTACTAGGAAGAATGATATATTGACAAAGGTATTACGGGAATTCGAAGAGAACGAAATGGAAAAATAGTAACTTTACAGATTTCACAGGCCAGAACTCAAGCATACATAAGAGCAACGACATCCTGCGTCCAACTACCGAAAAATGACTTCGGGATGCAGTTTATAACGTATTTGAATTATTGATATAGCATGTTGAAGCAGTGGATAAAAACTCAACAATGGTAATGCGAAATGCACTTGCTACCATTTTGGGAAGTCATACACGGAAATCGCGATTCTCAATTAGATTGCCTAATTAGGATTAATTTAATATTCGAGAAACGCGTAGAACCTGAAAATTATATATAGTAGGAGAAGACCAGTTTGATTAAAGGTGATTTGATCTACAAGCAATTGAAGAAGAATGCAGGTAAGAAGTGGGATGAAGAGACCATTACAGGATATTGAGCTTCCATCTGCTAAAAGAAATGGAAAGGGCCCAATTGATAAATACAATGTGCTTTCCGACAGATCAAATATTATGCTTCAATCTCCACCGGTGACTCCAGAAAAAGAGAGGGTAGTTGATATATCTCAAGACTTGAAGGCCAGCAATGATGGTATTAAAAAGCTCACGTTCTTGACGCCACCAAGTACACCTACCAAAGGAAAAGGAACATCCGTGTACTCAAAGGCGAAGGCGTTGTTTCAGAGAAGTGCTAATAATGACGGGATCAATACCACGCACTTAACTACAAGAGATGAGGAAGCAGAGCTGTTGAACAGATTTCTCGTAGGTAACATTAACAACAATACTTCCGACAGTTTATACATATCAGGACCACCAGGGACCGGCAAAACGGCGCAAATAGAAATATCGTTGAACCATGTGATGAAGGAGATTGGAAAAGCCGTGAGTGTTAACGTCTCACAGGTGGGTCTGTATAGGGCTAGATTGGTGAAGATGAACTGCATGTCCATTTCGAAACCAGAAAACGTATTCCACGAGATATTCTGTGCTATGGAATCACATGAAGGACAACCTAAGAAGTCGTACAATAAAAAGAAGACTGCTGACGATGTGTTCCTGTTACTTACAACTAAATGTGATATTGACACTACAATCTTGTTGCTTGATGAGATGGATTACTTAATTACCAAAGATCAACAAGTGTTATTCCAATTATTTAATTTTGCATCGAAGCAGAAGTCTCATATTTTGACAAACAAGTTGGTACTTATTGGTATTTCGAATGCGTTGGATCTTACCGATAAGTTCTTGCCAAGATTGAAACGAAACTGCTTGAACCCCCAATCATTACAATTCATGCCTTACACTTCAGACCAAATCAAAACCATCATCATAACCAAATTGAAGTCTCTAGTCTATGATGAATCAACCAAAGAAAATCAGCCTCCTATGGCCTCGATCCCCATTATACACCCAGCTGCCATACAGCTCTGTTGTAAGAAATCTGCATCAGTTACCGGTGACCTTCGTAAAGCGTTCGATATATGCTACAAAAGTATAGAAATGGTCGAATACAACGTCAGAGAAGCGAATCCGTCCGCAACACATACCTTCTACACAGCTCCCAAAGTCTTAATTTCCCATATTGCAAAGATATGTGAAAACTCATACAAGGACAACTCGTTGACCAAGTTGCATAACCTTAACCTATTACAGAAGGCAGTATTATGCTGTTTGTTCAACCACCAGATAAATCTCGCCTTCCCTTCGACCGCCAAGAAAGATCTCACGGTCAATTCCTTTTACGACTTCTACGTGAAGCATTCGCTTGATAACGTCGATAAATTATTAGGGAGATTAAAAAAGGGCGAGTTCTTGGAAATTATAGGGGCCTTGGAAGCTGGCTCGGTCATCAATTTATCTGAAACAAAATCCATGAAGTCAAGTATGGAAATTGGTAACAAGTTTATCAAGTCCAACGTCCCTTACGATGATTTATTAAAATCTCTAGGTGACATCGGTGTTTTGAAAAAGGTGTTGCACGGTAACAATTAATTATAGAGCTATAAAGCGCAATAAAGCATTTAATATATATTAATATCATAATTTACACTCCACTCGTAAAATAATCCTCTTTCTTCTACTACAACTTCTACTATAAACTGCTTAGTGTTGGCCTAGTCTACTACTCTTACAACTACCTACTTAATACTGGCTTAATGAGTGTCTTACTCATAAATTACTTTTGTAACACAAAAACAAAAAAATCTTTAAAATGTTTAACTGGCGCACTTTAATGAAATTATAGGTTTATAAATATGTATATAAAGAAAGTATTATAGTTAGCGGTTAATAATAAAAAGATAATTCGCTAATCCATTTGGAATGGGAAATTAGAGAACGTATATTATAACCTAGGAACTTATTAAAAGTATTAAAGTAAATATTAGATTAGACTTTACTTTTAATATCAAAGGTTAGTTGAAATACTTATTATTCTATAGTGTATTATACGAATTAGAATATTGGTGAATACAGATACCTCGAGCTATCATCTAAGAAGAATAAATAGGTAATATGTCATCCTCTGGGTCTAGAGGGCCACCTATCAATCGATATAGTGATAGAGGAGAGTATGATTATAACAAGCAGAGGAGGAAAAATTTTTATAGTGGGTCGTCTAGAAGAGGAGGACCAGGGTCGTCGTCTCTAACGAGGTCGAAGTTACCAAGTAAGGCGACTGATGGAAGCATGGGGCCTAGTGAAACGCATTATTCGAGTGCTGGAAGAGCAAGATACGGAGGTAGTAGCGGATCGAATTTACTATCACGGAGTTTTGGACCCAATGTGCGAGATAATAGAGGTTCTTACGGTTCTTATGGATCGTCTAAGGGTGCTTACTCGTCATATAATCAAAATTCTGGCTCTTATTATTCAGGATATGGGAATTATGGAAATTTTGGTGGTAAGAGTGGAGACTATCTGTCGACTAATTCATCTAATTTCTATAACTCTAGAGGCGATACTTGGAGGGGGGATAGAACTGGTTCTTCTGGAGATTCGAGGCTCACATCCTCAAAACCATTATCATTATCAGCATCATCATATAACGGCAGGCTTTCAAATGGAGCCACTAGTAATCCAAAGTCATTAAGTGCTACATCAACAGGCGAGTATAGAAAGGATAGATATGGTCTGTATAATCAGACTGAACCAAACGGCAGCAAATGGAAGAGTAATTATAATTCGGGCAAACCAACCTTGAATAATAGAAATTCTTTTCCAAGTTCTGCGGGAAGCAGATCTTTTTCAGCCAAGGATAGGATGAAGGGCTCGCTTAGTGGTAGCTCATCACTTGTTAATACTGGTAAAAGAGGCGACACATACTATCCGCCCAGATCTTCTTACTCGGCAAATATTTCAAGTCAAACATTCAATAAGTCTCAGGTCGATCGCTATTCTAGTAAGACGAAATCATCTCCACAACTGGACTATTACAAAACTAGAAACCTAAGTGGAGAAGATGAGGACAACACGTATAATAAGAGAACATATAGTGATCATTATTCACCTAGCCCGACTAACGACTATGAACAAGGGGACGATACAAAGGAATCTGAAGATGACTATGAACCGGATATATCACACCATAATATAGCAAAAGAAATACATGACGAGATGCAGAACGATGATCATGGGGGTGAAAATGATAATGAAGACGATGAGGAAGATGACGAAGATGAAGATATGGAGACAGAAACTAGAGAAAATCTTATTGAACGGGATAATAATCTAAAGTATAGTCATGAACAGAACGATGAGAATGATATGGGAATTGAAACTGAAGTGGTCAAGCCTCAGGTCAATGTAATCCCGGTTGCTAAGGTTGATCTTTCCAATGAAATATGCTATCCCGATGGATGTGATTTCCCTGTTGATAGATTAGAATCTGACTTTAAGAATTTACAAGCAGAGTTTAAAAAATTTAGCAAAACAGACGGCAATTATTTGAAATATTCATTAGCAACGCCGATAGATAACTTGCATGATTATCCATTTTTTGCAAACAATTTAAAATTGTTTACTCGTAGAAGAGAAAAATTATCTATAACTTTATCGCACAACAAACGATTACTACAGCGTAAAAAACTTTCTTTATGGAAAGATTATTCAAGAGGTCTTGATGAATGGGAATTACAAAGGGAGAAAATTGATCAGCAATTGAAATTAATTCATCCAGCTGATGACGAAATGAAAAAGGAATTGGACGCAATAGACATTAGAATCAAAGAAGACTTCAATGTTGAGCCTACAAGTGCTAAGGATATTCTACCTCCTCCAAGTAGTAACCGTCGAAATCGTAGACACGGTGATTTGGTCACTACAGAAGCAGAATTTCAAGAGATATTACAATCATTAGGTAAAGAACAAGAAGAAGATCCTATGATTAGAGCTCAAAAGGTATCTGCATCGATTCCCGATTTTATACTTGATCCAATTGAAAGAAATGTTGTAAAGTTTATGGATTCGAATAACATTGTTGATGATAAGTTACAATGGACTACTAGGGTTAAAACTGACTTTCATAATAACTTTTCAACTCAAGAGCATGCCTTATTTTGTGAAGGGTTTTGCATGTTTCCAAAGCGATTTGGAGCGATCTCTAGACATATGGGTGGTTTGAGAACTGCCGAAGATTGTGTTGTTCATTATTACATGACTAAAAAAGAAGTCAATTATAAGCAATTGGTTCTCACTTTCAAAAAGAAGGCAAATAGGAAAAATCGCCGTGGAAAGATCTCAAAATCAAGAAATGTTTCTCAGAATGGTACCCCTATCTCAACCCCAACAACAGAAACCGCCATCGAAAATGGCGTATTAGAATCTTATAATAACACACCTACATCTACTGAGAACTCCACAGAATATTTTGGAGAAGAAGTTTTCACAGAGACAGGGAGAAGAAAACGAACTGCAGCACCCCTGTTTGAAGGTAACGTGTCTGAAAAGAAGAAGACTGATTCGCCTACTGAGGTTAAGACCAGTGATTCATCAAGTCTGTTACAGAAGAAAAAGGCAAGAAAACAGAAGAAAGAAGATACACCAACAACTGCTGTTAATGAGATCATTGAAGCCAATGCGGATATTGTACCTGTCAGTGTACCAATGCCAGATACCAATGACACCGAATTGGAGGCGAAGGGAAGTGAGTCTGAAAATGTCCAAAATTCAGAACAAAACGATTTGGAATCAAAGGAGCGCCGTAAAACAATTTCAAGTTATTGGAGTATTACGGAAGCCAATATGTTCCCATCTTTGTTGATGGAACATGGTACTAAGTGGACCACTATTGCAGATAAGTTGACTACAAAATCGGCAACAATGGTACGTAACTACTTCCAACGTAACGCCGAAAGGCATGGATGGAATGAGGTTGCCGAAAAGGCGGATGAACGATTACAAGCTAAATTTGCAGCGGTGTTAAATACACCTTCAGAACCGAATGCGACACAAGATCTGATCGCAGAGAAGTATCCTATTCATCCATCTCAGCCTCCTGTTATCAGTACTTCTATAACTCCAACTGCAGCGCAATCCGCTTATATCCCAATAGGAACTTTCCAACATGTGCAGTCAACCCCACAGAATCACTCGTCAGCTTCACCTTCTCTCCCTCCACCTTCCCTGGTGCCATTGAATTCAATCAACAATAAACCAATTTATAGTAACGTCTCAAATGACCCCAATGCTAACGGGAATCATGGTAATGTTCTCAACAATTCTGAAATAAAAAAAGAAATGAATGACAGGTCTCAACATCCTTCTACTATAACTTCAATGGTAACCAAACCAGTCGGTCCTCATTCGCAATTACCACGTTCATCAATAATGAGTTTACTTAATTCTGACTCAAGTCCAGTCAAGTCTGAACCACCAAGAGCCGTTAATGACTTGAAATCCTTACTTAATTCCCCATCGAATAATAGCTTACCGTCGCTTAATAAGTATAGCACTCCTCCATCAGGAAATGGTTTGAATGCTTTACTTTCTGCGACTACATCATCTAAACCAGATGGAAACGATGATAAGGATGAAAAGCAATGATTTTTTTCTCATCATTATTTAATCTTTTTTATTTCCGTTGCAAATGTATTATATTTAGTTAGTTACAGCCTGATATACCTAATACTTGTACAATAGTATAGCAAGGTTGAATATATTTATTCATATTGATCATAGTAGGGAACAGACATGATTACATAATGTGTCGCTTTTTTTTGTAAACTACGTCGTGTGATGGCCAAGAAATTTTTCATAATAATGTTCATAAACTTCAGTATATATATTAACCTTTATCGAGTAATATTACAGTTGAACTAGTTCATAACGTAGCATAATGTCGGTAAGGCTGTTATATGGTATAAGTGGATTGAGAGTCTCCACTAGGGCATTCTCTAGAACCGCATTTAGATTACAAGAACAAGTCAATCAAACACAAGAATCCATTGACACTGAAATCAATGGAAGACCATTAGTTCCTGCCAACTTGAAAAATGCAAAAGGTGAAAGACTTATGATTCCTTCTAAATTACAGGAGAATGCGTTAAGGAACTATGAATTAGAAAGATTAAGAATCATTCCTAAATTGAATACTTTCTATGGTGGTAACCCAGTACACGAAGAGAACTTAAACACTTTGAATGCACTTATCAGAAAATACATCAACCTTCCAACTAGAATTGTTGATGACAAGGAGATACAAAACACTAAGTTTGTGTCTTTTGAAGAATATAAGACAAGAATCCAGTCTGGTACTAGACTTAAACCTATTCACCACAAAGAATTGACCCAGTTATTACATAGGTTAAGAAGTATCGATCCGGAATTAATGCCAAGGGAAGTTTCTGATGCATTGGCAAAATTTGCAAACACCTCTAGTGAATCAGCCAAAGCTGCGCAGAAATTGAAGACTTTGGATGAGTTTGGTAGAGCTATAAGTCTTGGTAAGAGAAAGAGATCAGTCGCTAAGGTGTACTTAACCAAAGGTGACGGTCAAGTTATGGTCAACGGTAAGTCTTTACTTGAATACTTTCCAAAGGAAGCTGACCGTCGTAGAATTGCATATCCATTTCAAGTTGTTTCACAAGAAGGTCAATATAATGTATTTGCCGAAGTTCAAAGTGGAGGATCTACAGGTCAAGCTGAAGCAGTAATGTACGGTATTGCCAAAGATTTAGTTATTTTTAACCCATTATTGAAATCAAGATTACATAAGTCTGGATTAATGACTAGAGATGCAAGAAAGGTCGAAAGAAAGAAGCCAGGTAAGGTCAAAGCAAGAAAATCGCCAACGTGGGTTAAGCGTTAGGTTTCGTTATATAATAGGCTTACTATGTCCTTATATTCATGTACATATCATATAATCAATAAATACGTGTATTCATTATTTATCACACAAATCCTCTAAATAGTTTAAAACTGATTCTAATTCGCCCTTTTCATATTTAGGTACTTTACCTTGAAATGAACTACCTTTACCACCACCCTTCAATCCAGAGATTCTCTGTTTTAATTCGGCCTGTATCTCGGTCGCTTTGGGTCCCATTATCTTAATCATTCCTCCTGTACCAGATTGATAGTCACCATTGATCAATACCACAGTTTGAATTTTGTCTAAATCTATCCCACAATGTTTATTGTCTTTTATTAATGTGCTTAATTCCTTTTGAAAAGCAGTAATGTATTCCGGGCTATTGTCAGACCTATAAATAAATTCCGTTTTTTCGTTCTTTTCTTTGAAAGCATTGAATGTTCTATTAGCTTCGATTCCAGCTAATTCTTTTAACAAATTTGATTCTTTAGCAGTAGATTTCTTATAATTCAAATTTAAGACACCAACTTTTTCTGCCACTTCTTCTATTTGACATGACAATTGACCACCTGAAACAGCCTTTAAAATTTGATGTTGTTTTATCAAATACTTATAAACTCTTGAACCACAAATAAAATGTAAACGAGAATTGCCTCCTCTGACGTTAACCTGATGTAACAAGGAGATCGCCTGAATCTGTGAAGTAGACGACAAATGGGTACCACAGCATGGATTTGAATCTAATTCTCCAATCTTAACAATTCTAATAATACCTTTAGACGTGTCATAATCATCAGGTATATGGGATGTATCGATCTCTTCGCCATGCTCATCAGGTGTAACTACTTTAATTGGCAATCCTTCTAAAATATAGTCGTTCACCTTTTTATTAATCTCTTCAACAATCTCATCACTAACCTTCCTTGGAAGCTCAATGTAGTTAATCATTTCATTTAAAGACCAGCTCAAGGTTTCCAAGTCATATGTGTCTAACACCGCAGACAATAAATGCTGACCAGTATGCTGTTGCATAAGATCTATCCTTCTATCCCAGTCTACCAGTAAAGTAACTTTCGTCCCTGGATCTATCGGAGAAGGAACTATATGAAGTGCTGTTAGTTGATTTCTTAAGACCATTTGCACTGGAAGTATATTATTATTTGGTAAAACAATAGAGCCAGTATCAAATGGTTGTCCACCACCCTCAGGAAATAGAATAGTATCAGCTAACTCGACAGCATATAATTCCTTTTCTGGTTCAATATTTTCATTTCCTTTCTTTTTATTCTTGTTTTGTTTATCTTGGGAATTCTGGGGTTTATGTTCAAAGCATGAAATTACAACAGTTTGTAAATTTTTCAAAAATGAATTTTTTTGGCAAGCCAAAGCACCAACAATAGTGGATGAACTAACGGTCATATCTAGTGGAAGTATGAGATATATGTGTACTAGTGTATGTCTTTGAAATTTTTTTTGTATTTATGAGTAATCTCGATTATCTGCTTTCTGGTTGATCAATGCGCTATATACTTTTCAAACGTAATTCCACAATATTCTTTCAATCCTTCAATTCTACAAATACCATGACAAAATTTGAAATCACTCCCGCATTAAGAGAGTTTATTGATAAATCAGAGATACCTGTTGAGTTAGCAAGTAATCTATTGTCAAATTCATATATATCCCATCAAAATTTAGTGCTGTTCTATAAAGATTATAAACCAACTCCTACTTTAATTGCACTCATTAAAAGTACAAAACTCTATACTCCTAACCTCAATGTAAGTAACAAATCGACACCCAAGTCAAAGGAATTCATCAAGTCAATGGAACGACTCAGACTAAAGGATAAGGAAGAAGAATATCAAAAATTAATTAGACCAAAACTAGAATTTAATACCTTGTACGATAACAGTCTGGAAGAGATGATAACACCAGCCCAGGCACACAAGGAGTTAAAGAGTCATTTGACTACAATTGTCAATATTTTAATAAGTGTTGGTAGTGTGGTTTATGCTATTTGGTACTGGACAGATAGCTCAATGAAGTTACAAGATGGTTATAGGGTTTTATTATGTTTATTCTTTGGCGTGTTAGTATTAGTCGCTGAGGTTGTGGTCTACATGAGTTATTTGAATAAAATTGAGGAAGCAAAAGTTAAAGAACGAAATAAGTTAGAGGTTAAAAAACTTGTAAGGACTCTTGAATGAGAATATAGGTATAAACTTCAGTCAATGCTGAGTTATCGAAGCAAATGGTGGATGAGGTGGCAATTCTTTTAGTATATCTGTCATTACTTTTTGGTCTTCACTTTTCTTATTGCTCATAATTCGCTGCTGTTCGAGTTGCAAAGTTCTGTAATAACTCCACTTCATTATAATTGTCATTATATCCCAAGATCTAAAATCGGGCCACAAAGTATCAACAAATTCGATCATACAGTTATAATTACATTGCCACAACATAAAATCACTTAGTCTGGTATGACCACTCGTTCTGATTAATATGTCTAATGGTGGAGTGTTTGGACCCATGTACATGTTATTAGTTAACGTTTCCAAGGTGATATGTTCATTAGATTCTATTTCTTTTGATTCAATCTTCTCAGCAATACTTTGAATTGAATGAACTATATCATCACGCGAAGTGTATGGAAAACAAACATTCAATACTTTAGCGGAAGGTGCGTTCTTAGTTCGGTCTTCTATATCTTCTAAGTCTTTCAATATGTCGCTTGGTATCATTGTCCTATTTCCGATTATTCGAATTCTAATATTGTTAAACCTAGCATATGATTCTTCTTTCTCGGATATAAATTTTAATCTATCTCTTAATAAAGCAAACAATGTATCGACCTCTTCTTTAGATCGATTGAAATTCTCAATAGAAAAAGCATAAACCGTAACATGGAGAATCCCAAGCTTATAGCAAGTATTCAATACCTATATGTGTTAGTAATTTCTTTCTATATCCTTTCTTGATATCTTGACATACCTGAATCAAAGAATCAGCCCCCGCGCTATGGCCGTCTTTTAGCTCTATATCTTTGGATTTTGCGTATCGTCTATTCCCATCCATAATTAGGCCGATATGCTTAGGAATTGGTGAAGTTCTCATCATGGAAACGATAAAATCCTTCACTAATTCTATAGCATACGTGAATAAAGGGAACGTGAACACCAATGATGTAACTTTGCTAGACATTTTTATCCAAATGAAAACAATAGGAAGAGTATTTTAATAAACAGAAATAGCCGCCAATTAGAAGCGAGATTTCACTATTTATATATCCCTTTCTATGTGGTTGCAAACTATTTCTCACCATACTAATTTATGCCTTCATTATAATTATTCACATTGTAAGTTTTTACCACTAATCCACTAACAAACTTTACTCAGGTATATCTGCTGAGTACTCCAATATACTTGAATAGTGGGTGTTATCAATTTTAATATTTAAGTCTTTTTTTATTCGAATATGTCAAGGTCTCTATGGTTCAAAATTCAGGCCTGCGCACTTAGACCAGATAAGAAGAGGGTTTGATGGAATTTACTACGTTCATTCTATTTCAATATTATGAGGCAAGGCCTTCTCTTCTAGAAAGATTTCAGAAGGGTAAGTAATAAGGATAAATACAAAGAACCCAAAAATAGAACTGCACGCTTGTACTGAATATTTATTGACATATATAGGCTCTGCAAATCTTGGAATGCAATTAAATGCCAAGTTGGTAGATACTACAGCTTGCTAGAAATTAATTGACACTTTTCAGATTAAACAGGTAATTCACAGCATATACATAAACTCCTTCAGTTATTCTATATTAGATCCCATCCACTATTAGAGTGAAAAATTATTCTGTATATAAGTTTTCCCCCTCCCCCCATTACTTATCCACAAAATCAATGTTTACAATTTGGCTCTGTTAAGAACTAATTGATAAAACTTTTCTTTTATTTAAAAGATATCGATTAATAACTACTACATAAACAGATCGTAGCAGCTATGTCATCATATAGAAATACAAAGAAAACTTCGTTCAATGGAGATGCGGATCCATTTATCGATGTTTCTGAATCCAGAAGAAGACAATCCAAAAGGGACGATGCTATAAGAAGAAAAATTGAGAATGATTTAAGTAAGAAAAAGAAGAGTGGAACTAGGACAACAAGACATAAGAAGGGGGTTCCAGGTACAGTGTTATCGTTGAAGCCATCCGAGCCAATCATTTGTAAAACAAGTTCGACGGTTTATGAAGTGTCGCAATTGATGTCAGCCAAGAGAGAAAATTGTATATTGGTAGTGAATGATATTGGAGAATTATTGGGTATTTTCACAGCCAAGGATTTAGCCTTTAGAATAGTCGGAGCTGGATTGAGTGCCACTCTGGTGACAATAGATCAAATTATGACGCCAAACCCAATGTGTGCTAACTCTGATACCCCTGCCTCAGAAGCGTTGAATTTAATGGTGCATAAAGGTTTCAGGCACTTGCCAGTTTTGGACGAAAATAACCAAATAGTTGGGGTGTTGGATATCACAAAATGTTACGCCCAGCAGATGGAAAAATTAGAAAGAATGCATGCTTCTTCCAAAAAGTTGTACGAAGCATTGGATAATGTTCATTCGGAGATGGGAATGATGCAGCAACCTTTACATGTTTTTCAATATTTTGAAAACTTGAAGAATAAAATGAATGGGCCTACTTTGGAAAGTGTACTAGATGTTACCACCACCCCAGTATACACCACTGTCAAAACGACTGTGTATGATGCCACAGTATTGATGAAAGAAAACAAAACTACTGCAGTGTTAATAAAAGATACCAACGAAGAGGTGGCAGGAATTTTCACTTCCAAAGATGTTGTATTAAGAGTTATCGCTGCTGGGTTGGATCCAAAAAAATGCTCAATCGTGAGAGTGATGACTCCGCAGCCTGATATTGCTAAACAAGATTTATCTATTCAAGAAGCTTTGAGACAAATGTTTGAAGGTCGTTATTTGAATTTGCCGATTATCGGAAATGAGAATGACATTGTCGGTATAGTTGATGTTTTGAAATTGACATATGCCACTTTGAACCAAATCAAACAAACTGAAAGTAATGATCTTATCAACAGCGATGGAAAATCTGGTAGCGAAACTGCAATCAACAGCGAAGGTCCTGCTTGGAACAAATTTTGGACTTCTTTGGATAATGATGATTCAGATTCTGTCCATTCAGACTCCGTTACGGGTACCGGAAGTGCTCCTCCTGATGTGACTCCTTCTGAATTTCATTCGTTTAACGTTGATATCAAACCCTCTGATTCAATTTCGCACACTGAATCTCCTAAGAAATCATCAAATTTGAACAATTCTACATCTGATTTATCGTATACGTTTAAATTCAAGTCGCCTGCAGTAGAGGGACGTGTCCATCGGATTTCATTAAAACCAAGTGAAGGTGTAACTAAATTAAGAAGTTTAATGGATAGCAAATTGTACGCCAATGACTTTGAGTTTTTGAGAGTGGTTAAAAATGATCAAGATGGTGAAAGCTATGCTATAAGTTATGTTGACGATGAAGGTGATATCGTTTCTATCACTTCTGATACTGACCTTTTAGACTGTGTCAGAATCAACCAACAACTTAATAACGATAAAGCAGATTTATACATACATAATCCACATGAATCTGCACCAGTCAACGAAAAGAAAAAAAACAAACAACCTAAGCAAGAAAAACAAGAAATCTTGAAGGGAATACCCAATGAAGTTTTAATTCCTGGTGCCTTAGCGGTATTAGCCACCTCTATTATTGTCGGCTTTACAATGGGCAAAAAATAATTGCTAGTTTCTATAATTTAACTATTATTTATTTAAATATTATATACATGTGTACCTATTCGGTTAGTTAAGAGAAGCCTCCTTAGCCTTTTCGAGGAGTTCATTATATACGGTTTCTTGTTCTTCTTTGGATAATTCTTCATTTAAGTAAACATTAGGAGCAGTGAAATCTTCACGGCGAAGAACAATAGCATTTGGATTCCTTTCATCGGTCCATCTCGTGGAAATTAAATCACATAATTCGTTATATAAAGCATCTAAAGTATGCGATTTGGTCAAGACGTAGTCATTGATATCAAACCCTAAGTTCTGCTGTAAAAGCTTAGAAAATTTAAATCTAAATTCCAAGTCATTCAAACTAATTGATGAATAATCACCATTTAATTCTATACCGTTTACTTCTTGATATGTCTTGTTGATGACGTTTTGTAATAATTCAGGTGAGTAAGTATTCTCGATATCTTTATTTCTCACAATTTGGTTTTTCCATTGTGAAACTTGGAAATCTGGCATCTCTTCACTGGCAATAAATGGCTTGAATTCAGGAGAATTTTCTTCATCCAATATCACAATTTTTGAGTCTTGGTCTGTTTCATAGTTATCTTGATTCTGAATTATATCTTCTCTCTGTTTCAATTGTTTTGAACCAAAAAAGTTACTGATGAATGGCCTTTGAACACTTTGGGATAATGGCCTTATGCTTATATGACGCGATACAATACAACGTGTTTGTCTGAATAATAATGATGACATTCTATACTAATCTGATCTATGTGTTGAAGTTATGATTAGTGGTAGTAGTATGAAAAATTATTGAAAATTTAGGAATAGAGGTTACACAAAATATAAGTATTTACCCGGATACCTGGGATATTTTAACTGCAAAATATATGGCTATAAAACAACTACTTTAAATGATTGAATATAACAAGGTCTTCTATTGAGTTACGTTTGCCAGTATAGATATCTCAAAGATTGCATAGTTTAAAAAGTATTTAAAAAATTACAATATTTCAAACATCTCACTTTAATCTCTAATGCAAAGAGAGTAAACTATGCTTATTGTTGATATCTTATACAAAGAGAAATACATGCTGAATCTGTATAAAGGTGGCATATACCGTGTTAGTTATTCTATTATTAATTTGCTAGAATGATCATCGGCATCTTAGATTAACGATCGTTCTCATTAAAACTAATTGCGTTGGGGTGTTCAACAAATATGTTTTATGTTTCTACAAGTTTAGAAGTGAAGTAAACGGATGTTTATTCAATATGTAGGATATTTAGGTCGACATAACAACATTGATAATGAACTATAGTCACTATTGAAATAAATTTCAAAGTAACTTGTCAGACAGCCACTTACACCCACCCAAGTTTAAAACATCCGAAGAAGTATATAAAAAAGGGTAAAGATCATCGCTCCTTTTGTAAAAATGAGGAATAAATTCCAAATCTTCAAGATAAAAGGCAAACAAATAATAGATGACCGAATCGCTAAGGATTACAGACAAGCTAAATATAGTTCTCACTTTGAGGGTATAAGGGTATCTCACTCATCAACCAAGTTGGATTCAGTGGCTCTTTTGAAGAGTCAAAGAGGGACGTGACCTATAGAAATGATCCTATGAAGTACGTCGACAAAGAAAAAAAGAGAAAACATTAAATAAAATTTTATTCGATGCCCTTTTATAGTATTCTCGCGGACTCTGAGCCATACGGTATACACATATATGCAGTCCATACAGAATTATTATGAATTATGAATTATTATGGGATTACTGATATAGTAAAATATATATGCTAGGCTATTTAATCGTATGATGTTCATTTGTCTTCTGATGTCGATCATTCGAGTAGTACAATTCACCGGATTAAATTTATCGTAAATGTAACAATCGTCCTTTTAAATATCATAATGTGTTATGCTATAGCCCTAATTTAAAAGATTTTTCTCATGCGTGTATGGTTTCACAAGTGTCATTGAATAATGCATCTTTATCAAGTTTGTTCTTTAAATATATGCAAAAATTAAATCCGTTTCTTGGATTTATAAAATTTGAGAGTCATTAATCCAAGTACACAGCAGAATAGTAACCCTGCACTTGAATTTTGATACTCAAAAAATGAGCCATCAGCTGAAATTTGACTATTCTTTCCTTGGATTAGATGCTGAGTATTCCCAAGTACTTCTAGGTTTTCCATTTTTGTCTCTGAAAACAACATTTCAGAGTCAATTGTTCTTTTAGAATTAGAAGAATCCTCTGTCTCTACGGTTACTTCACCGATATCACACCATCCATTAACAGGAAGACAATTGATATATTTGCACCAAGAACAATTATTGTCTATAGGATTTTCACCACCATTAAAAAAGTTCTTTACTAACAAGGCAATATAAACTATAGCCAATACTAAGCTCATTACTCTTATACCACACCAAATATAAAATTTGGACGGTATTTTGTCTTCCCAGTTGTACATCGGGTTCCAATTATTCCTAAATTGTTGCATTGTATCATCTCGTGCGTGATAGGTAATGATTCCATCGACATATACAAAAAATGGATCTGGTAACAAAAGGATAGCCATGAGAATACCCATTGCAAACCCCCCTATATGACTGAAATTGTCCATTCCCGGCAAGAGCCCTAATACTAATGATATGACAATTTCCATAATCATGATAAATATGAACAACCCATACTTTTTAGTTCCATATATATTAGTGTTCTTCTTCCCACAGTAAACAAACATTATTATATTCGTTGCCACCACCCCAAATAAGGCACCAGAAGCACCTGTTGATGCGATACCATTTGGCGAGAAGTTAGCCCCCAAAAGAAAGCCTGATATACCACACATCAAATATATGATGGCATACTTTATAAACCCTATACTTCTCTCAATGGAAGCCCCCATTGTGACTTGTAATAATAGGTTAAACAATATATGCAAAAAACCAGCATGTAGAAACATTGGTGTTATAACCCTATACCATTGGTGAGGTTTGTAAACATCATCCTTTACCGGTATACCACTTAATCCACACAACTCATTTAATGAACACACATTTGTTTCAGTGGTAGTCGAATTAGGGCATGGGAAATTAATAGTCGTATCATTGGTTATACCCTTAATAGGTTGCATACATGGTGCATAACGAGCACCCATATTTATCATCAAGTATGTAGATGGACCCAACATCGGATTAAAATAAGGTTTGGTTTGAAATGCTGAACCTGTCAAACTAGACATCTTGGCTAATTCTGCAATAAATACACTCACTTGAATTAATGTCACTAGCATCGTAAAATATGGTAACTTTGTATAATGAAATCTTGGCTTTCTTCTCAACTGTCTCAACCTGGCTTTCTCATTCTTTCTCATCTTCTCGTATTCGTCGTCAACGGGTATGGGAGGCTGTTCTCTATGTGGTTCAAAAAGATTGTATTCTTGTTGTGGAAATTCAGGTACTGACTGATCTCTAAACGGATTTTCTTTCGGCCTATCATAGCTATTATATGGATAGCCTCCTTGGCTTGGATTAAACGGATTCTCGGCTGAGCTGTTATTAATGCTGTATGATGATTGCAATCTGTCTAGTTCATATTCATGCGTATTTGCGTTCGAAGTGTCTGAATTTTTTGAAATGCCAGAATAACCCTTAGACTTTGGGTACGGTGCTAAATTAGTGGTATCACCAAATACAAATGAGCTATCGTCTTCGTCCGTAACGTAGCTGCCGTTACCTCTTAAATTGTCCTTAGAATGATGGGGATTTGCATTCGATACAAATTGATTCCTCAACTCCTCTGATCCCATCCGATCATGAAAATGATTTGTATTAGAAAACATATTTTGCTTTATGCAATCACGAATTCCAACTCCTGTTGTCAAATCTGTCTAATCGGAGTACAGGATTTAAGATCAAGATGTTGTCCGTAAATACTGATTATACATTAATGTCGCGTACCTCCCTGAGACAAGGCTATGATACTATATACAAACCTCATTTGTGTTCAATACAAAATATAGCCTTACACAGTAGTTTACGTCCTATTATAAGTGAACATATAGTAGCTTGACGATAAAGTTAGTATATTATATATCTCTATATACCCTATGTTACAATTATTCCTTAAATAAACTATCGTTAGCTAAAGGATCTTTCTTCAACACTTGATCTCTTCTCTTCAACTTCTTTTCCAAAGCAGCAGAAGCTCTGGACTTGGCTTGTTCTGCGGCTTGTTGTTTCAATTGAGCTCTAACAAAGTTAGGAGAAACGTATTCCTTGTTTTCGTAGATCTTTGGGCCACCAAATGAACCTTCTAAAATGGTGATTAAGGTCAAGACAAATCTTGGACCGATTTCGACTAAAGATAATTCTTCAGGGTTCAATTCACCAGCATCTTTAGAATCGACAGTTTCGTTGATCTGGTAGTTACGGATCCAGATTTTGTTATCGACTATAGAGAAGGTCATAACGTGGTCAACGAAAGGCTTCGATTTCCTGGCATTAGGAGGAACCCCAAAAGTATGCGTGAATAATTCTTTTAATAATTTATGGTGGTCGGTGTTTTCGAACGACTTGTCGAAACTCAATATTGGTCTGGAACCTTTCAAGCAGTTACCGGTGAAGTTTAATTCATCTAAGGTGTGCAAGTTTTGAATGTGAAATTTTAATGTAGGACCATTTGGAGGCTTCGAAATCCATAAGTATAAATCTTGATGTTTTCTAGACTCGAAAAAAAAGATGTTATTACAATTGTACAACTCAGCAACTTCGTTCAACTGATACAAGTTCTTTTTGGAATCGAATTTAGGCTCTTTTCTAGCGTGTGGTAAAAGTGCAACCAAATCACTAATCAAATGACGATGTCTGTAAGTAACACCACGGGATGATATCACCAACAATCTTTGTCTATTTATATGCTTGGCCTTTTCAGACGTCTCCTTGGACGACTTGGATTGTAATGCTTTGTAAATAGCTGACATTCTATGTGGAGCTATGGGAGATAAGTACTTGATGGGTTTTTTCAGATATCTCTGCTCATCGGTATTTTTTTTTACTATACAATCAAAAAAATATTACACAAATCTCAAAAAGTTCGTACCATAAATATTAGTTTACCCGGACCATCTGACTATTTACTATGGCTAACTAGCCTAGATAAACGATAATATGTGTCTTATATTTACAACAAAAGCCAATTTTATGCTACCACAGGCTACTGAATGACGGATACATCCCGGTGACAAAATCTTAATCGAATGATATGTCTGTATCTTCGCTCTACACAACCTTCTTGAACACACTACATTTCACTATCAACTGAACTTTTATTTTCATCCTTGGAAGTAAATAAATAACCTATACCTTTGTACACAGACGGAAAACAGATACCGATAAAAAAACTTCAATAAAACGTAGAACTCTTTGTCGTACAGCAGACCCAACCATCATGTACAAAAGCTATCGTCAAAAGAAACAAATATATGGAAACAACGAAATAAAGCAAAAAAAATGTATCTTCTAGAATCTAGCATCCACTGTCTAATGTTTTTCTTCTGCTGAGTGCTTGGCTAACCACTCTTGGACAAATTTTTCTTCTTCCTTGGAGGAGGCATTAATTTGAGGGTGATTTGGTGCTGGTGGACCCCATGGCTTTGGTGCAACAACCAAAACAACAGATCCTAAAGTAGCCAAAGCTAATTGATGAGATGCAACAGATTTACCGAGAATAGAATAAGCACCCATTTTATGTTATTTAACGAATTATTTGAATGTAATCACTAGTAGTTGAATATATATCTGGTGGATCGCCGGTTATTCTCAAATGAAAAACTTCAATTGGTTGACACACATTGGTCGAGATTCTGTTATGTAATCTGGTTCGGGTATTCGGGTGTGTGGATGTCATCTTGCTTTTGGTGTAAGGATGTTAACCTAACTTTGGTGTAAGGATGTAAGGTACCACCGGTTCCCCCAATACTAGGGAGGCATCGATTTAATTGTTCAGTATACTTTTCTAGTTTGCGTTTGCACTGCGTTATGCGTTTGTGATATGTATCCTATGTTATATTTTTTTGTTTAGTGGGGGATATTTGTGGCTTTTTGGTTGCATTCGGAGACTACAACTATGTTCCAGCGTTACAATTATGATATTAATCATCCAGTGAAAATACCAGAATTATGAGTCTACGGGGAGCTAATTATGGGATTGAGTGTACAACTATACGTCAGAGTCTCCAGGACCTGCGAGAACCAGTCTGTGAGCAGTATCATGACCACTTTTACAAAAATTCCCAATTTCCACAAATCGAATCTGAAATCAATTTTTCTACATCTGCATCCGTAGTTTCTGGTGGACCCAGGTCTAGGAATAACTTACATAAATTATATAGAAGACTAAAGTTATTCAGTCGAAGGGACAATAAAAATAGACCTGCGAAGGACAGAAGCAACCGCGTGTTCCCTAGCAAGACATTTCGCATTAAAGAGGATACGGCAGAGGAGATAACAAAAACCCGGTGGCATGTTTGGAATACATTTACCAAAAAAATGCGGGTAAATTCATCGTTATTCTCCCCATCACTTACTCTATTTGACTACGCTGATAATTCATTAAGCTATTCCCCACCTCCACCAGCCGGAGGTAGTTCCGTTAATCTAGATCAAATGTTTCACTCACTAGACCCTAGAGCTGAGGATAAAAGCCCAACTAACAGTGCGGGTTTCACATCTGCACATCCTTAGTTTTTTTCGGATGGTCAAAGTTTCTTTATACCCGACCCCTCAGCCGTCGGTTCCCATTTTTCGCTGACCTCTGCAATGGAATAGGGGCTGCAACCAATTTAGATAACGGTCACTAATCTATCGTTTAATAACTGCCAGTGCTTCATGTCGGGCATGCATACTTTTGCCCCATCCTACCTATTGGCTCGCGCAACAACTAATCGCTAACTAGTTAAATACTATAATATTAATCTTTGGCCAGTCCGTTCTTGCGGACTTTTTTATCCGGGTTAACAATTTCTGGGAAAGATCACGGCTGAGCTAACCCGATATCCACAGATCGCATTTATTCGGGAACCTGACTGGCTTAATACATGCATTATTTGCATCAGACATACTATATGTTTCTTAGACAATCAGAGCCCCATTTAAGCGTATTCTTTTGTTGCTTAAGTTAACGGTGCATATGTATAGTAACAATACAGAACGGCTTTGTGTTAAAACAGTCCTAAATAAAAAAAAAAGAAATTTGTGGTTCCGATTACATAATCATCCACAACAGCAAAGAATTAGACAGATTAAATTCCTACTATCTAAGAGAGATTGATACTGAGAATAACGACCTTTAAAAGCATTAGCATACGGGAAAATAGTAGATTCTAGGCCCATTATATCACAACGAACCGGCAAGGACAAATTCAGTTTGAATAAAGTACATATTGATATACAAAGAATACATTATTAAGTTAAGTAAAGAACATAGCATACATAACCGCCATAGTTGTGAGTAAGAGAAAAGAAAATACATAAGACTTCCACCATGGATGGCATAGCAGTAATCAAAGATAGTTTGCTGTACGAATATGTCGAGTCGCTATGTAGGAGGCTACAATCACTTCTTCCGAATAGGACTGGGTATACCATAGCAGAAGTGGAGTTGAACCCACAGTTTGTGATTACCAAGAACTTGCTAGACAAGGGCAACATAAACCCGACGTTAGATAGCAACAACGATACGGTATTTGTGTCAAACGTATTTGATTGTTTTTGCGGGATGCTTAACAATATCAACAAGGAGTCCAACTTGATAAAGTTACGAGATAGAGATGAAAAATCGTTGTCATCAACACTCATCATATTGAAACTTTTGGCAGACATTATAGAACATAACTGGCGCCTGAAAAAGGCTATCAACGACTTCAAGAATGAAATTTTTTCGTCTAATTGTGAGTTGGCCTCAAATTATGCAATATTCTATCATTACTCACCTCCTCCTCCATTAAATACACCGATAATACATCCAACCATAGATACGTTATTATCTTTACTTTCTCCACTGGTAGTACGGAAGGTATTGACTCTTCTAAGATCAAATCAAGCTGAAGGAATGGACTTGAATCATTTTTATAGAAGTCTCAATAATAATCATTCCCATCATTATAATTATGCAACAGAAAGTACAAGCTCGAATATTGGCACATCGACAGGTGATAATGATTCCGTAGGTAGCGGTAATACAGAGGCCCCTACAGGTGGCCGTGAATTTATCACGAACTATGTTAATGATATTGACAATTACATAGAGATTGCTCTTAAATTTATCGCAGCTTCAAATCCGGAGGAATATTTTGACTATATCGATGCAAAGCTTTTTAAGTATTCCAGAATGGGTGAGTTGGTTCCATTGCCAGCTTTGCAAAAATATTCCCCATTAATGAAGCACATATTTTACCAAGCCTCAGTTGGAGAAAAGACTTCACGAGAAATTTACAAAGTTTTACCATATATTAAATCTCATTATTGGAAATTGGCCTTTATGGTTTTCTTTGCAACAAGTATCAAGGATCAATGTTTTTCAAGACCAGAGGATTACCAAGCATTATTAACCCCTGGCTGTGAAATAGAGCTTGGTATACGAGTTTTATTTGATTACATCCACACGATTATAGAGGAATCGCCATATTCAGGCTGTAGTTCGATTATTCAAAGTTGGTTAGGAGTTCTTTGCGTAAGTGATTTTATTGAATTGGAGAATAAGCCAAATAAATTGAGAATTGCATTTAATAAAAGGTTGAAGTTTTTGAATACTACTTTAAAAGATGCATCGTCAATGACCAATTTAGATTCTTTTGATTCATTAATCAATATTTTTCACTTAGGGGCAGCCTTGACTAATACAAGCGGTTTCACAAGTGAGCATTCAGTGTACAAATTTTCGTTAGCTCATTTGGATGAAACTCATGATAACTTGAATAAATTAATAAGCAGAACTAAAAATGATGATTTGAAACAATTACAAGATAATCTATTGATCAATTTTTATATTGCAGCATTAATGATCAAGCCAAAGAAATATATGAATATCTTGGTTGCTAAGTTTAATGAATCAATGACGGATATGAGACAAGCAAGAATATTAATTAAAACGATTAAAGGGATATCTGAATTTGAAAGAACTACAGATATATTTAGACAGTTAATTACTAAATTAGCGGTGTTTTTGAAATCTATGATATTCTATTTAACTAGGTTTTTGACGCTTCATGGCCATTCAGAAGAGTTTTCCACCGAATTCCATCTGAATGATAGCACGAGTGCCGTACAAAGTAACGAAGAATGTGGCAATCAAGGTGGCAAGTATGATGAGGATGTGCACATTGACTCGAATCAATCTTCAATATTGAATCTTGATCGTTATATCACAGAATTATCACCATCTTCAACTATACGAGAATCACTCAACTCAATTGACAATATTATAACAAATATGAGTATGGACATATCTACATATATGCAACCGTCTCTTGCATGTTTTGAAGAATCTCAATTAATGTTCAGTGCAGAAAGAATGTTATCTGACTTGTTTGCGATATTTATTGGTGCTCCAGAACTTTATTTCAATGACTTTGAATTAATGAATGACATACACTTGGCTAATACAGACAAAGATGAAATTCGTAGAAGAATTCGTATATTTGCATACGAAGTTACTATTCCTTTGCAGCACGCATTCCAGACTAAGAGTTCACTCGAAGGCACAATGCTATTTGATTCCGCGTGTGCTTTAACTATGACGTTATTTGATAGGGAGAATAAGATTTCAAAGAATTATACAATAACTTCGGCGTATGGTAACTACCTAATTTGTATTAATATCATTCAGTCTATCTGCGAAGCGTGCTTACATTTATCGCTTACCGATTCAAAATTCAAATCATGTTTTTTATTTTTGAATAGATTTATGCAAGCAAGGAAAGGTTACGATGAAATTGTAAATGCAAATGAATTAATAAATGATACCTCCAGTCATTTGAGTTGTGCAAATGTGTTTCATTCATTCGAGAAAATACTACTTTTATCTTTGTGCACTCATGATATTCAATTTTACAATATTGCCAAGGATTCTATGCGGTGGTATTGCAAGGAAATAAACTCTAGTCTTCATTACAATGAATGCTGCTGTCCAGAAAACCTAAGTGAAACATTTGAAAAGGTAATTAATGATGATGCGGTATTCACTGGATTTGTTTCATTGCATAAGAGATTTAGAAATATTTTGAGAGAATCAAAACCAACTAAGTCTCTCTATGAGATTTGGTTGATAATCTACAGAAGATGGTTGGAAAAATTGGAAAGCAAGAGCACTGTTAATGATCAAAATTTAGTTTTCCGTCATTTTACTGGATTCTTAGTGTCAACCTCTGGATGCTTCTTACAAAAGGAGTTTTCATCTAATGACCCAGAGCAAAAATTAAAGCTGCAGGAGTATATTTCTGAATTTTTTGATAAATGTACCAACTTGCTAACTTCAAATGACTTGGTAATTAGGGTTATTATTAAGGATGCGTTGTCTATGGAGTCGCACTCAGCTGTTTTCCATTTAATATGTATCAAACTTATGAGCATCGCTGGCTCGTATTCGGACAAGAAAATCGCTAACGAAGAAAGTATTTTATTTATGGAACAAGTTCTTGCAATTTTGGCCACTATGGTTGGACTAAAGAATGATGGGGCTTTTGTATTAGCTTCGTTACTTCCAGAAGTTTGTGGGTTTATAATTGATTTTATTAACTTAGTTAAAAATGTACCTGATAACTTAAGATTAAAGCTAAGGTTTTGCAAACTAGGTACTGCCTTAGAAAGTGATAAAGAGTGTGTTGGTCTCCGAGGCGCATATAAGCTAAGGAATTTTTTTGCTAAAGCATCAGCTGAATGGCTTGAGCTGGCAGTTTTTTTTGATGAAAATACCAACGAGGAACCTCCGCTCTCGCAGTCTTTTTCTTTGGATAGTCTGATAAGTTCTAACAAAGACTCTGAGAATGCATACTTAAATATTGATTTAGCAACTGAGTGCTCAAAATGCCTATCATTACAGCTAGAAGATTTACTTCTTGAAATTCCAGATGGTACAAAAGATAAGGATATTCGTAAAAACAAGGATTTGGCATTTGTAAATTATTTATCCTTATTCTACAGGATTCTTCAAAAATATACCTCGTCAGAATTGACTTCAAAACTCACTAAATCAAAGTATAAAGTTAACTTGATTACAGAAAATGTTTTGAAAAGTATATCTAATATTCTACAATATGATACTGATATCGGTATGCAATTCGTATTACCATTGGGATATCATGATAATCCTAAGATTAGAGCAATCTTTTTAAACGTTTTTGCGAATATGTTGGCTGTAAGGAAACTAAGCAAATCGAAGGAGGAATATCCTGATAAACTTTTGACTAATTTGTCTGAATTATATGAGATATGTGGTATAACTGCTGAAGTTGCACCGTTAAATGAGCATAATCTACTAGCGTCATCATTATTTCAATTTTTTGGTTATACCAGAAACTTAGATAAGCTTTTTAGAACTCTTTTAGAACGTGAAATTGATCATGTGTCGAGATCGAGTGAAATTTTTAGAAGGAATAGCACGTTGACAAAGCTATTGTCTAATTTCGCTAAAGATTATGGATTAGATTACCTATCAGAAACTTTGCGCCCATTCATCCAAGAATTAGATTTCAACAAAGTTATTTTCGAAGTTGAGAAATGCGAGCTGGGAGCCGAAGATGCAGAACTATTTATGAAATATTTAAGGAAATTGGTAGACGTAATTCTAAGTTCGATTGACTTGATTCCCTCATCCTTCAAGTACATTTGCGCTGAGATTTATTACTGCGTTAAAGAAAAATTTGAAAATGCTGCATTGATTGCAGTAGGTTCATTCATATTTTTGAGATTTTTCTGTCCAGCTATTATTAGCCCTGAAGCATTTTTTGATATTTCGGTAGAAGACATGAAAGTTAAAAGAACATTAATGCAGTTAGTTAAAGTAATTCAAAATATGGCTAATGGCTCGTTAGGATTGATCAAATGGCCAAGTTTGCATGGTTATCTGGACGAATTAAACATTATAAATCAAAGAATTTTTGACTTTTTAAAAGACATTATAACTTGTCCCCAGGACACTTATCCGTTTCAGGAAATTACTGAGAAGCCAATTCCTGAATTAAGATACTTGCACAGGTTTTTTTATACCTATTTTGTAAAAATTAAGCATCATTATATTTTATCAGATCCGTTAGCAAATATTCAAAATTTACATCAGAAGGTTGAGACTTACAGGCAATTTGATAATTTAGTTAAAGAGTTGGGTCAACCTAAAGCATTGATTTCATTATCAGTATCTTCACCATATAAAAGCTTTGATCCAAATAATAATAGTAGTAATCAGTATAACGAATTCATGGCCAAAATGTCGGCTAACTATACCGAATCTACTGTTGACTGCCCAGTTGTTCATAACTCGATCTTCCATGATGGAACACCTGTTGTAGTGTTGAATTTTGGCTATTTGAAATCGATGAATAATGATATTTACTTATTCACTTACAGGTTATTCGAATTAGTAAGCCAAGTTTGGGATAATAAATACTACTTGGTTATTGACTTCACGTCGTCTCTCCTTGATACACAGGCGCTAGCACTATACGTGTCACTTTTGAATACTTACGCTCCAAACCAATTTTTTAAGAATTGCAGTCGTATTTATTACTTCAATATTCCACAAGTTGAAAGTGGCTGTATCTTAGAGACTATGCGAGCCCTAAGACTCAAAGAAAATAGATCTAGTGCTAGACTCTACACTTATTCACAAGCAGATAGCCCAAGAATCGTCAATAGTTTGTGTTTAAATGAAGAAACGCTTTCTATTTCGAGAGATAATAAATTGGTTTTTAGCGACGTCTTATTTTACGATAAAAGTGCGGAGCAGTTTGTGCCTGTTACACTCAGAATTGGTAGACAATGGTTGCAGGTTTGTTTCAATGATTATTTTTCATTCAATGGACCTGCTTGTGTTACCGAGGGTTTTATGCCAATTGAAATATATAAACTTTCTGACATTACTCGATGTGAAGTTACAAAGTCATCTAATGGACCAACTGATGAATTTATAATATGTTTTAATTATGGTAATACGGTAATTTTAAGATCACAAGAAAGGCTGGAGATTTTGAATTCATTGTATTTCACTACATCAAGAATCCCTAAACAATTGCTTTCAGAAGACAAAGATATTGCTAACCATGAAACAAGACCATATCACTGGTTTAGTAGATTGTACAACGTCACCTTTCAAGGATTATTAAGTCAAGATGAAGAAGTTAAATCTGCTGCTGCAATGTTATTTGCATCATTAGCTACCTATTTTGATATAGACTTGGCGATTCCAAATGGATACTCCAGAAATATCTCGTTTCCGTCAAATATTACTGATTTCATTGTTTCAACCTCGCAATTTCTTGCTAAGAAAATGCCTACAGTGTCTCACAGGTTTTTTAAAGCATTCTTCGATCACTATGAAAAGTTGCCTGTTGAAAATCGGTTAAATGCTACTTTATATATATCACCATGGATTGATAATGTGTGTGATTATATCTATTTAGAGAATGATATAAGTGGACCAGATAGAGTGGCGGATATCATTAGGCAATTTTGCAGGATTTCGTGTCTCAACAAAGAGCAAAGTGCATATTTGAACGATTACATTTGGAAGAAATTATTTAACGACAGCAGACTCACGCCTATTCTAGTAGATGAGATTGTTGCTTACATTATCGATAATAAGAATGAGGGCCCTGATTGGTACTTCATAACGTCATTCATCTCACCATCTGTTGAAGTTTGCAGCGAAGTTATATACAGATTGATTCTGTGTGTGAGTAAAGCAAGCACTACAGATTCAGCAATTGCATCTCAAAGTAAATTATTTGAAATTAAGGTTTTAATAAAGATCTGTGCATCGTTGTTTTTCAATTCTTATGCTTTGGGTCAATTATTTTTGGCCGATGTATTCTTTTTCTGTACACTTTTTATCGATAACCCTGCATTAGATTTTGGTGCTGATTTACAAAAATTATTCATCAACACAATACAGTCATTTTTTCAAAAGCCGGGTTTAACTGAAACGCAACAAACCACAGTTGATGACACACTTTCCTATTTCAGTGGTCAACGAGCTAAAATGTTATTTGGCTTAACAGGGGACAAAAATATTTCTAGGTCCGATTTAAGCCAGTCTTATAATAGAGCAACAAGTTTTGAAGTTTTGTGCCAATATTTGAATGATTTTATGAGAGTATTAGGATCGTCTCATGAGAGGTCAAACTGGAAATCACGTTGGTGTTCTTATGCTATAGATGTTGCCTTTAGTAGCACTTCGATATTTCAAATTAGGGCAATACTTGTGGTTGGAATTTTATCCCAAAATGGAATTAATGATTCTACAGTTTCGAGAATTTTCAAGCTAGTCTGTCAACAGCCAATTACTTCCTTGGATCACCTAAATGGTCTTACAATCAGTTGTGCTCGTATCTGTGAAGGATTGTCGCCAGATTCAGTATTTCCGCATGTAATGGTTTGGCCTCATCTTTGTTATTCATTACTCAGTTATTCTGCGTTGTACCAATCTTCGATTCAATGTCTTTTAAACTCTATGAGTAAAGCAGTTCTTCAAGGACCAGACTACTTGGATAGAATTTTTGAACAACGTGTTTATTTGGAACCATTTGTTACTGAATTTGGACATATGCATAGTATCCAAATTGATAAATCAAATTTCGAGTATTATACCCTTTTCACATTTTCACATGGCTTGAGACTTCCGCATATAAGACACACATCTTTGAGTTGCATGAAGAAATATTTTAAGTTGAGATATAGTATAAGAGTTGATGATGAGATGGAAGAGCTTTCACCTTTGAATATTTGTTTGCCTTATTTGTTGATTATCTTCTTAAGCTCTTCAGATTCGGCATTTGATAGTTTTTTGCGTGAAGTTGACTTTAGAACAGAGCACTTTGTATATATTGAAAATGAAAGAGTTCCAAGAGTCATATTAGATTTTATATTGAGTGATACAAAAGATTCTAATATTGCTTTGATATATTTGGCACATATGTTTGCAAATGAATCTGTTGATACCGTATTCAAACGAAAATTTTTACATTTATATTATCATTTGATCAAGATTTGCAAACCTTTGGGTTTCATGGTTTACCATATAATAAAATCTGAGTTGGAAGATATTTTGATAAATTCCAATTCGACGGATACTGTGAATACTATATCTGAGATACTGCTTTTTGCAATATCTGATGCAACTTATACCATTGAGCGTTACCAACACGAGGTTAATGCAATATTGGACTTGAATCACATAACAATTATAAGGGATCATATACTAGTTAAACAGATGGATGATCTACAAACCGACGATGGATTAAAATTAGACTTGAGTAGAGATGTTAGAATTCTACAAGAAATGATGTATAGAAGTTCGTGCATCTATATCGAGGGCCAAAAATTGGAAGAGTGAGTGTGCCTTTATAGATCTTGCTCATTGATGTGTTGTTAACACCTATTGTATATTTCGTATTATGACTTGATGAAATTTGTATATTAATTACTGTTATATATACTGTAAATTTTATATTACTTAATGTATATAAATTTTTACCTTTAGCCTGTTTTCTCGGCTTTTCTGTTTTGAGTTCTAATGCTTTGTTCAAATTCCTTTCTATGTAATCTGAATAATAACATAGTCGCTCTCGCATCTTCAACTGAAGAATGAGCGGAGCCTTGAATGTCTATTTTTAAGAAATGCAGTGATAATTTTTTTAAACTTGGAGTCTTGCCCATTGAAATGCTTCTGAATGGCTTATATTGAGATGTATCCCTTATTCTTGATTTCGGATGTGATAAAAACAATGCATCCAAATCATGATGTATTGCATGTCCAACCAATATCCTACTTTCTAAAAGTTTAGACGTTTCATTTTGGGCTTCTTGGAAACTTATAGCTTCATTCATGTGCTTCGGAGTCACACCACTAACCCACGTTCTCCAGTCTGTAACTCTTTCTCTTGGCTTCACAAATTTATCAAAAACAGTGTGGCCGTAGAAGTTCACTATTGAGACCCTTGCTAAGGCAGATTCTGTTCCTTCTGGTCCAACTCCTACGAACTCACAGTCCATGGCTAAATATTTGCCTGGTTCCTTTTTTCTAATATCGTTGCCCTGGGGTATTAACGTAATTTTCTCGGTTTCTACTGGTATATCACTTACATTTATGTCATTCTCTTTTGTCCATAATGCTAATTCTATTGGAGAAAGTGTTGATTTTTGTAATGTTGGAGTTACGCTGAGTGAGTTTACAAGCTCTGCTTTTTTTATCTTGTTTTTATCATTTTTTCCTTTCACGGGCTTTTTTGTAACCTTAGATCCCTGGTTAAGTCTGGAGCTTAATTTCTTCCAATTCAGAGATAGGGTGGCAGTCATAATCAATTTTTCTAACAGTAAGCCAAGTCCCTTTTATCGAAATTATCTCAAACTTCTATGCGATGCGATGAGATAAAAACTGGTTCGCGTAGAAACCCGCAAAATACGTATTTACGACTATTAGCTAATAATAATATATGCATTATTACACTGTCAAATTCAAGTCGAATTCAAATTCGACATACTATACACTTGTAAAACCCATTTAATTTTCTTGATGATTTCTTCACACTCATCAACATTTGCAGCTTCCAAATCATATTTCTTTTTGATGGACGAATCTTTGGCATTTGTAGAACCATCCACATGCTTCTTTATAACAATCTTGAAATGGTTTGGATTTTTACTGTTCTTGTATTGTTTTAACTTGGTTATTTGTGTGATATGAAATGAACTTGTTTTCATCATCAGACTGTTGTAATAGTTCGAATAATTATAATGATGCAAATAATGATGATAGTGATGCGATTGACTATGATTCTGTTGATTCGATAGAAACGGATTCTCACTTGGATTCTTCTTCCAAACCATGACATCTGATGGCGTTAGATGAATGTAGTCACCATCTATAATTAATGTTTTTTCGATTTTGTTTAAAATAGTTGGCTTTTTTCTCCATACTTTCCATGTAAAATAGATTGTATTGATATTTGTAGGAAGTAGCGGGTTCTTACCTCTGATAATGTCATCCAAGTATTTGTTTGAGTTGATGGTGCGCCTAATACTTTCGGTCGTATTTCTACGTGGTTCTTTGCGAGGACGTGTTGAAGTATTCAGTTTCCCTTCACTCGCGATGTTTAACGACTGGAACTTATCCTCCATTTGCTTGGCTGGCGGTGTTATTAGAGGTAAGGTATTGGTTGATTCTGACGGAGTAATTGCCATATTCGCCAATGAATGATCATTAACAGATTCTTGTGCAACCATAGGTCGCATTACATCCGAAGGCACTAATTCTAGTGTATTGCTTTCTAGCTCAAGCACGGAGTCTGTGTTTTTCAATATTCCCTTCGGCTCCAAAACTGTAGGACCCATATCTGTCCCAAGGTTACCTTGCAATAAAGTATTTTCTGGTTGTAAATGTTTGTGGGTAACATGATTATGTCCCGGTACTTCATGTAATAATATCTCTCTTAATTTATACCTAGAAGAATCAAGTCCGTTTTCTGCGCAAAATTCATCTAGTACTTGGCCCATCAGCGCTCTTGCTGAAATAAAAATTAGTGAATAATCAGAAGTTGGCAATGTGTCATTAAAGTTTCTTAATATTTTTAGCTCGATTGTTTCATCTTTTCCATTAACTAGTAAAGAATTCCTATTACTGTTGACACTTGAATTTGTTTGCTTTTTCTCATGCGCCAATAGGTTCTGTCTGAATTCCATTGGTAATGGAGCTTGTTTTTCGTTCTTGATTATCTCTGCTTCATCGGTGATCTTACATAATGCTATATCTCGCGGGTTGTTATATGATGATAAGAGTCTTGTCCTATCCAAAATACCGAACGATCCGTAATTTTCACCATCTTCATCAACTAATTCAAGTCTCCATCTATTTGGGTTCATTAATGAGGAATCATTTTTATTGCTAAACTCAGACATGGTAGATAGTTTTAATAAAATGTAACCAATGCAATCTGAAACGGCGACATTATCATTAATATTAAGATTGGTAATTACTGGACTATTGCTTGGAGGTACGTATATATTGAGGCTAGCCTTATGAATTGAGTCAATATATGACGATGCGAATGTATAATAATTTAACGGATTTATGTTGGACGATTTATACCTTGATTGAATGAGCATGCTTAATTTCGAATTCCTTGGTTGGTTGATATTCTCATTTTGTTTAGAGACGTCAACTTTACCAAACGTAAAAGAATTTTTCCTGCTATTTGCAAGCCTATTCGAACTATACGACATGCTGGAATTAGGAAGTGTTTTTGAGTTAGTCATACTATTAATTTGTTCACCATTAGAGTCTGAATTAAGCAAAGTTTGTGAAGCACTTCGTTTTATATTCCCTGTGTTTTTCGAAAGACTTTGACTATCGAACGAATTGAGTCTGCTCTTCTTCTTTTTCAGTTTCTTGGAATTACTTCGGAAGCTAGGTAATGTGTCATTCTGGGTTCCAAACGAATAACTGTTATATGCATTATCATTATATGAATCGAGTAGCATAGATGAGTCTAATATAGAGTCTGTCTCTATGTCTGTAAATGCTGAGTCTGTAGATGATACATCAGCATCTTCGTCATCGTCTTCATCCTCATCCTCATATTCATCTTCGTCCTCAGTAAAATTGGAATCATCTTCAACATCAATATATTCGTCTTCATCTTCATCTATGATAACAGTATCTATGGTATTGCTAGTACTTCTTAATGAATCATCCTGATAGTCGTAACCAAAATCTGTCGCGGAAGATTTTAATACGTCTCCTGATGCTGCTACCGGTACTTCGAAATCACTGTCAATAGTTATTGCATCGCTTGTATCCTTCTCGTATACCTTTTTTCTGTCCCTTGCATTATCTTCAACTTCATCTTCATTCGCTTTTTCTTCTTCAATTAATTCAAGGTTTCTCTCTGACGCAACAAATGGGGGAGCTCTGGATGTATCGTCGCTATCACTGTCGCTGTCTGAATCATTATCGTTATTTTTGCTAGAATGGAAAAACTTAACAATATTCGGCTTGCTCTTCCTATTTATTCCCTTTATCGTCTTTGTATAAGAAAGCCCCAGCAGTTCACCAGTGGACCCATGACCATTGGCATCGCCCGTATCAACTGGCCTTTGGGGTCTCGCAGGCAATTCTGGCGCTTCTTCTTCGATCAGCTCTGCATTCATTCGATCATCCCTCTTATGTACATTCTTCACCACTCGCTTGTTCTTATTTCTATCTGTTTTCTTCCGTTTCTTCATCGTTCTCTTGCGTACCTCGTTACCACCATTCTGAAATGTATTTTGTATGTGATGATTAGCATTAAATGTGATCGGCGGTGACTCGGGCATCTCTAGCCGTGTATATATATTTTGCTGCTGTTTTGTCTCAATGCCGCCCACTGCCAATGGTTTTATTATACGTCTAGCATATTCATCATTATCTGTTAAAGTGAGATAAGACACTCGAAGTTGAGCTATCAAATGTGTTGTTTCCAAGGGTAACGCCATGTTTTCGGTCTGATAGTCTGGTTATATAGTGCCTGCTTCAATTATACATATCTTTCCCGTTAATACAAGCAACTCTATATAGTATATCGATTATAGTATAAGGGTGTTATAGATTTGAATATTATGGTCACGTGAGCCCTGTTTTGTTCCTAATGAAATTTGAAAGCCTTCCCGTTGGCGGAGCATATCCAAGTCTTACAAAGAAGTAGGGTTATTGGACTATAATAAGGAATAAACCATTGATATATCGACCCAGCGAAGGTAAATTTAATATACGCTTATTCTTAACTTTTCAAAATATTGCAATTGTATAAGGATTATGTATTATTAAGAGTTTGTTGTCATTATCGGTATCCCTTATATAATTGCAGCATATTAAAACAGAAGGCGCTAATAAAGAATAAAGAAATAATAAATAATGGCGTCCATGAATAATCAAGATAATGGGTCTCAGTCGAGTCTACACGGATTAAATGCTGAGTTGGACAATATTTACAGCACGTACACCAGTAGCAACAATAACGGCAGTGTTGATACGCTTGACTCCAATTCGGATCAAGCGCCGGGACGAAGTGAGAGGGTGTTTCGGACAACTAGGCTCATTCCGAATCATAAGCGGTTGCCAGAAGTACACATTTCATCGAGGTTGTCATCGCTTAATTTGCTGGAGGACAGGGACATTACACACAGCGCCCCACAATCGCCCAATTCGTCGACATCGTTTGATTTCAATCCAAGAGACCATCATGCGGTAACCAATTCGTCGCTCAATGTATTATTGGACACTCCGACAACTGAAGCGGAATTCAGGAACCTCGTTGATACTACGCCAACACCAACTGCGGAAAGTTTGGGAGACCTTCAGGATCAAGAATCTAATGTTGGCCCATCAGTAGCTCAGAATAACAATGAAAACTGGAATGATCGGGGTGCAGCCGTAAGAAAAGTAGAGGATAAAAAATCAAAATTTAGGCTTATCAAACGAGGTGTGCAAGATTTTGAATTTGGTAAATCGCTAGGGGAAGGATCTTACTCAACTGTGGTATTAGCTACAGATAAGCATACTTCGCAGAAATATGCTGTAAAAATATTAGACAAGAGACATATTATAAAAGAAAAGAAAGTAAAATACGTTAATATAGAAAAGCATGCTTTAAATCGTTTAAGCAACAGAGTTGGTATCATTTCATTGTATTTTACATTTCAAGATAAAGCATCGCTTTATTTTGTTCTTGACTATGCATCCAATGGGGAATTATTGACCTTAATTAAAAAGTATAACACTCTTAACGAAGATTGTGTTCGGTACTTCAGTGCTCAAATTTTGGATGCAATTAAGTATATGCACGATAATGGTGTTGTTCACAGAGATATTAAGCCGGAAAACATCTTGCTTGATGATAAATTAAGAATTCAAATCACTGATTTTGGTACTGCAAGAATATTAGAAAAGAAGAACGATGAAAGTGAAGACTATCCGGTTGATGTTAGAGCCAAATCGTTCGTTGGTACAGCCGAATACGTGTCACCCGAATTATTGGAAAGTAAATACTGTGGTAAGCCAGGTGATATTTGGGCGTTCGGTTGTATAGTCTATCAAATGATTGCTGGTAAACCACCGTTCAAGGCCACTAATGAGTACCTCACTTTTCAAAAAATTACTAAGTTGCAATATGCATTTAGTGCCGGTTTTCCGATGGTCGTTAGAGATTTGATTAAGAAAATATTGGTTTTGCAACCGTCCAAGCGTAATACCATTCCACAACTTCAAAAGCATTTCTTTTTCCAATCGGTAAAATGGAATAACCCGGACCTTATTTGGAATTCTTCACCTCCTGAATTGGGACCCTATAAAATGAATGCTAAATCTATGATGAAAGTACCCGAATTAAATGAATCGTCCCAAGGATCTTCAAGAAATAGCAAGAAGTTGGCTAATGGGGGGTCAGCGAACAGGGCAAATGGTAAACCTGTTAATCCAGCCTCTGTGGCAGCGTTTGTTTTGAACAAGAAAGATAATTCATCTGATACTGATCTCCCAGATTTGGAAACGAATACTGACGATGGCTTAGATGAGAATGTACCTGCGACTAAAACTGAATCTAGGTCTAATAGTAGTGCTGGTGGCAGTTCAAGGGTGCCATCTGCGGCAGATTATATTCCAGGAACCAATATTTTGAGACCAACAGTTACTACTCGAGCTTCATTCTCCAGGGCCCCACCCAATCAAAAGAAACAACCTAGGAAAAAATCGAAACCAGAAATTATGGAACCAACTCCAATAAGTTCATTAGAAATAGCGTGGGCAAGTTATTTGACACATCCAGATGAAAGAATAATGAAAATAGGACCAGTAATATTCTCAAAGCAATTAACTGAAGTTTTTGAAAGGAAGTATAAAGGAATTTTGCATAACGCACCTTTGGACTACGCGACGAAGTTACAAGCGACGAAGTCTAGAGGTAGCTCAAGCTTCTTATCCCATGTTGTACATGGACCTAGTAAGGGGTTAAGGGGATCTGTTACAAGTCTCGATGGTGATACCGTCGACGAAGATGAGTCGAAGGCAATTACTACTTATAAGGATATTGAAGAGTTAGCTAACCCTACACTTCCAAGGTCATCGACAGATAGTAGTAATAACCCAGGTAGCAGCACGTCTGGCAAACAAAGCAAGTCCTCAAAGCTCAAGAAGTTTTTATTACCCGGGAACAAAAGCAATGACAACGCAGACTCAAGTTCTGGCAATGGCTCAAATGCTGCTCGACAAACTTTAGATAAAGGCATAACTTGTACAATGATAGTTACTACACATGGAAGGGTATTGATTTTCTACCGTAACGATATCGATTCTGAGTATGCGTTGATCAATGAAATTAAATTAAGCTATCCATTTATCCAGTTCAAGGAAGTTGTATCGACAAGTACAGCCAAATTTCAAAAGGGAATGCCTTCTACCGGGATATTTGCCATTGAATCATCGATAACCACGTTTGTATTCGAGATAGAGAAATTTGATATCAACCAATGGACAGGGTCATTGGCAAGATCCAAGCTTAACCAATTTGAAAGGGATATTTTGGGAGTTAGCGAGAATGAGCCTGTTAAACCTAAGACGTCGAAATCACCGCCAAACAGATCGTCACCAAAGCCGGTGGAGTCGCCAGTATTCACTAAAGCCACCAGAAGGACGGCATCACCCCCGGAGAAACAAAAGGCTATAGAGCGGGCGGTCAGTCCTGCTTCCACTGAGAGCAAGACCCGTCACAAAGAAAATATGCTTGCCCACAGACTCAAGGGTAAATCGGTGAAACGTAAGCCACCCCCTCCCATCAACACCCATCATAATTCGATCAACCACTCAACGGGTCTCGCATCCCCAACCGAAGCGTACCAGGATGGCGGCTTGTTGCATGCAGCCCAACTTGCGGTATCGAACAACGCCAACAACATTCCGACAGAGCCTAAACGCACCAGTTTCACTAAAGAAACGCAGAATAGGTACGTGATTCTTCCTTCGAGCCCCAACCAGTCGTCAAATTCGGCCGGCAAAAACATCACCTCCATGAATTCGAAGTTTTTGGCCCGAAGCCAACGAAGGAAGTAGTTATTTCTTGTATCTCTATATATTCGCTAAATCTGAGCCGTAAGTTATTTTCCCACCCATGTAGCACGTACGCCCCTATGAGTATCAATTCTAACCCATTTCGACTACGAGCCAGTCTACATCTGCCTGCCAGAGTTGTTTGGGGTCCTATATGGACCTTGTCTCCGCGGTCTCCTCCACCGTTCCATTAGCACTCCTACCATCCATATGTATAGCCAAAACGCTGCACTTGATACTGCTATACGAATTAGGTAATAGCAGTCACATCTTCTCACATGATTTACGTGACGTCCAAATCGCAATCTGTCCGGTCTCATTGACGGCACACGACATTTATCGGTTACCCGGTATCGCAATTACCGAATTTGTTTTGTGTCACAAGTCACAATAAATTTTTCAAAAAGTCACTGCACCAGTCTGGTGATGCTCTGGAAGACCTCGTCAACCACTAGTGAATAAAAATTGATAAAATTTTTTATTACTGAAATTGAATAGGTAGATATATTGCATATTTAACATCACAAAATGGCTAAATTCATTAAATCAGGTAAAGTTGGTATGTATCAAGACTATAGATTTAATTCAAACCATACAGACGGGAACTCGGAGCAGAATTAAGGATGAGAGGTGAAGGATTTGGTGGGTGGAAAAAAAAACCGTAAAAAATACAAGAATTGAAAGAGATGATGCGATATCTACAGTAGAGGATCAGGGAGTAATGTTATGGTGTCGGAATCAATGGTTGGTTGAAGACAGACTTGAAAGTGGACAAATTGAAGTGAAAAATTGATATGAAAAATAAAGTGAAAAATTCGGAGGAGATCGAATACCAGAGAATAGAAGGCCCAGAGTACCGTCGCAAGGTTAGAGATGTACAGAATACGGAATACTAACATATATATAGCTATTGTCGTTCGTGGTCGTTTCGCTGGTAAGAAGGTCGTCATTGTCAAGCCACATGACGAAGGTACCAAAGCACACCCATTCGCACACGCCATTGTTGTTGGTATTGAAAGATACCCATTGAAGGTTACCAAGAACTTAGGTGCCAAGAAGACTGCTAAGAGAACTAAGGTTAAGCCATTCGTCAAATTAGTCAACTACAACCACTTAATGCCAACAAGATACTCTTTAGATGTTGAATCTTTCAAGTCTGTTGTTTCATCTGAAACCTTAGAAGAACCAACTCAAAGAGAAGAAGCTAAGAAAGTTGTCAAGAAGGCCTTAGAGGAAAAGCACCAAGCTGGTAAAAACAAATGGTTCTTCACTAAACTTAACTTTTAAAGAACTTTATATCTACATATATAGGATTTAAAAAGAGGGTTTAAAATTTGTTTATATTAGTTTTTCTGTTGTTTTTTCTTGCATGGGTTTAAAAATAAACAATAATTTTACGATTTAAAATAGTTTACTTTAAACGTATGTAGTCTTGATGTATATTTACTTGATGTATTAATATAGTTGTTAGTTACATTTAAAAAAATTTCAACTGTTTAAACTGCAATTCCTCTTTCAAAACTTTCCTGTACGGCTCTTCGCAGGAAAATTATTCTGTAGAGTCATAAAATCACCCATCTTGTTGATCTAATTTCTCTGGCAATTGGTAATCATATAAGAGAAAAACGAAGATGTCAGTACCTAAGCTTGAAGAGGAGGTCAATAAGTTAAACCTCGATGCTGCGGATCAAAAAATCACACCATGGGAAGTAGAAGGTGCCGTGGTTGATGGAAAAGCTCAAGATATAGACTATGAAAAATTGATTAAACAATTCGGTACTAGACCTATCACGCAAGAAACTTTGCAGAAGTTCAAAGACGTTACTGGACATGAACCACATCCATTTTTAAAGAGAGGTGTGTTTTTCTCGGAAAGAGATCTCACCAAAATCTTGGGGTTGTATGAACATGGTGAATCGTTCTTTTTATATACGGGTAGAGGACCTTCTTCAGACTCGATGCATTTAGGCCATATGGTGCCATTTGTCTTTACCAAGTGGTTACAAGATGTGTTCGATGTTCCATTAGTGATCGAATTAACTGATGACGAAAAGTTCCTTTTCAAGCCAAAATTGACAATCGATGATGTGAAGGGCTTCTCCAAGGCTAATGCCAAGGATATCATCGCGGTTGGATTCAATCCTGAAAACACCTTTATATTTTCTGACTTGGATTATATGAATAGTGCATTCTACGAAAATGTTGTTAGAACATCTAGACAAATTACCACATCAACTGCTAAGGCAGTCTTTGGATTTCAAGATTCCGATTGTATCGGAAAAGTTCATTTCGCCAGTATTCAAATTGCAACAGCTTTCCCATCATCTTTCCCAGGTGTTTTGGATTTACCTCCAAAGACTCCATGTTTGATCCCATGTGCTATTGATCAAGATCCATATTTCAGAGTGTGTCGTGATGTTGCCGATAAATTAAAATTCTCGAAACCATCTTTAATTCATGCTAAGTTTTTCCCAGCTTTACAGGGTTCTTCCACTAAGATGTCTGCTTCTGATACCACTACTGCTATTTTCATGGGGGATACTCAAAAGCAAATCCAGAAAAAGATTAATAAGTACGCATTTTCTGGTGGTAAAACTTCTGTCGAAGAACATAGACAACATGGTGGTGACCCTGATATCGATGTTGCTTATCAATATTTATCGTTCTTCAGTTACGATGACGATAAGTTAGAAAAATTGGCCAAGGACTACAGATCTGGTGACCTTTTGTCTGGTGAAATGAAGAAGGAATGTATCGACGTTATCCAAAATTTTGTTGCAGAATACCAAGAGAGAAGAAGCAAGATTACCCCAGAAATTGTAGACTCATTCATGAAACCACATAAACTAGTATACGGTCAAAAGGAAAGATTGGTCCCAGCTACCCCAAGAAAGTAGATTTTCCCATACAACTATATAATGCAAAAACCTCATAATATTTATTAGTGTAATATACTCTATAATCGTAGACCTCCTATTTTAATAACTGTTTAACATTATCTAAAACAAACATTAATTTGTTAAAGTCATTCTCGTCTGTTTCGTTACCCTTGCCAAACCATCTGGATCCAATTGATAAAATTAAATTTTTTGGTTCTTGAGATACGAGAACTAGTTTTCCAATTTGAGATGCAACCACTTGTATTTTAAGATTGCTGTGATCCCCTATTAGTATAACAGGCTCCACTCCCCCATCTTCACTGTTACTTAAATTAGAATACGCATTAATAGATGACTTTGAAGATACTGGAATATCAAACGTTGTGTCCATGACTCCATTGATTTGAACGTTCAATATTATTTTATCGTTTAATTCTATCTTATGAAACGTGAATTCATTTTCGTCGTCTCCGGGAAAGTTTGCAGTTATCGACTTACTGAAGTCTGGTGTAGATTCCATTGCAAACTGGAATCCTATTGAAATGGCTACTCTAATCCTACTAATCCTATGATTTTTATTTAACTGTATGTCGTGCGCCAACCATACAAAAATGATACCATCATACTACTTTGTCTTATAGCCCATATCACTGAGTATATAGCGAGAAAAAGGCTATTAAGGTATTCAACAGTCCTGTTCCTGACCAAAGGAAAGCTATGAATCTGAAAAAAATTGTTTTCTTGAAGGTGTTTCTCTAGTTCGGCAGAGTGTACAAAGACATTAACATATTGAATCGTCTAAAGGAAATCATTTACATTCGTAGCTCTTCATCTTTTATCTTGTGTGTTATATGGCTTATACAATGTCTTATATAGATTGTATTAATCATTCCTCCTTCTGACTGATAAGTTTCGCTATAATTGATACTGGCTGCGAAAAATTGGGTTATTTGTAAAAACTTATAAAATTTGCAATACCAATAATAAATACTATTTTCCCAAAGTGTTCAAAATCGTATACAATAATCTACTAAGAACAAAATACACCCATTACGCTAATAGATTAAGAACGAGTAGTTGTATTATTATGCGGTAATATCCAAGGACAAGAGTGTCCTATATGTTCCTCAGAGTAAAAAATCATTCTGCAGAGCCGAGATCTACAGAACGCAGACCGTACTCAACCGAGCAAAATAGAGTTATGACATAGAACGGTTGCTCCTATGTCCGAAAGTACACTTGAAATACCGATCACAGGCGAATTCCTACCTTCAAAGGGCTTTGATTCTTGTAAATCAGCGATTCACCGATATTGACGTCGCTTCGCACCAAAGCTACCTCCTATTGGTTTGGTTTCGTTCAGTATTACGGTGTATCGTCCGACAATGCACCATTCTATCGACCCAATTCTTCGGGTTGGTAACAAACTATGATATCACGTGAAACTTACAATAACGATTTCAATAATAGTCCGTTAAACGGAGAAGATACAACGTATAAAATTAGATACGAAAAGTAGGCTTATTGTGTTATCATGTCAAAGTCAAAGGCTATGTCTGTCTAATAATGCAAGGTGAATTGACAGCTTAATTCATTAGCCAAATCCTTCTAATTATTAGTAAAATTTATTCCGACTGCGGGATGAAAAAATCAATAAGCAGAAATATGAATCAGCGTGATTCAGAATAACGAATTTATATAAGTGCCTATATATTGCATGGTAACGATATAAAATACAGATATTGTATAAATCCTATCTCTCAGATTAAGAATTTCTTAGGTATTAGTAAACATGTCTGCTAAATTTGTTTCAATCCCAGAAGCTATTGAAGCGTTCAAGAATGGAGAATATTTAATCGTTATGGATGACGAAAGTCGTGAAAACGAAGGAGACTTGATTATGTCTGCCGAATTGATGACACAAGAAAAGATGGCATTTTTGGTCCGTTATTCATCTGGATATGTATGTGTTCCATTATCTACTGAAAGAGCAGATGCGTTGAACTTACACCCAATGTTGGCGAACGAAACGGATAGACATGGTACTGCTTACACTGTTACCTGTGATTACGCTGATGGCACGACTACGGGTATATCTGCGCATGATAGAGCTTTGACTTCTACCAAATTGGCGGATCCAAATTCGAAGCCGGTAGACTTCATAAGACCGGGCCATGTCTTGCCATTAAGAGCAGTACCTGGCTTATTGAAGAAGAGAAGAGGTCATACTGAAGCTGGAGTTCAATTGTGTGAGTTGGCAGGATTACAACCAGCAGCTGTTATTTGTGAAATGGTGAGAGATGAAGATGGTTTGATGATGAGATTAGATGATTGTACTAAATTCTCAAAGACGCATAATATTAAGATGATTACTATTGAACAACTTGTCGAATATATTTCGCAATAAGCTAACTTTCTAAAAAGGTTTTCTATTATTGTATGTAAAGATATATATATATACTTAGGTTTGGTTATTGCAACATTAATTGAGCCTTTCTTTTACCAGTAATTTCATCCTTAATTGACTTAATGTTAACTGTAACTTGATCGAAAACACCGACACATCTCTTCTTTCCAGATAAGTCAGTAAATGTTAATTCAAACTTATCTTCATTATACTCTGCAGAATTTGCATCACCTAGCATATCTAATTTGATTAAACCTTCCACCCCGAACTTTGGAACTAAAACAACAATACCGTTATTAAAGCATTTGATGACGTAACCTTCCTGGGTAGACTCATTATTTCTCATGACTTGTCCAACATAATATTCAATACTTGCTCTTCCAGCAAACTGAGCGTTTCTATGACGTCTGTTGATGTTTTTAACAATAAGTTCCATCTTATTTTTATCTCTGTGACTCAAATCTAAGTTTTCATAACCAATTGCACCTGCTAGTTGTCTATGGGCGACCACATCACAGTACCTTCTAATTGGAGATGTGAAATGCGTATAGATATCAACAGCTAAACCATAATGTCTAAATTCTGGGTATCCATATGAGCCCGATGGGAAATATTCTGCCGCCATCATACATCTAGTGGATAAAATACGCAATAAAGTATTGAAATATGGATCTTTTGGATCATTACAACGGTCCAAGGAGTCAGCTAAAGACTTAGACGATTCCAAAGAAATTGACATGCCAGTTTTACGAATTCTTAACATTTCATTTAAAGTCTCAAAATTAGTAGCTGGTGGTGGTGCGTGTCTTCTTAACATTGCAGTTTGTGGATATGAATCAAAGATTTTTCTTGCAACAGATATATTTGCAAACAACATAAACTCTTCAACTAATGAATTAGTTTCGAGTAATTTCTTAATTTCAACTTCACCAGGATCCGATGTTTCGCTATCCATATGAACTTTAACTTCTGGTGAAGCTAAGTTCAATGCACCTGCGTCTAATCTTTTTTGCTTCAACTTTTTAGATAAGTTTAATAAAATTCTCATTGACTTCGTTAATTCATCAGTTTGAGACTTGTCATCGATTCTTAATTGTGCTTGTTCATACGAGAATGCCTCCCTTGATTTTATAATAGATTTCATATAATTAACGTTCACGATATTAGCGTCTTCATCTAATTCCCAAATGACTGAGAAAGCATATCTTTCGACAAAAGGTCTTAAGGAACACAAATTTGTACCTAATAACATTGGTAACATATCAATTCTCTTATCTACCAAATAGACTGAGGTACCTCTAGCGGCACCTTCGTTATCTAATGCAGTATTTGGACGAACAAAATGAGTAACATCTGCAATATGAACACCAACCTCGTAATTTCCATTAGGCAATTGCTGAGCATGCAATGCATCATCAATATCAACACAACCTGGTGGATCAATAGAACAAACCAACTTATCTCTTAAATCCTTTCTTTTGGCTAACTGTTCATCACCATTATCAAGATTCTGTGGAACAGTCCAATTTGCTCCCTCTTCTGGCAAACAATCCAATACATTTTTAGAAAATGGTCTATACTCAACATCATGCTCTAATAATAAAGCTTCTGTTTCTGCTTCTGCACTTTCAATTTCACCTAAACTTCTTACGAAATGTCCCTGGGGGTATTTCGAAGTCGATGGCCATGAGTCAACTGCTATAACAATTCTTTGACCCAATAATTCCTTAGATTTTCTTGTACGGATCCTAATTTTAGGTAAGACTTTATCCATCAATATAACGAAACAATTCTTCGATACATTTCCCGTATCATGATCTTTAGAGACAGATGATGGAGCAATCTGACCAACATAATATCTCCACGATCTTCTCATTATACCTACAACCTTTGCTGTTGGTTGAAGTCTCTTCAGCTTATCGTCTTCATTCGATGCTGATGTCACTTTCATTGCTTCTTGTGCCAAAAGTTGACGTTCTTTATCTGGAACAATTCCTGTATTCTCAACATCATTCTCATCATCCTCATCATCAGCGTTGTCATTAACCCCGATATTAGACTCTTCAATGATCGTTGTTGATGGCTCTCTCCATTTATCTTTTGGCAATAATTCTACAATAACGGAATCTCCATTGAAAGCTCTATTCAATTGTTTTGTTCCAAGAATTAATAATGGCTTCTTGAAAGCTGGAACTTGTACAGTTCCTTCCAAGAAATTGTACGTGGATATGTTAAGCATACCCTGATACAAAGTACCATTTTTAACACCACCCATAATTCTCGATGTCGAATAATATTCTGGGAATGAGGTTTCATTTATAGTTTCGGAACCCGCAAACGATTCATGTTCGTTTGGAACCAAATCCCGCAAGTCATCTGCATTAGGCAATGCTTCAATATAGTCAGCCAAGGCTCTTGCATCAATTCCTTCTTTCTTAGCCTTCTCACGGTTATCCTTATCATTACATATCAAGACAATGCTGATTGGAATCTTCGAATTATCTTTATTGAGATGACCTGTGAACCACGAACAGAATTTTCGAATTGCTCTATCGTTACGATCATTTATAGACTCATTTTTTTCACGATTTACGTACGTAGATTCGCAGAATTCATTATGAAAAACCACAAATCTCTTCTCCTCAGATTTAACCAATGACCTTATTCTCTGATAAATTGGAAACGATCTATTCTTAACTTCGTCCAACACAGTTTGTGGAATTACCACATCAAAAAAACACTCGTTGTTCTCTAACAAATCAATGGCATGCAATATAATGTTGGTATCTAAAACGATATAATGACGTTGTCCCTTGCCAAGCTTCTGTGGCTCCTCAGATAAGATGAATTGCGGTAACTGTCCATGTGAATCTGGCTTCAAATCAAGTTGGCATTTGTTGCATAGCTTAGAGTAGCATGGAATATCGTTTCTCAAGTAATGTTCTCTTACAATTTTTGTAGCTCCACCGTTTCTCGATCGAACAAATACTTTCGATGTTACAGTAAGCCCACTCGAAAGTCTTTTTCTGTCTTGGATCATTCTTGGCCTATTATATACTGTAATGTTACTAATACAAAGAATATTTAGATTCTTTAACCTCATCTAGAGGAAATTTTCTATCTATGTGTAGTCACATGAGAAGTAGTATATTAAAGTAGTATGTTTGAATGCATCGAAAAGAATTTCAACAATTTGGGCGTGTGGTCTAGTGGTATGATTCTCGCTTTGGGCGACGATTTAGGAAACTAAATTGATTACTACAAGCATGCGAGAGGCCCTGGGTTCAATTCCCAGCTCGCCCCGATTTTTTTTATCTTTTTTTGTATACTGCACTAAATTACAATTCAATACCTAATACAAACACCTAAATATCAAATTAAATCATTTATTCGTTAATCTAACAAGAAATATTGGTGTAATAATATACAATCACCACCTCTATCTGGATCTAAACCATAAGTATAAAAGTAACCTTCGGATGTGACAACATTAATATGTAATAAATTTAATGGAAGTAAATCTTTGGCGTTATTCACAGAGATATCTTTTGGAGGGCTAGGGTTATTTTCTTTTGCATTTAAATATGCTTGAGGAACTAAATCTTCTTGTATTTCATTGTTTATAATAGCAATTGATTTGATATCTTTGCTAACGGAATTGATTTTCAAAGAGGCAAAATTTCTGGTGGGTTCAAGAATGGACGAGAACCTTGTTGGTAGGAAGTCACCCATTTTTTGTGCTGCTTTGCGGCCCAAAGTCTGGGAGGATCTTCTTATTAGCCGGGCTACCGACAAGCGATTTTGGTCGATCAAAGGTTCCGATTTATTGTCCTTGTTGTCGTCATTGCTAAAAGCAGAATTAAAGCTAGTAAAGGAATTGTTTGAATCTTGGGATAATTTTCTATGCTTGCTAGGTATGACCTCCAATGATTCGTCGTCATCATCGTCTGCATCACTGTCATCACCATCATCCTGAATTATATCGTCGTCTTCTGCGTCATCTTTTTGTATTTCGTTTTCATTTTCTTCTGTAATAGTTTCATATTCTGGATTCAATTTCAATTTCTTTGAATTTCTCTTTCTCTTATGTTTATTTTCTAATGACTCCTCCTCGCCTAACCTAAAAATATGTACAGTTCCGCTTGAACTGGTCGCAAGAACATACTTATTATCAAAGCTGAATGAAAGCGAGAATATTTTAGTTGGGTACGTACCTCTTCTGAACTGATATAATTTTAAACCAGTTGCCACAGAAAAGACTCGTACAATTGTTCCTTTATCTGATGCTGTAGCTAATAAAGTGCCGTCAGTGGATAATGTTATGGCGGCTAATGCAGATTTATGGGCTTCGATGACTGAAAGCGGTTGTAAAGTGGTGGTATTGAATATAATAACATCTCCTATTCGATTGGGGCTATTACTTACCGACTGTATATTATTTTGAACTGAATTCATCCCACCATTGGTATTTATCCCATTCACCAACAATGAGTCATGAGTAATGGTTTTTGGTGGCGATGGATAAGCCAAGTAGCTATTATTCTTGCCATCACAATTATCGGCAGATAATGTACATAAGCCATTGCCGTTAGGACTAGTTTCAATAGTGTGTAGTAATTTCATGGTCGTCACGTCGTATATATATATTTGTTCCTCTAATAATATAATCATCCTAGATTTGCTTAATTTAACTTGCAAGATAGTTGATGGGAATATTAGCTCACATATGGTTGACTGTCGTCTGGTATTTATGATCTTAAGCTTTCTTGGCGAGGATCCTACTTCTTCACCCAACCCAACTATTGCTATCAATGACGTACAGTATAACATTTCAATTTTTCCAATGGATTCATTCTTTTTAAACTGATAACATTTGCCAAATTTTGGCTTACAATTGAATATCTTATATCCATTATTCAATCCAAGTGCAATACAAGATGCATCTTGATTGAAGGTTATAAAATTAACCGATTCATCAGCATTTCTTATAGATTTTGTAATTGACGAAACTTCATCGTTATAGTTCGAACTATTATTATGTGAACCATCTATATGGCCAACATTCGATTGGGTTTTCAACATGTTCCAAGGCGTGTTGTATACTTTCATACGTAAGTTTGTAATTAAACATGATGCTATTTATGTTAATATTTATTACACAAAATCAGAGGAATGCTTTATCGAATATTCTACTAACGGATGGTCATAGATATATAGTAATATTCACGGCTTCGTATAATCTAAATAAAATATTGAACGATTGATATTGTAACATGAATACAGCTTGCATTTCTATTCTTTTTTTCCGAATTAAGTATTTTGGACTAGCCAAGAGGTGAATTTATCAACCATTTCAGGTGTAACATCATGTCCCACGCCTTCTTGTATAAATACACCTGTAGTTGAATTTGTATTGGTGTAAAGATCAACCCAAACGTTTGATAAACGAGGTGGAACTAACGTATCATTTTCACCGAAACTTGCGAACATCTTAATCTTAGAAAATGGAAAATTGTCAAATATTTCACTATCTTCTTGACAGATATATTTATGGAATGCCTCTGGATAAATAGATTTCTTCTGATCATCTGTCAACATTAATTCATTATAATCAAAGTAAAACCAGCGCTTGTCAAAGTTAGGAGAATCGAGTTCGGAATTAAGAAGTCTGTTGATCAATAACGAAGACAAATCATTACACCCAACGACTGGATTAATTATATCAACCAAGTCTGGATATTTGTTAGCGAAACGAATAACGGTATGTCCACCTAAAGAATAACCACTTAAAATGTTGGAGAATTTAATAGTAGTATTATGATGAACTTTGGCTTGGTCGCACAAATGATATTCTAAATTCAAGTAGCTTGGCAAATAGGTCATGATCAATTTAGTATCGTCTATTATACCGTCGATCATGGAAATCATATCTAACGCATGCGTATCATTGCCTGACTTCCACGACGAGTTTTTCACATCATCAACTTTTCTTGCACCATGATTTCTGTTATCAAAGGTAACGCAAATTAACGGCACCGTCTGTTCCTTCTTTTCGTAGTATTGCTTTAATACAGTATACGCAATTGACTCAGTAAACTTATAATCACCACATCTTTGGTGAATCAAATAAACGACATTTACTGGTAACTCATTGAATTGGTTCCTGCTGACATTATTGTCATGATGCTTGACACTTTCATTGAATTTCTCAACATAAGGAATTAAAGCTTCAGTATTATATAAATAAGTTGAGATACCACCAATGAAGATATCCTTCTTAGAGTACGTAGTAGGGTCAAACTGGAATGCCTTCATACTTCGATATAACTTCTTCTATTAGTATTCAATGGTTTATACGTATTCTTCACTTCTTTCAATTCTCACTCCTGAAGATCATTCATTTTACTCCACAAAATTAAACGCTCCTACAAAATATACAATAAATATAATATACATAAATACTATACATGAGACATTACTAGTTATTTATCCAAATTGATTAACACCTAAACTAGAATTCTTAATGGCATTTTGAAGAGCTAGTTTTTCATGCTCTTTTAACTCTTTATTTGAAACTTTTTTGTCGGATGACTCTATAGGCTTCTCAGGTTTGATATGATCTTTTTTGCTGTCACGTAGATTATGACGCATATTATTCTCTCTTTTATCGACTATAGTTTCAGAATCATCGTCATCATCATCATCGTCGTCGTCATCATCATCATC